>CM054057.1:566673042-567170045 GCA_028641055.1 Alopecurus myosuroides
ATTGGTCCCGGTTCGTGCGCCCGGGGCAACAGGAATCGCCTGGGCGCATTGGTCCCGGTTCGTGGGGGGTATATCGGTCCCGGCTCTTGCCACGGACCGGGACCAATGCCTAGCCACAGGCCACGTGGCACGCGCATGACCTGTTGTCCCGGTTCAGTCCACGAACCGGGACCAATGCCCCCTTCCCCTATATATACTGCCCCAGCCCCTCCCTCCTTCCATCTTTTTTTTTTTGCTTGGAGGTGTGAGAGAGTGTGGTGTTAGTGTGTTTTTTTTTACTATGCACACGAGGTGTTCGACGAAATTCCCGAGACGCGCACAAGCTCACTGAAAATGGTATCTTCGACCGAGGTTAACAAATTATCTTTTTCATCTGTAACTGATACATATAAAAGTATTATTTGTCGATGTGCTGTGGTCATCTCTTAATTAATATGTATTTTGATAAACTTAATTATATGATGCAGATGGATGCACGGCAGCGATGGATGTACGGTGACCGACGCACTTCCGAGTATATGGCAGGCCTGAATGCATTTCTTGCTGTAGCTCAGGCGAACAAAGATAATGGCTTCATGTGTTGCCCATGTGTTGATTGTCGGAACGTCAGAGAACATTCTTCCGAAAGAATCCTTCACGGCCATCTACTTCGGAGAGGTTTCATGCCCAGCTATAATTGCTGGACCAAGCATGGAGAAAGAGGGGTTGTGATGGAAGACGATGAAGAAGAAGAAGAAGATCCTTCGTTCCCTGAATACGACGATACTGCAATGGAAGAGAATGCAGAAGAAGGAGGTGATCAAGAACAGCCATCAGAAGAGGCCGATGATGATCTTGGCCGAGTTATTGCTGATGCAAGGGAAGACTGTGAAAATAAATTGGAGAGGTTGAACCTGGACAACATGTTACAGGATCACAAAAAATTGTTGTACCCAAATTGCGAAGATGGTAGCACAAAGCTCGGTACCACACTGGAGTTGCTGAAATGGAAGGCACAAAACGGTGTGACTGACAAGGCATTTGAGAGTTTACTTCAACTAATGAAGCCAAAACTTCCAAAGGATAACGAATTGCCTGAGAGTACGTACGAAGCAAAGAAAGCTCTCTGCCCTCTAGGATTAGATGTGCAGAAGATACATGCATGCATTAATGACTGCATTCTCTTCCGCGGTGAGAAGTACGAGAATTTGGATGAATGTCCGATATGCACTGCACTGCGGTATAAGATCAGAGCAGATGATCCTGGTGATGTTGACGGCGAGCCCCCCCGTAAGAGGGTTCCTGCTAAGGTGATGTGGTATGCTCCTATAATACCACGGCTGAACGTCTGTTTAGAAACAAAGAGCATGCTAGGTTGTTGCGATGGCACAAAGAAGACCGTAAGAAAGATGGAAAGTTGAGGCACCCCGCCGATGGATCGCAGTGGAGAAAGATCGAGAGAGACTTTCCAGACTTTGCAGGAGGCGAGAAACTTATGGTTTGGTCTAAGTACAGATGGCTTTAATCCTTTTGGGGAGCAGAGCTCCAGTCATAGCACTTGGCTTGTAACTCTATGTATGTACAACCTTTCTCCTTGGTTGTGCATGAAGCGCAAGTTCATTATGATGCCAGTTCTCATCCAAGGCCTGAGGCATCCTGGCAACGACATTGATGTGTATCTAAGGACATTAGTGGAAGAACTCTTAGAACTGTGGGGCAAACCAGGTGTACGTGTGTGGGATGAGAACGAACAAAAGCCATTTGACCTACGGGCGTTGCTTTTCGTGACCATCAATGATTGGCCAGCTCTTAGTAACATTTCCGGTCATACAAACAAGGGATACAATGCATGCACACACTGTTTAGATAAGACTGACAGTGTTTTTTGGATAAATGTAAAAAGGTTGTATACCTGGGGCATCGTAGATTTCTTCCGATCAAGCATCCCTTAAGGAAAAAAGGAGGGAAGCATTTCAGAGGTGAGGCAGATAACCGAAAGAAACCTGAGCTCCGTAGTGGTAATGATATATTCGATATGGTCAAGGACCTAGAATAATCTTTGGTAAGGCTGCTGGCAGCCAACCAGTTCCGTACGGCCCTGATAAGCGGGCACCCATGTGGAAGAAGAAATCTATATTTTGGGAGCTACCCTATTGGAAAGTTTTAGATGTCCGGTCTTCGATCGACGTGATGCACATGACAAAGAATCTATGTGTCAATCTGCTATGCTTCCTGGGCGTGTATGGGAAGTCAAAAGATACGCCTGAAGCACGGGAGGACCAGCAACGTATGAAAGACCCAAGCAACAAGCACACAGATACAGGGCGCCATTCCTTAAGCAGCTACGCTCTTACTAAAGCAGAGAAGGAAATATTCTTTGAAGTCCTTTACAGTATCAAGGTTCCGTCTGGCTTCTCGTCGAATATAAAGGGGATAATAAACATGGCAGAGAAAAAATTCCAAAACCTGAAGTCTCATGACTGCCACGTGATTATGACGCAATTGCTTCCGATTGCATTGAGGGGGCTTCTACCGGAAAATGTTCGAGTACCCATTGTGAAGCTATGTGCATTCATGAACGCAATATCTCAGAAGGTAATCGATCCAGAAATTCTGACAAGATTACAGAGGGATGTGGTCCAGTGTCTTGTTAGTTTTTGAGTTGGTGTTCCCACCATCCTTCTTCAACATTATGACTCATCTCCTTGTTCACCTATGTGAAGAGATTCATATTCTCGGTCCGGTCTTTCTACACAATATGTTCCCCTTTGAGAGGTTCATGGGAGTCTTGAAGAAATATGTTCATAACCGTGCTAGGCCAGAAGGAAGCATCTCGAAGGGCTATGGAACAGAGGAGGTCATTGGGTTCTGTGTTGACTTTATTCCTGACCTTAAGACAATTGGTGTTCCTGAATCGCGGCATGAGGGGAGACTGAGGGGAAAAGGAACGCTGGGAAAGAAAACAATGATACCTAGGGACGGGCATTCTTTGACCAAAGCACACTACACAGTTCTACAAAATTCTATGTTCATGGCTACGTATGTCGAGGAACACAAGAATATTGTACGGTCTGCAAACCCGGGGAAGGATGACTCATGGATTAAACGCGAACACATGGAGACTTTCGGAAGTTGGTTGCAAACACGTCTTATAAATGACACCACTGTTGAAGATCAGCTATACATGTTGGCAGGGTCACCATCTTCGACTATTGGGAGTTTTCAAGGGTACGAGATAAATGGAAATACATTTTACACGAGCTCCCAAGATAAGAAGAGCACCAACCAAAACAGTGGTGTCCGCTTTGATACAACAAACGAGAATGGAAAAACTGACACATACTATGGTTACATAGAGGAGATATGGGAACTTGACTATGGACCTTCTTTTAAGGTCCCTTTGTTCAAGTGCAAATGGGTCAACCTGAATGGAGAAGGGGTAAAGGTAGACCCGCTTTATGGAATGACAACAGTGGATCTCAACTGTATTGGTTACAATGACGAACCATTCGTTCTAGCCAATGATGTGGCTCGGGTCTTTTATGTGAAGGACATGTCTTCCAGACCGAAGAAAAGAAAAAATAAGGGAACAATTTCATCATACGATGAGCCGAAGCGTCACATAGTTCTCTCAGGGAAAAGAAACATCGTGGGAATCGAGGACACGACAGACATGTCAGAAGATTATAATAAGTTTGTTGAAATTCCACCCTTCACAGTGAAATCTGACCCCACCATCCCGTTAAATAATGAAGATGCTCCATGGTTACGGCCGAAGCGATCATAAGCAAGGGACACGAAGAAAAGCTGGCAAGCATTATTGTTCCACCATCCCACTTTTCTGTTTCTCTCTCCTCCGTATGTTGGTGATGTGTAATAATAAGAGTGGAATACATGATCATATACCTGACACACGGTATAGAACAAGCGATTGTTATTCATTGGAGTTAACCACCATAAACAACACAAAAAAGTTTTGACTGACTGCTTTACATCGATAGGCCTTATGGGTGTCATATATTCCGCGCACATATTGCAGGCACACCATATTAATTTGAGGCATTGGAGGAGGAGAGATAGCTTTGCACAGGCTTGGCATCCACATGAAGACAGTGATTTCAGTTGAGATAGGTGAAGTTAATAGGAGGATTCTGAGGGGTTGGTGGGATCAGACACAAACTGGCACTTTAATTGAGATTGCCGACGTGAAGTCTCTCACTAATGATAGAATTGCATAATCTTGAAAAAACCTTTGCCTTGATCGTCCAAGATGTCCCAGTAGTGGTGCTCAGCGCCTTGTCTGCATGTTTCGCAGGACATGCCCATTTTACAGTGTAGAAACATCTACAGAAAAGAGCAAACATCTGTAAACTAGGCAGAGAAGTAGAATCAGGTAGAGAAACATTAGAGCCGATGAGAAGTACAAATAGCATATGGAGAGAAACAAGGTTTAAAAGATATTGCTAGGTGCTTCTGGCCAAAAGATTATCAAATCAAAGTTTTGAAATTCAAATCAAACCATAAGTTCACAAAGCATACGCAAACATGGACCGTTACCAACCTGAGCCGCAAGGAGCAGTAGAGCATAGCAGAGCAGACTCTAGAGGATGGACAAGCAGCCAGGACTGACATCGACTCTAGAGGATGAACAAGCCACCCTACTTCTACTATGAAAATGAGGCCCTAGCTCCAAAAAGTGTATGGGGGAAATTTCCAGAAATTTGTATGACATAGAGCCGGAGTTTGTGGATTCTAAACACTTCTGCAGCTGCTCAAGAAAGAGGCTACATCCATAATTTGCCAATTGAGAATAGGTCACGTCTCCTTCCTCTCGCTCCAAAGACCATATTTGAGGCATTCCCTCATTATGAGAACTGGTGGCCTTCCTGGGATCCTAGAAAGCAGCTCGATTGCTTGCAAACCCGTATGGCAAGTCCAATTCTAATAAAACAGATCGAACGTACTCTTGCAGGCTCAAGTAATCCACCACCTCTAACTGTTCAGAGGTATGTTATGGACGAGTGCAGAAGATGGAACCTTGTTTGGGTTGGAAAGAACAAGGTTGCCCCTCTAGAGCCAGATGAGATGGAATTTTTACTCGGTCTCCCAAGAAACCACACAAGGGGAGTCGCCAAGAGAGAGAGGTACAAATCTCTTGGCAATTCATTCCAAATTGATACTGTGGGTTGCCACTTGTCGGTGTTAAAGAACATGTTTCCCAATGGTGTTAATGTGGTGTCCTTATTCTCCGGTATTGGAGGAGGAGAGATAGCTTTGCATAGGCTTGGCATCCACATGAAGACAATGATTTCAGTTGAGATAGGTGAAGTTAATAGGAGGATTCTGAGGGGTTGGTGGGATCAGACACAAACTGGCACTTTAATTGAGATTGCCGACGTGAAGTCTCTCACTAATGATATAATTGCATCATTTATTGCTAGATATGGTCGCTTTGACTTTGTGATTGGGGGTCTGGAGGGCGAGCAACCTGCTTTATTCTACCACTATTCTAGAATCTTGAAAGCCGTTAAGTCATCTACAACAAGTCTGATGCTCCCGCTGCGTACACGGAAGTTACTATGTTTTCAAGCGGGGTCGGGATAAAGGGAAAATACGTGGGGATGCGCAGAGTAAACCTTTGAAGGAAAACTATGGTTTTTCTGTTGTAGACGAAAATCTCAAATTCACCGTGTCAATAAGGTACAATTCGCTTTGAATTAGGAAGATCACGAGAGAAATAAAAAATTGTAACATTTTTATATTCAAATTATATACAAATGAAAAAATAATTAATAGTTTCAATAGTTAGAATAATTATTTAGTTAAACGAAAAATGGATTTAAATTACATTTGCAAATTCTAGCATTTTTCATGTTGGAATTTTTGTCAAATTTGGAAGTATATAGAAGTTGTTAATGTGCAAACTTAACACTTTTCAAATTTTGGCGCTAAAAAATTTTGGGCGCGCAGGGGTGCCACCGAAATTCGAAATTTGTTTTTGGTCCCGGGCCGTGGTACCAACCGGGACCAAAGGGGCTCTAGTCCCGGTTGGTGGCATGGGCCGGGACTAAAGGCCCAGGTGTATAAAAAGCGCGGCCCTCTCTCCAGGCCGAGCGGACACTCCAGGGGCGGGTACGAGTGGATATGGCTGGGCGAAGCCCTGCCGGCGGCGGGAACGAGTGGACACAGTAGATTAGGGGGAACACAACTTATATTAAAATAAGGCCAGGGGCCTTGCTTACATAGGGGAGGCGCGGCCACAGGCGGCCGGCCGTACTTGCATAAGGGGCGGCGGCGCGGCCACAGGCGGCCGGCCGTTTCTTGGGGGGTGGGTAGCTAGGGGCGTTGTCTATATAGAATAGGGGGGGCGGCGCGGCCACAGGCGACCGGCGCCGATCTAGTCGTCCTCGTCGTCGGAGAGGCAGTGGTAGGGGGCGGCTGCCACAGGTGGGCAGGCGGCGCCTGGGCCGGGGGTGAAGGCATCGGGGGCATCGGAGGCGGGTACGGCGGTGGCGGGGGCAGCACCTCCTGCGGCGGCGGCGGCGGAGGGGGCAGCTCCTCCTCCTGCTCCGGCGACCCCGGCGCCCTAACGCCGCCGGTCCAGGCCCAGGTCATGCCGTACTCCAGGCCTGGTGGGAGCGGCTGCGGCTCCGGCTGGTCCTCGGACGCCTCCAGCTCGGCGTTCATCACCTGCCACCAGGGGGCAGCAGGCTCGTTAGGGGGTGGCGGCGGCGGCGGCATGGCGGCGGCGTCGGCGGCGGCGGCGGCCACGACCCGCTCCCACCGCTTGATTTCGTCGTCGACGAGGGAGCGGCGGGAGCGCTCGCAGGCCTCCTCCATGGCGGCCCGGAGCTCGGGGTCCTCCTCCCCGGAGAAGTCCTCCGGCTCGTCCACGAGGAGCCATAGCTCCCTCTCCCGGCCGGGCGCTGGCGGGGGGTAGTCGTCCACGTTGGCCTCGTGGGGGGCGGGGATGAAGGAGCGGAGGCGCAGCTCGTGCTCCTGCTCGAGCCAGGCGGCCCAGTAGGGGGAGCTGCGCGCGTACGCGCGCTCCCTGCGGACGGGGGCCGGCAGGAGCTCGCGCCGGCGGTCGACCTCCTCAAGCAGCGCCTGGCCGGTCGGGACCGGCGGCACAGGGATCCGCTGGGGGTTCAGGTGCCAGCCGTCCGGGAGGTGGACGTCGGCATAGAACACCGGAGTGGCATTGTTCCAGTGCCACTCGGCCTCGTCCACCCGGACGTACCGGCGGAACCTCTTGCCCTTGGGCGCGGCGCTGGGCGGCGGGCGTGCAGCCGGTGGTGGCGCGGGGATGCGCGGCACCCCGCCGAGGCGGACACCTCCAGGGCCGTAGCCGAAGGCCTCCGCCGGCGGTGGTGGTACGCGGCCGGCGCCGCTCGAGGAGCCGCCTTCATTCCTGGGGCGCTTGCCGGAGCCGCTGCCGAACCAGCGGGACATGGTGGCTATGGTTGGTCTGCCTTGGGCGCGGCCGGGGTGAATGGGTTGTACGGGCGGCGGGGGCCTTTAAAAAGGACCCGGGGTGGGCTGGCATGCCAACCGGCGGCCTGGACGTGGCGGCGGTTGCAGGCGGCCATGAATGCGCGTGGGGAAGTGGGGGCGCGGGAAGCCGAGGCGGGGCGGGAAGACGAGGCGACTGGCCCTTTGACCGTCCTGTAGTCTTAATTTAAGGAACCAGTTGAGTGACCACGCTGGCCAGTGGGCCCTTCGAACCGTTGACTGACCATAATAAAAGACGCGGGCCAGTGGGCCCTTTTGACAAAAAAATGTGACCAGTGGGCTTAATAAAAGACGTGGGCCTGGACGCGGTTGGGGAAGTGGAGGCCGGCTCGGGATTGGGAGACAGGAGCCCAAAAGATCGGGCTCGGGATTGTATATATTTTTTTGTCAAAAAAGTATCCATCCCGGTCCCTTGAACGAACCGGGACGAACTCCCTGGCCCAGGTTCGCCACGTGCCCTATCCTTACCATCCCGGGTCCTGGCACAACCGGGACCAATGGGACGGGCCATTTGTCCCGGCCAGCCCATCCCGGTTGCACAACCGGGACAACTGGCCCTTACGACCCGGGACAAAAGGCCCTGTTTCCACTAGTGTATAGACAACATTGCTTCAGCTCTACGTTCGATCCAGAGCTCGACATCACCGGGTCCTTGCTTCAGGAGTCATAGATTTCAACTAAACTTGTCCCATGCCCCTAATCGCAGCTGCACTAGTTGCATTCCTTAGTCGTGGCTGCACTAGTTGCATGACTACACAGGAGGTGGTTTTATTACTGAGTATTCTTGGTTTGTTTCTGCAGCTACTGAATTTGGTTGGGTTACTACTGAACATACATGAAGTTCAGTAGGCAGAAAAATTGTAGTAGGTTCATACACGGGCAGCAATGGACACAGATGCATACACGGGCAGTTCATCATCTAGTCGGGGTCTAACATCGAACAGGTTGTAGGCACAGGCTGGAGGGAGCACTAGGAAGAGAGGGGAGAGGAGCTCGGGCGCGTGGCATAGGCTTGGTCGAGGGTATAGGGCACGCAAGAACGCGAGGAGGACGGAGGAGAGAGGGAGAACTTGGCGGTCACCTTGCAGTCGAGGACAATAGCAGACGCGGTGGCGTGTCTCCTGCAGGTGGACGGCGTCGAGGACGAACTGGGCGGACGGCGACTTCTCATACTCCCGGTCCTAGACGGCGGCGCGGCTCCTCCCCCTCATGCTCCTGGATGGCGGCACGGATCCTCCTCCTGCTCCTCCTTGTACTGGACGGCGGCATGTCTCCCCCTCCTCCGGCCTGGGACTCCCCTCCTCCTTCCTGGGCGGCGGTGGCTAGGGCAATGGCTCTGCGGAGGCGTGCGTGCGGTGTCTAAGAGGATCGAGGCGTGCGGTGGCTAAGCGGAGGCGTGCGGGCAGTGGTGGCTAGACGGGAGGCGACGGTGGCGGTGATCGACGGAGAGAAGGGGATCGATGGAATAGGTTTAGAGAGAGGGAAGAAGGAACGGCCGGGCGCCCCCTCGATCTATACCAGCTATAGCCGTGACGCACCACGGCCAGGTGCGCCACGCATTAGATAGCCGTGACGCACCACGGCCCGGTGCGCCACGCCTATTAATATTATCTATTCAAAAGAAGTGAGCGCGGGTTTGTAACATACCCAGCTGCTTAGCACAGTTGATGCCCCCTTGTTCCCCTCCTCCACTGCCCCGAGTTCGAATCCCCCACCCTCCTTTTTCAATTTATTTTTGTTGGGAAATAAATCAAAATAAACTCAAATAAATCATGTAAAATCAAGCAATTTGTTAATTAATTTAAACATTATAGCTAGTGCATATATATTACGTTGTCATCACTTCCTGGAATGCATGCATCCTAAATCAAAATAAATTCAAATAAATAAATAAAAAATCAAGCGATTTGAAGATTAATTTAAACATTACAATTAGTGCATATATATTACATTGTCATCACTTCCTCGAATGCATGCAAACACACGACACATCGTTGTTCTTAGAGCTAGCGTTTCACAATTTTCTTTCCCTATTTTGTCGCGGTTGAGTAATTCAGTTCCGGAACACCGTGACTTCTTCTGAGGAATGGGCGACCTGTAGGTAGTGTTGTCCTTCTTCTTCTTCTTGTGTATTTTGTTCCATCTTCGTTGTCATCTTCCATTTTCGGGTCGCCGTACTGGTCAAAGTCTTGCTCGTTGGCTACTCCATCCATTCCGATGATGCTTCTTTTGCCTCTCCGCACGACAACATGGCTAGGCCTTGTCGGGTCGGTAATGAAGAAGCATTGGTCCACTTGGTTAGCCAAGACCCATGGCTCATTTTTTGCGGTGTCATTCTTGCCGGATTTGGCTTCAGGTATAACCATGGTGGTGAAATATTGTCCTTCTTTCTTGACGCTTTTGGCCCATGTGACACGGAACATTGGCACCTTCTCTCCGCAGTAGTCGAGTTCCCATATCTCGTCGATCCTACCATAGTATCTTTCATTGACGTCACATGTTAATGATTCCATCGTTACCCCCCGAGTTCTGGTATTCATAATTCCGGTCCTTATTTGTCGTGTAGAATGTGTAACCATTGATATCGTATGCCTGATAGGTCATGAGGTTGTGTGCGGGGCCTTGTGACAATGTGAGTATGAGTTTTTCTTCTTCAGAATAAGGCGTCTCCGGGGATCGGCCATAATCTTCTCCCTGAACCACTATGTGAAATGGATGTTGTGCTCTCTGATTATTTCTGCTTCGGTCCTCTGTTATCCCCGGTCACTGTAATACTTCGCGATTAACATTTTGTGCTCTTTCAACCAAGGATCAACCACTGTTAGGTGTTGTAGCACAACTAGGTTTGCTCTGTCAAAGTCGTTGCGTCGACCGCGAAAGTCGACATCCATTTCGCGCTAGCCCTCGCGGTGTCCCCATCCAGCGAGCCTGCCAAAGTGCCTGTTTACGGGAACACCAGGGTTCTCATCTTTGTCTAGAAAATTCGTGCAGAAAGAGATGCACTCTTCTGTCAGAAAGCCCTTGGCAATGCTTGCATCTGGACGGGCCATGTTGCGGACGTATCCTTTGATGGAACCATTCATCCTTTCGAACGCCATCACAGAGTGTAAAAACAGCGGCCCGAGCAGGATGATATCGTCCACGACATGGACAAGGAGATGCACCATAACGTCGAAGAATGCGGGCGGGAAGTAGATCTCAAGCTCGCATAGTATCACCACGATCTCTTCCTGCAGCCTTGCGAGTTGCTTCACGCCAATCGACTTCCGAGAGATGACGTCGAAAAAGTTGCAGAGTCCAAACAACGTTTAGCGGACGTGCTCGTCCATTATCCCTCGAATTGCAACTAGAAGTATATGCGTCATCATCACGTGACAGTCGTGAGACTTCATCCCGCTGAACTTCAGCTTTGCTACGTCTAGGTATCTTCTTATCTTCCCCGCATAACCGTAAGGAAATTTGACTCCTAGGATGCACTTGAAGAATTGGTCGATCTCCTTCTCGCTTAGCATGAAGCACGAAGGGGGACAGTAATATTCCGTCTTCTTGGCCTTTTTGCCCTTGCAGCGACCTTCCGTCCCATCTAACACGTCATCATCATCATTGTCATCATCATACGGTTTTCCTCCGTGGAGCTCGCCCCTGATATTCAAAAATCTCAAGTCGTTCCTTGCTTTAGGCCCATCTTTGGTCCTCTCCGGCATGTTGAGGAGGGTGCCAAGCAGACTCCCGCACACGTTTTTCGTGATATGCATGAGGTCAAGGCAGTGAGGCGTGTGGAGAATCTTCAAGTACCTAAGGCCCCAGAGAACATACCTTGTTTTCCATACACCCTCCAACGGCGCAGGCGCCTTTCGTTTCTTTCCCGGCGCAGGGCACTCCTTCAGTTCTTCAACGGCTCGTCGATGTCCTCGCCGCTCCTTTGACGTGGGGCTCTTCGCATCTCAACTTCATTGTTGAATAGATGTTTGCGTTTTCTCCATGGGTCATACTTGCGAAGCCACCTTCGATGCCCCAGGAACACGGTTTTCGAAGACCCGGGGTTTCTCTCTAGCTAGAGATACGTGGTGTCATCCATGCACCTAACGCATGCACGTAATCCGTGTGTCACCTGCCCCGCGACATATCTGTAACCGATGTATTCATGCACCGTCGTGAAGAGCGGGGCTCTTATTAGGAAAAACGCTTCTCCATAGGCGTCCCACGTATTGGCTGGCTCTTCCAACAACTGGACATACAGATTGATGTCGTTACCTAGTTGTTTCGGCCCTTGAATAAGCATACTCATCTCTATGTACTTCCTCTTCAAGCACAACCAGGGGGTAGGTTATCTATACATACAAACATGGGCCCGGTGCTATGGGTGCTACTCTGGTTGCCAAAAGGATTTATTCCATCCGTACTCATGCACAACCTGATGTTCCTTGGATCGTCCCCGGATTCGGGAATTCGATGTCTAGCGCCTTCCACTGGCTAGCATCTGAGGGTTGTGTCAGCATCGTGTCATCTTTCTCTGAATCAATTCCCATCCCAATAGATGATGCAGTCATTATTGCAAGCATGGTATTTCACGTGAGGTAATCCAGAGGGCACACGACTTTCTTGGCCTCCTTGATGCTCATTGGACACTTGTTCCCCGAGGGAAGAAGGCCGTACGAGAATGCCATGTTTTCATCATAGCTCGCATCAGTCCATCTGTGTTTTGTCTCCATCCCGAGGGTCCTGAGCGTTACGTTCAGACGGGTATCCTCGCTCGCGCATCCTTCATACAATGGAGTAACCGCGTCTATCTCCAGTTGCGACAGGCTCGATTTGTCTCTAGCAGCAGCTCTGGTGTTGCTAGTCTCCTTGAGAAGCAGAGCTTGAACATGAGGGTCCCGCACCCAGTCCGACAATGATGTCCCGTATGCTCCGACATCTTAATCATGATGTCCTTCGTCTTGATCATGATCATGTCCTTCATCTTGATCATGATGTCCTTCATCATGTCCGGGAGACTCTTCATCTTCTCGCCCGCCATCACCGTTATTATACTGATCATGATGTTCTTCCTCATATCCGGTCGTCCCATTAGTGTCGTGTTCATCTTCTTCATCACTTGTCGGGTAAGGAGTGTAGCCATCCATGAAACCACGACGGATAAGGTGCGACTCCAAGTCACCGCAATCGTATCTGATCAAGCGTTGCAGTTTGCATCTTCGACAAGGACAGCTTATCTCTGTCATGTTATTTTGAAACATTTCGGCCGTCGCATGTTTCATAAATCTAGCCACGATGCCTATACTTATATGCATGGTTTCCTGCATAGTAAAAAATATCAAAGGAGAATTTAATTAGAATCAAATTACGCAATATATATGGATGATGCATGCATGGTCGTCGACGGAAAAATTCAGCATGACCTTTGCTAAAAATAGTACATTCTCGGAGTGCATGGTCGCCGAAATGGAAACGAATCAACATTTTGGCAACACATGGAAACTCATTTTTAAGACATCCGCAATTTTCATCAAAGATACGCAACACAATTTCGCATATGTATATTTGCAACCATATGAATCTTCGCTGGCGAGGTACCGATCGATGAGAGCGAGAGAGAGACACATACATACAACATATTCACACACACACACACACACACGCACACGCACACGCACGCACGCACGCACGCACGCACACACACACACACATATATATATATATATGAAAAATGGTTTCTACTCCCGGGTGTAGCTACACCCACGTCTCATATACTGAAAAATGGTTTCTACTCCTGGGTGTAGCTACACCCACGTCTCATATACTGCCGTATGGAGGTATGTGTCATACTTTTTCGGTCCAAGTATGTTCATATACTATATCTAAGATACTTCAAAACAAGTTTCGTGAAAATTATAAAATCGAGCTTGTAGTTTGCACTATATATTTAAAATACGGGTATATATGTACATATAAAAGGAGTATGTAGAAAAATTATACATACTACGTAAAAAGTAGTATATATATATATATGCATGATCGATCTACGCAAGCTTAATGACGCAATTGATGTATATGTGATGAATTTTTGGAAATTAATTTGACACCCGAGCTAATGTTGAAATGTGGAGTAAGAGAAAAAATATCTATCTGAAGATAATGTAATATTTGAATAACTAACAATTTGGAGTAAATTTTGTATATATCAATCTATATAATTAATGATGGAAAATATGATATGTAACGTGTCGATCATATATATTTGAACTTATGTAATTTTTCTAATCTACTTAGACAAATATCATTTGCCAATTTTCGATTTGGACATTCATTAATATAAATAAAGCAACAAAATTAATTATTATTTAAATTAATTAATGACTGTTTGAATTCAAGACTATTATTACTTATTTATTTATGTTTAACTAAATAATTTTTGAATTCAAAATTCAAGACCTACAACATCATAGTTCAAAGGTTAACATCATTGACACCATGCTATTGTCAGTAAAACATGATTTGTTTCTTAGAAGCTGAGAGTGAATGAACCCATAAGTTAAGCGTGCTAAGAGTGGAGTAATCTGAGGATGGGTGACTTCCTGAGAAGTGTCAGTTCAGAGTGAAAGAAGAGTGATTAGAGTTAAAAAATAATTGTAACTAAGAGAGAAATATTAGAGATAGAAATAATAGAGACTAAATGAAAAGAAAACTCAGAAATAAAATAAATAAATAAATAAATAAATAAGTCGAGTCCCGGGTGGTATTACCATCCGGACTAAAAGTCCTGCCCCGAGAGCGCCCATGTGGGCTGCCCTCTAGTCGCGGCTCGTGGGCCGGCGGGACAAAAGGGGGGCCTCTAGCCCCGGATAAGTAGTCTCGAAGACAAAGGGGGGCCTCTAGTTCCGGATAAGTAGTCCCGGATTGCCATCCGGGACTATAGCCCCTTACGGCGCGGGGCTAGAGGCCCGTTTTCGTTGGCTGCCCTCTAGTCGCGGCTCGTGGGCCCGCGGGGCAAAAGGGGGGGGCTCTAGCCCCGGATAACTAGTCCCGGAGACAAAGGGGGTCTCTAGTTCCGGATAAGTAGTCCCGGATTGCCATCCGGGACTATAGCCCCTTACGACGCGGGACTAGAGACTCGTTTTCTACTAGTGATATATACACTTGCAAGAGATATTATATTATGTGTATGCATTTACGTGTACGGTATGTAGTAGCGTAGAATATGTATACAAAAATTGTTTGAAATGAGTAAGAATTAAATGGAAAACACAAATGAAAAACCTAAAACTCTAAAACCCAAAACCCACAGGATATTTAGTCCCGGTTGGTGCCACCAACCGGGACAAAAGGTCCCTCAACCCACGCGCTGGGCCGCTGACGTGTGGAGTCCTTTAGTCCCGGTTGGTGTTACAAACTGGGATTAAAGGCCCTACAGACCAAGCTCTCCACCACGGCCACGTGGATGAGCCTTTAGTCCTGGTTCGTGGCAGGCTGGGACTAAAGGGGTAACGGGAGGGGGGATTTAGTACCGGTTCCGGTTGGAAAATCGGAACTAGAGGCCCTTCCTAACTGGACAAAATCCACATTTACACCGGTTTACTGTGCCGATGGGCTCGGCATAGCTGCGCATTCCTGCAATGTATAGGCCTTCTAGGGGTGAGCAGGAGCATGAAGTGGTATTTTCCTAGTACAATAATTTTGCCAACGGCACATGGGCATGTATGAATTCAACCAGCGGGAGCCCAACATGATGCTCACCGCCTACCTCTGGCGCCAATGCAGATTATCAATTTATGTACTTTCACTAGAATGAATTTACCAAAATTTAATCATAAAATAAAGATTGCTATAATCCATCCTTAAAGTTGAATAGAAAATACACGACAACCTCAACGTGAACACAACACGTTTTAGGCTTTATTTTGCAAATCACCTACGACAAATCATGATAAGCTCGACTTGCGAGGTTACGGTGCATGCAATTTTAATAATTAACTCATCCAATAATTAATTTAAACCATGGCAATGGGTTTCACAAAGAGGTTGTGAATATTATCGTAGATATCCATGTTGTTTGTGAATCCATCGTTCTGATCGCTGTAGAAAAACTTCATGCTAACAGCAAAGTTAATAATCCGCTCCACAGCCGGCAGCAACGCGCGGTCTTCTGCAAATCGAGCATGGTTCATGGTTTACCAGTCTTCTTCCATCATTGCCTCTAGCCCGGCAATGGCGACCTCCCTTGTCACATTATGCTCACTGATGTAGCACTCGACAGAGCTCGCTACATCCCCTTTGGTCTTGCCACACTGCACACACATGTTTCCGTCGTCAGAACTCCGTTTAAATTATCTGGTGCATGTATGCATGATTATTCATAACTAATCCGTGTCTACTGCTAGGAATTATGGGGTAAAAAACTTTTGTAACGAAAATTACATACTTTTAATGAGGCGATGTCGTTCATGAAGCGGGCAATCTTTGAGCTTGCAATGACGACCGGAGGGAAAGTAGCCGCCCAGTCTAGAGCTTCCTTACTTACTACATCACCCATACCAGCCATCAAACCCACACATAACGTTGGCAAAGTTATGCTCATTACTGATAAATTCAATTGTTCTTCAAAACTTGGCTTGTGGTTCTGGTGGAACCATTCAGCTTCTTGCATAAAATAACAAGACTGGTGCTAGAACTGCCACAAACAAGCACCATTTATTAATTGAAAATAAATCCATGGAGCAAACGTTAGGAAAGCAGACGGATTTTGTTGAAGTGTGAATGTGTGTTGCGCTCCCACTCGTTGGATCTTTCCCGTTGCAGCTGCATGATGTAGTGGTTGATGACACATTTTGGTGAAGTGGAAGGGATTACTCATTTCCATATTGTGTTGGCCCTTTGTTAACACTAGAGCTAACTATATTGTACATATGATGTAATTTAATCACGTACCTTATACATACTACTAATATGCATATAAAGGCAATTGTTTTGGATAGGTGTAGTATCTTCAATACCGAACTTCGAGCACTCATTGCAATTATATTATCCATGTAAAATTGAATATGTATTTGTGTGAAATATTCAAGAACAGTTAACCACAGGATATATCTAAATAATATAATTCAGTGACTTCTATGTAATTTGTGCGTAATGAAATCTAGGAAGTTTGAATTTAGTTATGTCTGGCCGAGAATTTTATGTACGCATTGATAACGACATGTTGTATGAGATTGAGCATGTGGATGTACTCACGTGTTCGTCCAATTTTTTATGTTACATTTGCTTATCCTAGATAAGATATATACTGAAGATCAATTTTTAAGATTTACTGAATATTACTTGATTTTCCATCCGCATGTACATGTGGTGCGTGAAAAGATATTATACTACAAAATACTATATTGGTGGCAAATAAAAGAACCTCTTTCTTGACATAGGCAATCCGGTAGCCATCAACGGTTGCCACTTCACCCTCAAAGTCCTTAAAGGTCCTCAACAACTCACTATAATACCCCTTCAAGTACTCTGGTAGAAGAAAAACCGCACTATCATCCCATCTGCCAATGACCAACCACATTGCATTCACAAAAGTTAATTAATACAATCAAAGACGATACTAAATATTAATATAGAAAATATAATTCATGTAAATACAATATGTTTTTTCTATACCCCTTGATTTATGCACTTTATTTTATTGGTCATATTGAATGGTGCGAGTATAGGACCGTAAATTACTAGTGGCATGCGCTTGGATTGCCACACCTACCGTGCCAATTTGTTAAAAATAAAAAAGATAGTCCAGTGACTAGTGGCATGCCGCATGTAGTTACGCCGCACAATACTAGTAATTTAGGTCAGGTTAAGTTACCGAGTCCCACCCAACAGTGGTGTGCTATTGTCGTCCCACATAATGTTGGCATGGGGTCATTTTGGTACGCCACTCATATTTTGACCTCATTTTGGGGGGAAAATGAAGAAACCTGCCAAAAAATGGAAGCATTTGGAATGGAATCCTTTGATGTGCAGTAGTTGCTAGGAAAAACCTTAAATATAGATTTTGACATATTTTAATTTTTTCGCAAAATGGACTATCATGTATGTACCTTCATGTCTTTGAAGCTAAATGATCAATTCATGGGTATATCTATGATAGTCCATTTTGTCTCAAAGTTGGACAAAAGTGGATGTATCTTGACATATTTTTATTGTTAGATACATCCATTTTTGTCCAACTTTGAGACAATTAATTTGGGACGGAGGGAGTAGTCTATTACAATGTGACGAAACTGTATACATAGGTGCATCTTTCCATGACAAAAAATGTTGTCAAATAAAATTTCCAACTTTTCAATATAAAATTCGTTTTTTTCATTTTCCAAGTACCAAAATGCGGCTTTTGAAAGAAAGACAAAGAATATGCTGCAAAAATACCACGAGTCCAATTTTGACACAAATTAGATCATATTTGATGCAGAATTCACAACTTTTATGAACTTTAAAGATTTACACCTAATTTTGAAAATTTAACTGACTTTATTCTAAATTCCAAATGTAATTCGAATTAGGACTACATGTATGCTCTATTTCTCTCTTAAAAATTTTCAGAAATCATTTTAAGTTACCCAAGTAAGATTCTTTGTACTAGACACAAACAAAAAGTTGAAAGATTCATGCCATAGTTTCACCGATGATTTGATCCCATTTCGAAACAATGAAGAAAACTCAAGGAAATGCCATCCTTTCGCATATAATCATTTCACATGTCTTAGTTGCTAGGAAAAAGGATAAATATGGATTTTGGCAAGTTATGTAAAAACAATCATCGAAAAATGGACTACCATGTATGAACATTCTTTGCTTTCAAGCTAAATGACTTCATGGTATATATGTGGCATAGTTTATTAGAATGTGACCAAATTATGCACATAATGACATATTTATATGACAAAAAATGTTGCCACTACTAGCGTTTTTTGGCACGCCACATATAAGTATTTCTGCACTAGTGTTTAAGTGTATAGTGAAATGTTGGTTGCTAAGGACTTCACCAGTATAACTATCATTATATAATAGTTTATAAAGTGTATATATTACAAAATATATTTTCAAAATATATAAATTATATCCTTATAAACAACATACATATATATCTTATAAAATAAACACTACCAAGATTCATAAATCATAGACTGTCTCAACATAAAATTTATACGCATAACCTATTCTTTCTGTCAACCAAGCGTCCAGGTCATCCCCATTAAAATTATTTAATGATAATCTATCTTTACATCCTAGATATATACATCCCCATTTTTGTAGCCATCCAAAATTTATTCATGTCATTGTATTTTAGCCATCTTATTGATGAAATCACAGCATCATGATATGCTTACAAAATTAAGTAGTGTGCATCTAGAACATAATAAAAAAATTATCTAAAAAAATTGAATTAATTAGTAGCAATCAAATTTGTGGCAATTATCTTTAGTGGTGAAAAATTGTAACTTATATTCAATATAATTCCTAAACCTTAACGATATTTAAATTGTCAAATACACAATCATTCCATGTTGTTTAAATTTAGCGATAGACATTTGTGGCTATTTGGTATGCATTATCCTATAGGTAATCTCGTGTTCATGCGTCTTTGTATCCCTTCATTCATACAATAAAATTCTTGAAAATATTACCGCTGCATTTGTTGGGCATCCTTCCAGTATTTATAAAAGTTGATAGTCAAATTAACTTTCAGAATTATGGTTGTGTTAATGTCAGAAATGATCTAAATTTTTGATCCATGGAAGTCATTAATAAAATAAGTACAAATGAATCTATATAAAACTTATATAACCTCTGTATAGCTTCATTTAGTAGACGACATTCTTCTATGGTTGCGTGATTATCATATGTACCCATCATCATTGTAATCAGTAACATTTGTTTGGTAAGGATTATTCGAGCAACCGAAAATTGTTCCTCGTGGTATATTGCATAGCACCATGTGAAAGATTCCACCAGACGATCCCGAACATAGCTTTGCCCGCATGTCCAGAAAGGTCTTTGCACCACCTAAAAGTTAATTGTTAATTCCATCTAAAAATAAAATATATATACAGTAATTAAAAATATTCGATAGTTATTTAGCTAGATAAACTTATTATAGACTATTACTACACTAATTAAGTAAATATGCACTTACTTAGTGAGAGCTTTGAGCTCCTTCAAATGAAGATGTTGTAGACGGTTAAATTCTCTTATTGCAAGCTCTAGCAAAGTTGAATTATGTCCATCCTCTTGTTTGTATTCAGAGATATATTTGAGTGTATTCAGCCTTTTAAAGGTCCTTTGTAGCGGTAATTGCAGGGCACGCTTGACTTGTTCAGCTAGTGGGGGCTCGAGACTACCCTTGATTGATTCTAGATGATTCTTTGCAAAAGAGATGGCATCCTCTAGTTCTATCTCACCAGGAATAAGAAGATGAGCCGCATTGTATAAACTTAAAACTTCTCTTGTATCATTGATATTGAAGTTTCCATCTTCTCCTTTGAATTTTCTAAAAACTTCTGCAAGGAAAAAGTGCATATACTAGTGAGTGATTTAGATGGAAAAAATATATAAATAGAGATAGATGGATGGATAGATACATATAATGATAAAGAGAGAGACCTGGAGACAGCCGAAATCCATGTTCTCTTAGCAAGAAAAATCCAAGAGAAACCTCATGGAGGTTTGAGCTAGTAAACTTGCTCTGAACGACTTCATTTAGTACAATGTCAATTTTTTCATTAAAAAGCTGCTCTATTCCAAGATTTTTCAGTGTCTCCAATAAAATAAGTTTCTCCATAGTGGTGTTGCATGTCTTGAACAATATATGGACATCCTCCTTCAAATTTTCTACCCTTGTGGCCGTCCATTCCTCTGATCTCTACATGCATATGTTGCCTTAGATGATAGGAAAGTAATTACATACCATACCAAAGCTAGAAAATATATTATTAAACAAGAAAAGAAAAAAATCATACTACTCCTAAATGTAGCTACATTCACAAGTGTTTAACACAAAATAATTAGTATTTATCATACGAGAGAGTACGTACGAGTAGTACGGGTATGCATGACTATTTTGAGAGTACATATACCACTTTTGGGGCAGCATGCATTTTTTCACATGCTACATTTTAACATAAAAATATAACGATATATCTCATAAATAGTGTAAACTACATGCTCACTTGTAATTTTTATGTAACTTGTGGTGAACTATGTTAGATATAGTATATAAACATACTCAAACCGACAAAGTATTACATATACTTCCATATGGTAGTATATGAGAGGTGGATGTAGCTATACCCAGTAGTAGGAAGTATTATATATACACATAAAATGAAACTGGTTTCAGTTTAAACTAAACTGAAACTTTTTGAACCTTCTTTGCGCGCTAAGTAAACTATCTTCCGTTCGGGAATGAACTTCTTTTTCATGGGCTAAATTCTTTTTACGCAATATTTTTGTTTTTTTTTTGACGTTTTACGAGATATCGAAGTGAACTTCCAAAAAAATAGTGAACTGAACTTCTTCACGCCTACTAAGGGAACTTTCTTCCTCGCGGAAGTGAACTTTATTTTCGCACGTATAATTTTTTTTGTGTGCACGGTTTTCTTAAGTATTACGAGAGATTAAAGTGAACTTCCGAAAAAATAGTGAACTTTCTTTCTCATTAAAGTGAACTTCCCTTTTACATGGTATAACTTTTTTGCACTGTTTTTTTTTAAGTTTTACGTGAGATCGAAATGAACTTCCAGAAGACTTGTGAACTTCTTCGCGACTAAGTGAACTTCCATTCTCGGGCTACAACTGTTTTTTTACACAGTTTTTAATTTTTTTACAACAAGTTGATGTGAACTTCTAAAAATAGCGAGCGAAGTACTTTTTTTACTACCGAGTGAACTGCCTTTTTACTACAAGTTGACTACAGTTTTTTTTAATTTTACCGAATGAACTGCCTCGGGTGTGGAACGAGTGAACTGCAAAAAAATAGTGTGCCTATAACCATTTTTTGGCTAAAATAGTGTGAATTTTTTCAGGATAAAGTCAACTATTTATATATAGGTAAGTGAACTGCTTTTTTTTGCTACCTCGTCTTTCTTCGGAATCATTAGAGGAGTTAAATTTTTTAGGGGCAGTTGACAAGAATTAAAACATCACTAAAAAAGTTCGGACTTCTCAACAAAGAAGTTCAGAAGCAGCCCTAGCATGCCTCGTCTACCTGTGACGGTAGGGATCCATGAGGCGCGCTGGTGTTGATTCGGCCGACGGAGAGGATCCTGGAGGCGCCCTGGCGTTGATTCGGCCGGCGGAGAGGATCCAGGAGGCGCGCTGGCGTGGAGATCCAGGAGGAGCGCGGCGGCGTGAGTGGTCGGCCTGGGTGGCGCGCCGGGCGGGACGAAGGGGCCCGTGGTGGACGGACGTAGATGGTTTCGCGCCAGGCCGAAGCCAGAGTGCCATGCCGGGCAGGAGGCAGAGGGGGTCGAGGCTAAGTTGGAAGACGCCGGGATGAAGGCGGTTGGTTGGTTGTCGGGTAAGTGGGGAGGGCCCCGCCGGGCAGGAGATGGCGAGACGCATCGCGACGGGGGAGGAGGGGGAGCCCGGCGGCGAGTGGTGGGGGTGCCTCGCGGAGGGAGGTGGATGGAGGGGCGCCGGTAGGAGGTGGATGGGGACGCGGTGAGGGAGGCGGAGGGGGCCGCGCTTGGCGCGAGGTGCAGGAGCGAGCCGTTGGGAGGTGGACGGGGGCCGCGTCGACGGGAGGACGGAGCAGGGGAGGCCAGGAGGCGCGCGGTTGGCTTCGGCTAACGGTGTAGAAGGTTGGGGGAGGAAGGTCGGGAGAGGGGCGAAACGTGTGTGAGCACGGGTGATAGGCCAGCTGGTCTCCAGTCCTTTCTCCCTGCACTTTATCCTTGCTGCGTTGAGCGTTTTGATACTGTTTATACTCCCTCCGTTCAACTATACTTGACTTCCATTTTTCTAAATATAAATGTATCTATATACTAAAATATGTCTAGATACATTAATATTTGAGCACATGAAAGTATTGTTGAACGGAGGGAGTATATGCTAATCTCAATTTTAAAATCTGTATTTTAGGAGGCGGAACTTTTTTTGTTCAGCCATACTCAAAGGGTATGACTCTAGAGGAGAAATAGGAGCTTGATGAGGCTCTCTTGGGAGAAGTGCTAAAAATAGGCGGAAACCTCATTTGGAGCGCCGACTATAGGTATCTCGCGGTGTCTAGTCCGGCTCTCGTATCTAACCTAAAAGTATATGTTTTCCCTTTTCGTTTTTTTTACTTGTAGTGTATTAAATGTGTATTCAATGAGATTACCTCGAATCTTGAAATAACATCCCAATTTTGTTTAACAAGTCGATTTTGGATGCGATAATTCAAAGATTTCTCCACTAACCAGCTTATTTTCGCATATCTATAATGTCTAATCAATAGTATCTAAATGGGAGCCACTACGATTATTTCTCTTAACATGAAATGGGAGCACTTCCCTCTTCAGCTACTACTCTTCTTCGACCGCACCGTTTCGTCGTGTGACTTCTGAATAGAGCGGTTATTGTCTGATGACAGCCTCGGCTCGGGTTGATAAAGGATCTTCACCTATTTCAACGCTCGGGCTTTGTCTTCTCCGGTGTTGGGAAAATCTGACTCTTTCAGCGCCTTCTTCTTAGATTTCCATGCCTCGTATTCGTTCTGTGCGATCTCCTTCGTTTGCTCATCAGTATACTGGTAAGGTAACTTGGGTAGATTCTGATTTGGTACTTTTGGGAGGGGCGACAGTCGACGCATCAGTGATGCGGTGGTTCTACTCTGCTTTTTGCTTCCCTCAGACTTCATGGGCAGAGATGGCTGACGCGGCGGCGTAGACGCACGCGCTGGAGACGGTGAGCGAGGTGGAGAGTACAAAGACGACTGTTGCGCTGGAGACTGGTCTTGAGGCGGCGGCGGAGAAGGATGCCTTGGCGACCAATTTGGAAGCACGATGTGTTCCTTTAGCCATACAATGGCCAAGTTCTTGGTGTCTCCAAGTTTAGTCAACTCCCCGCCTTCACCTTTAGGATAGTCAAGCTTCAACTGCTCGAATCCGTTCATAACTTCATCCACCCCGGCAATAGCGTAGCCCCGTGGAACCGGCCGACCATGGTGAGTAGGTTCAGGGCCCATTGGTTTCACATAGCCGACAGCTGCCTTAATGGTTATGTTTACGACTTCCACATGCATCTCACAAGGTGTCATCTCCGTTATATCATCCACCGGGTGCATCGTCATCATCACCCTGGATCTACATGGAATCAATGCTACTTTTTTATTAGATGGTGCAGCTCCGGTACTATCGAATGCACCGTCTACCATATGCGGGGCAGTACTTTGCTGCTGGGTCAGTCTGTCAATTTGGTCCTGCTACCGCTCTCATCGCTCCCGCTGCCACTTTAATTCTTCTTCAATGTTCTTCCACCGGTCTGCCTGACTTTGTGCTTCAGCTGCCAGCAAATCCTTTCTCCTCTGACGGCTTCTATCCAGATACTTCTTCTTCTCGTCGACATACGCAAGTTTCCACGGAACAAAGCCTGGTGTCGTTCGTGTCCGTCCATAGTGTTCCTTATTCCCAATGGCTCGTGTGAGTTTGTCGTTCTCTCTATCTGGCTGGAACTTCCCCTCTTTAACAGCCTTTATTGTGTCTCTAAGATCATCGATGGGTATGGGATTTTCTGCATGTCTTATATTATAGATGCACTTCCCTTCTGATTCCAACTTTCCCCCATGCCCGAAAAACCAAGACCTTGTCCGTCCGTCCCAGCAGAGTGTCTATCGAATCATGTCCTGAGCAATCAGGTTGTCCTCAAGTTTATCCCACTTAGGCATGCTACCCTTGTAGCCATGTTCCTGAAATTGAGTGCCTTGACCAGTTTCACTAAGGCTTTTTCCTTTTGTTGTAAGATCAATTAAGGATCCTCCTCATTCTCATCCACCTTATCCTGACACACCTCTGGCGTTGGTAGGGTGAAATAGCCATCATCTTTTTAAAAAGATTTTCTTTGGCTTTGTTGCCGACATATGAGATTTCGGCGACCTCATGTGGCTTATTCCACTCCTGAACGGTGATCGGGATGTGGTCCCTAACAAACACTCCTCATTGCTTCACATATTTTTGGGCAACATCTTTGGGAAGCTCTAGTGCGCCGTCTGCAGCGATCATTTCGATCCTGTACCTTTCATGCTCTTTCAACTTCGTCGATGCGCCTCGTTTAGTATTCTTTCCGGTGGATTTGCTAGGTCCGGATTGCTAAAATAAGAAAGAGTGTTAATACATGTATATAGAAAACAGATGCTTGATCCGAATGGCTAAAATAAGAAAGAGTGTTAATACATGTATAGAGAAAACAAATGCTTCATTTAATTAACAAATATATATGCACCTCGCTATAGTTTGTAATTTGCAAGGTTGGACCGGAGCCATCGGCTTCTCTCTCATGGGAGCCATCGACTTCTCCATCATAGTCTCCCTTGACGAAGTTGTAAGCTTCTCCCTCAACGGAGGCGTTTGTTCACGAGAGCTTCGGATGTACCTCACCAGTCGAGCGAGCTCCGGATCTCCCTCAAAGGAGTTATTCATCCACTGGGCGACATCGGGGTCTCCCTCGGCCCCGCGGATAAAATCCGCGAGCATGTCTTCCGCATCTTCGTCTCTGAAGTTTGGGTCCATACTTTCTACAAACTCAAAATTGCAAGTAAGTAAAATGACTTAGCAGTTTTTTTTAGAAAAAACAGAAAAATAGTTTGGAATTGATTAGCTATTTATTTGCAGTACCTTCTTTTCAATGGTTTTAGCAGAAAAATGACTTAGCAGATTTTTAGAAAAACAAAAAAACAGTTTCATCATCCATTCTAATAATCATGTTTTCAATGCCTAAACCATTTGTATCAAAATATTAAAAATGGTAAAATAAAAGTAGATACTACAATATTTAATCTCACATTTGAATTTCTCAATTTGGAACTGATTTGCTATTTATTTGTGGCCCCTACTTTTCACTGGTTTCAGCAGAAAAATGAGTTAGCAGTTTTTTAGAAAAACAGAAAAACCGTTTCATCATCCATTCAAATAAGCATGTTTTCAATGCCTCAGACATTTGTTTCATAATATTAAAAATGGTAAAATGAAAGTAGATACTTCAATCATTAATCTCACATTTGAATTTCTTAATTTGGAATTGATTTTCTATTTATTTGCATCCCCTACTTTTAACTAGTTTTAGGAGAAAAATGGCTTAGAAGTTTTTTTAGAAAAACAACAAAACAGTTTCATTATCCATTCTAATAAGCATGTTTTAAATGCCTAAACCATTTGTTTCGAAATGTTAAAATGGTAGAATTAAAGTAGATACTTCAATCTTTAATCTCCCATTTGAATTTTTCAATTTGGAATTGATTTGCTATTTATTTGCAGCCCCTACTTTTCACTGGTTTTGGCAGAAAAATGACTTAGCAGTTTTTTAGAAAAAAGGAAAAATAGTTTCATCATCCATTATAATAAGCATGGTTTCAATGCCTAAACCGTTTGTTTTAAAATATTAAAAATGGTAAAATGAAAGTAGATACTTCAATCTTTAATCTCACATTTGAATTTCTCAATTTGGAATTGATTTGCTATTTATTTGGATCCCTACTTTTCACTGGTTTTAGCAGAAAAAATTACTTTACAGTTTTTTCAGAAAAGTCTTAACAATTGTTTCTCTAAACCTCTAAGTTATTGTTTCTGCTATATTTTCCAAACATACTAATCGACAGAGAGATAAACATACTAGTGAACACATTCATCACAAATAAATCATCCAAATATGTCCCCGGGGAGCCTCTGGTCAGACCTGAGGAGATCCCGCATCTACCAACACAGATACAAAGATTGCATGAGTGATACATGGCAGCCATAAAGAAAGATTGAATGTGGCTCGTGCTGAAAGTTAATCCGGAGTATTACTTCGTTAAAAACCAAGAGATATCTATTGAGCATACAAAATTCTTTATGCTATTCAATCAAGACGCCCTCGACGAAACTCTCCTCAATTGCTATAGTTTGTAAATTATTTATTTCTATAATTTAGTCTCTATTGCAACTAGAAGTATATGCGTCATCATCACGTGCTCGTCCATTATCCCTCGAATTGCAACTAGAAGTATATGCGTCATCATCACGTGACAGTCGTGAGACTTCATCCCGCTGAACTTCAGCTTTGCTACGTCTAGGTATCTTCTTATCTTCCCCGCATAACCGTAAGGAAATTTGACTCCTAGGATGCACTTGAAGAATTGGTCGATCTCCTTCTCGCTTAGCATGAAGCACGAAGGGGGACAGTAATATTCCGTCTTCTTGGCCTTTTTGCCCTTGCAGCGACCTTCCGTCCCATCTAACACGTCATCATCATCATTGTCATCATCATACGGTTTTCCTCCGTGGAGCTCGCCCCTGATATTCAAAAAATCTCAAGTCGTTCCTTGCTTTAGGCCCATCTTTGGTCCTCTCCGGCATGTTGAGGAGGGTGCCAAGCAGACTCCCGCACACGTTTTTCGTGATATGCATGAGGTCAAGGCAGTGAGGCGTGTGGAGAATCTTCAAGTACCTAAGGCCCCAGAGAACATACCTTGTTTTCCATACACCCTCCAACGGCGCAGGCGCCTTTCGTTTCTTTCCCGGCGCAGGGCACTCCTTCAGTTCTTCAACGGCTCGTCGATGTCCTCGCCGCTCCTTTGACGTGGGGCTCTTCGCATCTCAACTTCATTGTTGAATAGATGTTTGCGTTTTCTCCATGGGTCATACTTGCGAAGCCACCTTCGATGCCCCAGGAACACGGTTTTCGAAGACCCGGGGTTTCTCTCTAGCTAGAGATACGTGGTGTCATCCATGCACCTAACGCATGCACGTAATCCGTGTGTCACCTGCCCCGCGACATATCTGTAACCGATGTATTCATGCACCGTCGTGAAGAGCGGGGCTCTTATTAGGAAAAACGCTTCTCCATAGGCGTCCCACGTATTGGCTGGCTCTTCCAACAACTGGACATACAGATTGATGTCGTTACCTAGTTGTTTCGGCCCTTGAATAAGCATACTCATCTCTATGTACTTCCTCTTCAAGCACAACCAGGGGGTAGGTTATCTATACATACAAACATGGGCCCGGTGCTATGGGTGCTACTCTGGTTGCCAAAAGGATTTATTCCATCCGTACTCATGCACAACCTGATGTTCCTTGGATCGTCCCCGGATTCGGGGAATTCGATGTCTAGCGCCTTCCACTGGCTAGCATCTGAGGGTTGTGTCAGCATCGTGTCATCTTTCTCTGAATCAATTCCATCATCCCCAATAGATGATGCAGTCATTATTGCAAGCATGGTATTTCACGTGAGGTAAATCCAGAGGGCACACGACTTTCTTGGCCTCCTTGATGCTCATTGGACACTTGTTCCCCGAGGGAAGAAGGCCGTACGAGAATGCCATGTTTTCATCATAGCTCGCATCAGTCCATCTGTGTTTTGTCTCCATCCCGAGGGTCCTGAGCGTTACGTTCAGACGGGTATCCTCGCTCGCGCATCCTTCATACAATGGAGTAACCGCGTCTATCTCCAGTTGCGACAGGCTCGATTTGTCTCTAGCAGCAGCTCTGGTGTTGCTAGTCTCCTTGAGAAGCAGAGCTTGAACATGAGGGTCCCGCACCCAGTTCGACAATGATGTCCCGTCTGCTCCGACATCTTAATCATGATGTCCTTCGTCTTGATCATGATCATGTCCTTCATCTTGATCATGATGTCCTTCATCATGTCCGGGAGACTCTTCATCTTCTTGCCCGCCATCACCGTTATTATACTGATCATGATGTTCTTCCTCATATCCGGTCGTCCCATTAGTGTCGTGTTCATCTTCTTCATCACTTGTCGGGTAAGGAGTGTAGCCATCCATGAAACCACGACGGATAAGGTGCGACTCCAAGTCACCGCAATCGTATCTGATCAAGCGTTGCAGTTTGCATCTTCGACAAGGACAGCTTATCTCTGTCATGTTATTTTGAAACATTTCGGCCGTCGCATGTTTCATAAATCTAGCCACGATGCCTATACTTATATGCATGGTTTCCTGCATAGTAAAAAAATATCAAAGGAGAATTTAATTAGAATCAAATTACGCAATATATGGATGATGCATGCATGGTCGTCGACGGAAAAATTCAGCATGACCTTTGCTAAAAATAGTACATTCTCGGAGTGCATGGTCGCCGAAATGGAAACGAATCAACATTTTGGCAACACATGGAAACTCATTTTTAAGACATCCGCAATTTTCATCAAAGATACGCAACACAATTTCGCATATGTATATTTGCAACCATATGAATCTTCGCTGGCGAGGTACCGATCGATGAGAGCGAGAGAGAGACACATACATACAACATATTCACACACACACACACACACACGCACACGCACACGCACGCACGCACGCACGCACGCACACACACACACACATATATATATATATATATATGAAAAATGGTTTCTACTCCCGGGTGTAGCTACACCCACGTCTCATATACTGAAAAATGGTTTCTACTCCTGGGTGTAGCTACACCCACGTCTCATATACTGCCGTATGGAGGTATGTGTCATACTTTTTCGGTCCAAGTATGTTCATATACTATATCTAAGATACTTCAAAACAAGTTTCGTGAAAATTATAAAATCGAGCTTGTAGTTTGCACTATATATTTAAAATACGGGTATATATGTACATATAAAAGGAGTATGTAGAAAAATTATACATACTACGTAAAAAGTAGTATATATATATATATATATATATGCATGATCGATCTACGCAAGCTTAATGACGCAATTGATGTATATGTGATGAATTTTTGGAAATTAATTTGACACCCGAGCTAATGTTGAAATGTGGAGTAAGAGAAAAAATATCTATCTGAAGATAATGTAATATGTTGAATAACTAACAATTTGGAGTAAATTTTGTATATATCAATCTATATATAATTAATGATGGAAAATATGATATGTAACGTGTCGATCATATATATTTGAACTTATGTAATTTTTCTAATCTACTTAGACAATATCATTTGCCAATTTTCGATTTTATGGACATTCATTAATATAAATAAAGCAACAAAATTAATTATTATTTAAATTAATTAATGACTGTTTGAATTCAAGACTATTATTACTTATTTATTTATGTTTAACTAAATAATTTTTGAATTCAAAATTCAAGACCTACGACATCATAGTTCAAAGGTTAACATCATTGACACCATGCTATTGTCAGTAAAACATGATTTGTTTCTTAGAAGCTGAGAGTGAATGAACCCATAAGTTAAGCGTGCTAAGAGTGGAGTAATCTGAGGATGGGTGACTTCCTGAGAAGTGTCAGTTCAGAGTGAAAGAAGAGTGATTAGAGTTAAAAAATAATTGTAACTAAGAGAGAAATATTAGAGATAGAAATAATAGAGACTAAATGAAAAGAAAACTCAGAAATAAAATAAATAAATAAATAAATAAATAAATAAGTCGAGTCCCGGGTGGTATTACCATCCGGACTAAAAGTCCTGCCCCGAGAGCGCCCATGTGGGCTGCCCTCTAGTCGCGGCTCGTGGGCCGGCGGGACAAAAGGGGGGCCTCTAGCCCCGGATAAGTAGTCTCGAAGACAAAGGGGGGCCTCTAGTTCCGGATAAGTAGTCCCGGATTGCCATCCGGGACTATAGCCCCTTACGGCGCGGGGCTAGAGGCCCGTTTTCGTTGGCTGCCCTCTAGTCGCGGCTCGTGGGCCCGCGGGGCAAAAGGGGGGGGCTCTAGCCCCGGATAACTAGTCCCGGAGACAAAGGGGGTCTCTAGTTCCGGATAAGTAGTCCCGGATTGCCATCCGGGACTATAGCCCCTTACGACGCGGGACTAGAGACTCGTTTTCTACTAGTGATATATACACTTGCAAGAGATATTATATTATGTGTATGCATTTACGTGTACGGTATGTAGTAGCGTAGAATATGTATACAAAAATTGTTTGAAATGAGTAAGAATTAAATGGAAAACACAAATGAAAAACCTAAAACTCTAAAACCCAAAACCCACAGGATATTTAGTCCGGTTGGTGCCACCAACGGGACAAAAGGTCCCTCAACCCACGCGCTGGGCCGCTGACGTGTGGAGTCCTTTAGTCCCGGTTGGTGTTACAAACTGGGATTAAAGGCCCTACAGACCAAGCTCTCCACCACGGCCACGTGGATGAGCCTTTAGTCCTGGTTCGTGGCAGGCTGGGACTAAAGGGGTAACGGGAGGGGGGATTTGTACCGGTTCCGGTTGGAAATCGGAACTAGAGGCCCTTCCTAACTGGACAAAATCCACATTTACACCGGTTTACTGTGCCGATGGGCTCGGCATAGCTGCGCATTCCTGCAATGTATAGGCCTTCTAGGGGTGAGCAGGAGCATGAAGTGGTATTTTCCTAGTACAATAATTTTGCCAACGGCACATGGGCATGTATGAATTCAACCAGCGGGAGCCCAACATGATGCTCACCGCCTACCTCTGGCGCCAATGCAGATTATCAATTTATGTACTTTCACTAGAATGAATTTACCAAAATTTAATCATAAAATAAAGATTGCTATAATCCATCCTTAAAGTTGAATAGAAATACACGACAACCTCAACGTGAACACAACACGTTTTAGGCTTTATTTTGCAAATCACCTACGACAAATCATGATAAGCTCGACTTGCGAGGTTACGGTGCATGCAATTTTAATAATTAACTCATCCAATAATTAATTTAAACCATGGCAATGGGTTTCACAAAGAGGTTGTGAATATTATCGTAGATATCCATGTTGTTTGTGAATCCATCGTTCTGATCGCTGTAGAAAAACTTCATGCTAACAGCAAAGTTAATAATCCGCTCCACAGCCGGCAGCAACGCGCGATCTTCTGCAAATCGAGCATGGTTCATGGTTTACCAGTCTTCTTCCATCATTGCCTCTAGCCCGGCAATGGCGACCTCCCTTGTCACATTATGCTCACTGATGTAGCACTCGACAGAGCTCGCTACATCCCCTTTGGTCTTGCCACACTGCACACACATGTTTCCGTCGTCAGAACTCCGTTTTAAATTATCTGGTGCATGTATGCATGATTATTCATAACTAATCCGTGTCTACTGCTAGGAATTATGGGGTAAAAAACTTTTGTAACGAAAATTACATACTTTTAATGAGGCGATGTCGTTCATGAAGCGGGCAATCTTTGAGCTTGCAATGACGACCGGAGGGAAAGTAGCCGCCCAGTCTAGAGCTTCCTTACTTACTACATCACCCATACCATCCATCAACCCACACATAACGTTGGCAAAGTTATGCTCATTACTGATAAATTCAATTGTTCATCAAAACTTGGCTTGTGGTTCTGGTGGAACCATTCAGCTTCTTGCATAAAAAAACAAGACTGGTGCTAGAACTGCCACAAACAAGCACCATTTATTAATTGAAAATAAATCCATGGAGCAAACGTTAGGAAAGCAGACGGATTTTGTTGAAGTGTGAATGTGTGTTGCGCTCCCACTCGTTGGATCTTTCCCGTTGCAGCTGCATGATTAGTGGTTGATGACACATTTTGGTGAAGTGGAAGGGATTACTCATTTCCATATTGTGTTGGCCCTTTGTTAACACTAGAGCTAACTATATTGTACATATGATGTAATTTAATCACGTACCTTATACATACTACTAATATGCATATAAAGGCAATTGTTTTGGATAGGTGTAGTATCTTCAATACCGAACTTCGAGCACTCATTGCAATTATATTATCCATGTAAAATTGAATATGTATTTGTGTGAAATATTCAAGAACAGTTAACCACAGGATATATCTAAATAATATAATTCAGTGACTTCTATGTAATTTGTGCGTAATGAATCTAAGGAAGTTTGAATTTAGTTATGTCTGGCCGAGAATTTTATGTACGCATTGATAACGACATGTTGTATGAGATTGAGCATGTGGATGTACTCACGTGTTAGTCCAATTTTTTATGATACATTTGCTTATCCTAGATAAGATATATACTGAAGATCAATTTTTAAGATTTACTGAATATTACTTGATTTTCCATCCGCATGTACATGTGGTGCGTGAAAAGATATTATACTACAAAATACTATATTGGTGGCAAATAAAAGAACCTCTTTTTGACATAGGCAATCCGGTAGCCATCAACGGTTGCCACTTCACCCTCAAAGTCCTTAAAGGTCCTCAACAACTCACTATAATACCCCTTCAAGTACTCTGGTAGAAGAAAAACCGCACTATCATCCCATCTGCCAATGACCAACCACATTGCATTCACAAAAGTTAATTAATACAATCAAGACGATACTAAATTAATATAGAAATATAATTCATGTAAATACAATATGTTTTTTCTATACCCCTTGATTTATGCACTTTATTTTATTGGTCATATTGAATGGTGCGAGTATAGGACCGTAATTACTAGTGGCATGCGCTTGGATTGCCACACCTACCGTGCCAATTTGTTAAAAATAAAAAAGATAGTCCAGTGACTAGTGGCATGCCGCATGTAGTTACGCCGCACAATACTAGTAATTTAGGTCAGGTTAAGTTACCGAGTCCACCCAACAGTGGTGTGCTATTGTCGTCCCACATAATGTTGGCATGGGGTCATTTTGGTACGCCACTCATATTTTGACCTCATTTTGGGGGGAAAATGAAGAACCTGCCAAAAAATGGAAGCATTTGGAATGGAATCCTTTGATGTGCAGTAGTTGCTAGGAAAAACCTTAAATAGATTTTGACATATTTAATTTTTTCGCAAAATGGACTATCATGTATGTACCTTCATGTCTTTGAAGCTAAATGATCATTCATGGGTATATCTATGATAGTCCATTTTGTCTCAAAGTTGGACAAAAGTGGATGTATCTTGACATATTTTTATTGTTAGATACATCCATTTTTGTCCAACTTTGAGACAATTAATTTGGGACGGAGGGAGTAGTCTATTACAATGTGACGAAACTGTATACATAGGTGCATCTTTCCATGACAAAAAATGTTGTCAAATAAAATTTCCAACTTTTCAATATAAAATTCGTTTTTTTTTCATTTTCCAAGTACCAAAATGCGGCTTTTGAAAGAAAGACAAAGAATATGCTGCAAAAATACCACGAGTCCAATTTTGACACAAATTAGATCATATTTGATGCAGAATTCACAACTTTTATGAACTTTAAAGATTTACACCTAATTTTGAAAATTTAACTGACTTTATTCTAAATTCCAAATGTAATTCGAATTAGGACTACATGTATGCTCTATTTCTCTCTTAAAAATTTTCAGAAATCATTTTAAGTTACCCAAGTAAGATTCTTTGTACTAGACACAAACAAAAAGTTGAAAGATTCATGCCATAGTTTCACCGATGATTTGATCCCATTTCGAAACAATGAAGAAAACTCAAGGAAATGCCATCCTTTCGCATATAATCATTTCACATGTCTTAGTTGCTAGGAAAAAGGATAAATATGGATTTTGGCAAGTTATGTAAAAACAATCATCGAAAAATGGACTACCATGTATGAACATTCTTTGTTTCAAGCTAAATGACTTCATGGTAATATGTGGCATAGTTTATTAGAATGTGACCAAATTATGCACATAATGACATATTTATATGACAAAAAATGTTGCCACTACTAGCGTTTTTTGGCACGCCACATATAAGTATTTCTGCACTAGTGTTTAAGTGTATAGTGAAATGTTGGTTGCTAAGGACTTCACCAGTATAACTATCATTATATAATAGTTTATAAAGTGTATATATTACAAAATATATTTTCAAAATATATAAATTATATCCTTATAAACAACATACATATATATCTTATAAAATAAACACTACCAAGATTCATAAATCATAGACTGTCTCAACATAAAATTTATACGCATAACCTATTCTTTCTGTCAACCAAGCGTCCAGGTCATCCCCATTAAAATTATTTAATGATAATCTATCTTTACATCCTAGATATATACATCCCCATTTTTAGCCATCCAAAATTTATTCATGTCATTGTATTTAGCCATCTTATTGATGAAATCACAGCATCATGATATGCTTACAAAATTAAGTAGTGTGCATCTAGAACATAATAAAAAAAATTATCTAAAAAAATTGAATTAATTAGTAGCAATCAAATTTGTGGCAATTATCTTTAGTGGTGAAAAATTGTAACTTTTATATTCAATATAATTCCTAAACCTTAACGATATTTAAATTGTCAAATACACAATCATTCCATGTTGTTTAAATTTAGCGATAGACATTTGTGGCTATTTGGTATGCATTATCCTATAGGTAATCTCGTGTTCATGCGTCTTTGTATCCCTTCATTCATACAATAAAATTCTTGAAAATATTACCGCTGCATTTGTTGGGCATCCTTCCAGTATTTATAAAAGTTGATAGTCAAATTAACTTTCAGAATTATGGTTGTGTTAATGTCAGAAATGATCTAAATTTTTGATCCATGGAAGTCATTAATAAAATAAGTACAAATGAATCTATATAAAACTTATATAACCTCTGTATAGCTTCATTTAGTAGACGACATTCTTCTATGGTTGCGTGATTATCATATGTATCACCCATCATTGTAATCAGTAACATTTGTTTGGTAAGGATTATTCGAGCAACCGAAAATTGTTCCTCGTGGTATATTGCATAGCACCATGTGAAAGATTCCACCAGACGATCCCGAACATAGCTTTGCCCCGCATGTCCAGAAAGGTCTTTGCACCACCTAAAAGTTAATTGTTAATTCCATCTAAAAATAAAATATATATACAGTAATTAAAAATATTCGATAGTTATTTAGCTAGATAAACTTATTATAGACTATTACTACACTAATTAAGTAAATATGCACTTACTTAGTGAGAGCTTTGAGCTCCTTCAAATGAAGATGTTGTAGACGGTTAAATTCTCTTATTGCAAGCTCTAGCAAAGTTGAATTATGTCCATCCTCTTGTTTGTATTCAGAGATATATTTGAGTGTATTCAGCCTTTTAAAGGTCCTTTGTAGCGGTAATTGCAGGGCACGCTTGACTTGTTCAGCTAGTGGGGGCTCGAGACTACCCTTGATTGATTCTAGATGATTCTTTGCAAAAGAGATGGCATCCTCTAGTTCTATCTCACCAGGAATAAGAAGATGAGCCGCATTGTATAAACTTAAAACTTCTCTTGTATCATTGATATTGAAGTTTCCATCTTCTCCTTTGAATTTTCTAAAAACTTCTGCAAGGAAAAAGTGCATATACTAGTGAGTGATTTAGATGGAAAAAAATGTATAAATAGAGATAGATGGATGGATAGATACATATAATGATAAAGAGAGAGACCTGGAGACAGCCGAAATCCATGTTCTCTTAGCAAGAAAAATCCAAGAGAAAACCTCATGGAGGTTTGAGCTAGTAAACTTGCTCTGAACGACTTCATTTAGTACAATGTCAATTTTTTCATTAAAAAGCTGCTCTATTCCAAGATTTTTCAGTGTCTCCAATAAAATAAGTTTCTCCATAGTGGTGTTGCATGTCTTGAACAATATATGGACATCCTCCTTCAAATTTTCTACCCTTGTGGCCGTCCATTCCTCTGATCTCTACATGCATATGTTGCCTTAGATGATAGGAAAGTAATTACATACCATACCAAAGCTAGAAAATATATTATTAAACAAGAAAAGAAAAAAATCATACTACTCCTAAATGTAGCTACATTCACAAGTGTTTAACACAAAATAATTAGTATTTATCATACGAGAGAGTACGTACGAGTAGTACCGGGTATGCATGACTATTTTGAGAGTACATATACCACTTTTGGGGCAGCATGCATTTTTTCACATGCTACATTTTAACATAAAAATATAACGATATATCTCATAAATAGTGTAAACTACATGCTCACTTGTAATTTTTATGTAACTTGTGGTGAACTATGTTAGATAGTATATAAACATACTCAAACCGACAAAGTATTACATATACTTCCATATGGTAGTATATGAGAGGTGGATGTAGCTATACCCAGTAGTAGGAAGTATTATATATACACATAAAATGAAACTGGTTTCAGTTTAAACTAAACTGAAACTTTTTGAACCTTCTTTGCGCGCTAAGTAAACTTTCTTCCGTTCGGGAATGAACTTCTTTTTCATGGGCTAAATTCTTTTTACGCAATATTTTTGTTTTTTTTTTGACGTTTTACGAGATATCGAAGTGAACTTCCAAAAAAATAGTGAACTGAACTTCTTCACGCCTACTAAGGGAACTTTCTTCCTCGCGGAAGTGAACTTTATTTTCGCACGTATAATTTTTTTGTGTGCACGGTTTTCTTAAGTATTACGAGAGATTAAAGTGAACTTCCGAAAAAAATAGTGAACTTTCTTTCTCATTAAAGTGAACTTCCCTTTTACATGGTATAACTTTTTTGCACTGTTTTTTTTAAGTTTTACGTGAGATCGAAATGAACTTCCAGAAGACTTGTGAACTTCTTCGCGACTGCTAAGTGAACTTCCATTCTCGGGCTACAACTGTTTTTTTACACAGTTTTTAATTTTTTTTACAACAAGTTGATGTGAACTTCTAAAAATAGCGAGCGAAGTACTTTTTTTACTACCGAGTGAACTGCCTTTTTACTACAAGTTGACTACAGTTTTTTTTAATTTTACCGAATGAACTGCCTCGGGTGTGGAACGAGTGAACTGCAAAAAATAGTGTGCCTATAACCATTTTTTGGCTAAAATAGTGTGAATTTTTTCAGGATAAAGTCAACTATTTATATATAGGTAAGTGAACTGCTTTTTTTTGCTACCTCGTCTTTCTTCGGAATCATTAGAGGAGTTAAATTTTTTAGGGGCAGTTGACAAGAATTAAAACATCACTAAAAAAGTTCGGACTTCTCAACAAAGAAGTTCAGAAGCAGCCCTAGCATGCCTCGTCTACCTGTGACGGTAGGGATCCATGAGGCGCGCTGGTGTTGATTCGGCCGACGGAGAGGATCCTGGAGGCGCCCTGGCGTTGATTCGGCCGGCGGAGAGGATCCAGGAGGCGCGCTGGCGTGGAGATCCAGGAGGAGCGCGGCGGCGTGAGTGGTCGGCCTGGGTGGCGCGCCGGGCGGGACGAAGGGGCCCGTGGTGGACGGACGTAGATGGTTTCGCGCCAGGCCGAAGCCAGAGTGCCATGCCGGGCAGGAGGCAGAGGGGGTCGTGTCGGCTAAGTTGGAAGACGCCGGGATGAAGGCGGTTGGTTGGTTGTCGGGTAAGTGGTGGAGGAGGCCCCGCCGGGCAGGAGATGGCAGGAGACGCATCGCGCCGACGGGAGGAGGACGGGAGCCCGGCGGCGAGAGGTGGAGGGTGCCTCGCCGGAGGGAGGTGGATGGAGGGGCGCCGGTAGGAGGTGGATGGGGACGCGGTGAGGGAGGCGGAGGGGGCCGCGCTTGGCGCGAGGTGCAGGAGCGAGCCGTTGGGAGGTGGACGGGGGCCGCGTCGACGGGAGGACGGAGCAGGGGAGGCCAGGAGGCGCGCGGTTGGCTTCGGCTAACGGTGTAGAAGGTTGGGGGAGGAAGGTCGGGAGAGGGGCGAAACGTGTGTGAGCACGGGTGATAGGCCAGCTGGTCTCCAGTCCTTTCTCCCTGCACTTTATCCTTGCTGCGTTGAGCGTTTTGATACTGTTTATACTCCCTCCGTTCAACTATACTTGACTTCCATTTTTCTAAATATAAATGTATCTATATACTAAAATATGTCTAGATACATTAATATTTGAGCACATGAAAGTCAAGTATTGTTGAACGGAGGGAGTATATGCTAATCTCAATTTTAAAATCTGTATTTTAGGAGGCGGAACTTTTTTTGTTCAGCCATACTCAAAGGGTATGACTCTAGAGGAGAAATAGGAGCTTGATGAGGCTCTCTTGGGAGAAGTGCTAAAAATAGGCGGAAACCTCATTTGGAGCGCCGACTATAGGTATCTCGCGGTGTCTAGTCCGGCTCTCGTATCTAACCTAAAAGTATATGTTTTCCCTTTTCGTTTTTTTTACTTGTAGTGTATTAAATGTGTATTCAATGAGATTACCTCGAATCTTGAAATAACATCCCCAATATTTTGTTTAACAAGTCGATTTTGGATGCGATAATTCAAAGATTTCTCCACTAACCAGCTTATTTTCGCATATCTATAATGTCTAATCAATAGTATCTAAATGGGAGCAACCACTACGATTATTTCTCTTAACATGAAATGGGAGCACTTCCCTCTTCAGCTACTACTCTTCTTCGACCGCACCGTTTCGTCGTGTGACTTCTGAATAGAGCGGTTATTGTCTGATGACAGCCTCGGCTCGGGTTGATAAAGGATCTTCACCTATTTCAACGCCCGGGCTTTGTCTTCTCCGGTGTTGGGAAAATCTGACTCTTTCAGCGCCTTCTTCTTAGATTTCCATGCCTCGTATTCGTTCTGTGCGATCTCCTTCGTTTGCTCATCAGTATACTGGTAAGGTAACTTGGGTAGATTCTGATTTGGTACTTTTGGGAGGGCGACAGTCGACGCATCAGTGATGCGGTGGTTCTACTCTGCTTTTTGCTTCCTCAGACTTCATGGGCAGAGATGGCTGACGCGGCGGCGTAGACGCACGCGCTGGAGACGGTGAGCGAGGTGGAGAGTACAAAGACGACTGTTGCGCTGGAGACTGGTCTTGAGGCGGCGGCGGAGAAGGATGCCTTGGCGACCAATTTGGAAGCACGATGTGTTCCTTTAGCCATACAATGGCCAAGTTCTTGGTGTCTCCAAGTTTAGTCAACTCCCCGCCTTCACCTTTAGGATAGTCAAGCTTCAACTGCTCGAATCCGTTCATAACTTCATCCACCCCGGCAATAGCGTAGCCCCGTGGAACCGGCCGACCATGGTGAGTAGGTTCAGGGCCCATTGGTTTCACATAGCCGACAGCTGCCTTAATGGTTATGTTTACGACTTCCACATGCATCACACAAGGTGTCATCTCCGTTATATCATCCACGGGTGCATCGTCATCATCACCCTGGATCTACATGGAATCAATGCTACTTTTTTATTAGATGGTGCAGCTCCGGTACTATCGAATGCACCGTCTACCATATGCGGGGCAGTACTTTGCTGCTGGGTCAGTCTGTCAATTTGGTCCTGCTACCGCCCTCATCGCTCCCGCTGCCACTTTAATTCTTCTTCAATGTTCTTCCACCGGTCTGCCTGACTTTGTGCTTCAGCTGCCAGCAAATCCTTTCTCCTCTGACGGCTTCTATCCAGATACTTCTTCTTCTCGTCGACATACGCAAGTTTCCACGGAACAAAGCCTGGTGTCGTTCGTGTCCGTCCATAGTGTTCCTTATTCCCAATGGCTCGTGTGAGTTTGTCATTCTCTCTATCTGGCTGGAACTTCCCCTCTTTAACAGCCTTTATTGCGTCTCTAAGATCATCGATGGGTATGGGATTTTCTGCATGTCTTATATTATAGATGCACTTCCCTTCTGATTCCAACTTTCCCCCATGCCCGAAAAACCAAGACCTTGTCCGTCCGTCCCAGCAGAGTGTCTATCGAATCATGTCCTGAGCAATCAGGTTGTCCTCAAGTTTATCCCACTTAGGCATGCTACCCTTGTAGCCATGTTCCTGAAATTGAGTGCCTTGACCAGTTTCACTAAGGCTTTTTCCTTTTGTTGTAAGATCAATTAAGGATCCTCCTCATTCTCATCCACCTTATCCTGACACACCTCTGGCGTTGGTAGGGTGAAATAGCCATCATCTTTTTAAAAAGATTTTCTTTGGCTTTGTTGCCGACATATGAGATTTCGGCGACCTCATGTGGCTTATTCCACTCCTGAACGGTGATCGGGATGTGGTCCCTAACAAACACTCCTCATTGCTTCACATATTTTTGGGCAACATCTTTGGGAAGCTCTAGTGCGCCGTCTGCAGCGATCATTTCGATCCTGTACCTTTCATGCTCTTTCAACTTCGTCGATGCGCCTCGTTTAGTATTCTTTCCGGTGGATTTGCTAGGTCCGGATTGCTAAAATAAGAAAGAGTGTTAATACATGTATATAGAAAACAGATGCTTGATCCGAATGGCTAAAATAAGAAAGAGTGTTAATACATGTAAAAACAAATGCTTCATTTAATTAACAAATATATATGCACCTCGCTATAGTTTGTAATTTGCAAGGTTGGACCGGAGCCATCGGCTTCTCTCTCATGGGAGCCATCGACTTCTCCATCATAGTCTCCCTTGACGAAGTTGTAAGCTTCTCCCTCAACGGAGGCGTTTGTTCACGAGAGCTTCGGATGTACCTCACCAGTCGAGCGAGCTCCGGATCTCCCTCAAAGGAGTTATTCATCCACTGGGCGACATCGGGGTCTCCCTCGGCCCCGCGGATAAAATCCGCGAGCATGTCTTCGCATCTTCGTCTCTGAAGTTTGGGTCCATACTTTCTACAAACTCAAAATTGCAAGTAAGTAAAATGACTTAGCAGTTTTTTTTAGAAAAAACAGAAAAATAGTTTGGAATTGATTAGCTATTTATTTGCAGTACCTTCTTTTCAATGGTTTTAGCAGAAAAATGACTTAGCAGATTTTTAGAAAAACAAAAAAACAGTTTCATCATCCATTCTAATAATCATGTTTTCAATGCCTAAACCATTTGTATCAAAATATTAAAAATGGTAAAATAAAAGTAGATACTACAATATTTAATCTCACATTTGAATTTCTCAATTTGGAACTGATTTGCTATTTATTTGTGGCCCTACTTTTCACTGGTTTCAGCAGAAAAATGAGTTAGCAGTTTTTAGAAAAACAGAAAAACCGTTTCATCATCCATTCAAATAAGCATGTTTTCAATGCCTCAGACATTTGTTTCATAATATTAAAAATGGTAAAATGAAAGTAGATACTTCAATCATTAATCTCACATTTGAATTTCTTAATTTGGAATTGATTTTCTATTTATTTGCATCCCCTACTTTTAACTAGTTTTAGGAGAAAAATGGCTTAGAAGTTTTTTTAGAAACAACAAAACAACAGTTTCATTATCCATTCTAATAAGCATGTTTTAAATGCCTAAACCATTTGTTTCGAAATGTTAAAATGGTAGAATTAAAGTAGATACTTCAATCTTTAATCTCCCATTTGAATTTTTCAATTTGGAATTGATTTGCTATTTATTTGCAGCCCCTACTTTTCACTGGTTTTGGCAGAAAAATGACTTAGCAGTTTTTTAGAAAAAAGGAAAAATAGTTTCATCATCCATTATAATAAGCATGGTTTCAATGCCTAAACCGTTTGTTTTAAAATATTAAAAATGGTAAAATGAAAGTAGATACTTCAATCTTTAATCTCACATTTGAATTTCTCAATTTGGAATTGATTTGCTATTTATTTGGATCCCTACTTTTCACTGGTTTTAGCAGAAAAAATTACTTTGCAGTTTTTTCAGAAAAGTCTTAACAATTGTTTCTCTAAACCTCTAAGTTATTGTTTCTGCTATATTTTCCAAACATACTAATCGACAGAGAGATAAACATACTAGTGAACACATTCATCACAAATAAATCATCCAAATATGTCCCCGGGGAGCCTCTGGTCAGACCTGAGGAGATCCCGCATCTACCAACACAGATACAAAGATTGCATGAGTGATACATGGCAGCCATAAAGAAAGATTGAATGTGGCTCGTGCTGAAAGTTAATCCGGAGTATTACTTCGTTAAAAACCAAGAGATATCTATTGAGCATACAAAATTCTTTATGCTATTCAATCAAGACGCCCTCGACGAAACTCTCCTCAATTGCTATAGTTTGTAAATTATTTATTTCTATAATTTAGTCTCTAGCTCAGCTCGTTCATTTCCTATATATCCTCACTATATTCTTTTGTATGCTATTATCCAGATTCCAGAATGAAGATTCACCAATGTAACCGAAACAGAATCTATGACGTTGGTTTCATTGACTTAGACGTCATCCATGAGTATAGGTACTACATAAACCCGATGAGACAAAGGCTAACTTGCTAAGGTTTCTAAAGAAACAAAACACCAGAACAGAAATACTATTCTCGTACAACTTCAAGTGAGTGTTACTACATATTTTATTTTGCGTATTCTATGTCAAGTGTAATTGATGATTTATGCATATTATATAAACGTGCGCAATTTCCACTGGATTATGCTAATCATTAAAGTTGACGAGGAAGTAGTTCAAATCATGGAACCATTAGGTAAAGACCAAAAAATATACGACATCCTTCTTACGGTGCTCCAGAGGTAATTTCAATCATTATCGTACTATGTCGGCCTCTTTCGTTCATTTCCTAATATCAAGTAATTCATAAACCTTCATTCATTTTCTTTCCGGGGCATTTGTTGGCAATAGTTCATCAAGGATATTACCCGTGTATGGAAACCGAAGCTGACTTTTAAAGCTACCAAGGTAAGTAGTACTAGCTAGGTCCGCACATGTCTTTAATTCTAGTTTCAATACCATTATAATGTGTGATTAATACTTGATTGATTATATTCTCATAAAGTGGTTGAGAAAGGAACAAGAGAATAAATTATGTGGATACTATGTTTGCGAGTATATTCGCATGACGACAAGTGAGCGGCGCAATGATGTAAGACAGACTCAAGTACGTAAACACTATTCACAGTTTCATTGTATTACCATCAATTGAGTTGAATTTCGTTCATATTACACACCACTCATATATTCATATTGTTCTCCTTCTTTAAATATAGAAAGCATGCGGGAGAAGCTCCTACCACAGAAACGCATATGAGCAATTCAAGAGAAATCGGCGTGATTTTTGTTTGAGCAGGTCATAGCTCCAACCGGAGAGTTCTACTACAGCTGGTGCCTTAGGGTCTAGCTTCAACCGGAGAGTCTCTATGTATAATACATGCGCCGATATAGAGAACGACGAGCGGATAGAGAGTCTTCATGTGTAATACCGAATTTGTATATATACACTAGTAGAAACAAGAGTTCTGGTCCGGAGTATTAGTCCCCAATATCTTACCAACCATGACTAGTGAGGGACGGGGCAACCGGATGCGTCGCCGGGAACGCTTTTAGTCCCGCGTTTTACCACGGCCCGGGACAAAAAGTCGTCAGTCAACCGTTCGTGTCGCCTCGCACACTTTTAGTTCCGTGGTCGTAACACGGCCCAAGACTAAAAGTCGTCGTGGCAACCGTTCGCCTGGCCTGAGAGCATTTAGTCTCGGGGCGTAATACAGACCGGGACTAAATGCCCAAATCATTTGCCTCCCGCCCTTCGGAAGTTGTTCCACCGCCGGGAGGCTCTTAAAAACAGAGAAAAACGCCTCATTTGCTACAGTACCGCGGCCTCTCTTCTTCCTCTTGCTCTCCTCTCTTCATCCTCCCACATTCTCCACCATGAGACTAGAGATTTCGAACGTGAACACACACGGTCGGAAGATCAAAGTCGCATACACGAACAAGATCAGGAGGGTTCCGGGTTTTCTTGACCTCTTGAAGCAATGGCTTCGCTAGGATGGCGGGGATTTTCTTGGCCTTCATCTTGAGTACACGACCGATCAAAAAGAAGTGGCCGTTGATGTATACGCACACTTCTATTCGTGTAGACAGTGTTGGGCCTCCAAGTGCAGAGGTTTGTAGAACAGTAGCAAGTTTCCCTTAATTGGATTACCCAAGGTTTATCGAACTCACAGAGGAAGAGGTCAAAGGTTTCCCTCTCAAGCAACCCTGTAATTACAATACAAGAAGTCTCTTGTGTCCCCAACACACCTAATACAATTGTTAGTTGTATAGGTGCACTAGTTCGGCAAAGAGAGAGTAAAATACAAGTGATATGGATGATAATAAGTGATAATTGCAATCTGAAATAAAAATGTCAGCAAGCAAACATGTAGCAGAAATGATTGTAAACAGTGTTGCAATGCTTAGAAACAAGCTCTAGGGATCCTACTTTCACTAGTGGACACTCTCAACAATGATAAAATAACTGAATGCAAAAATATCTCTCTTCACTATGCTACTCCGAGCCACTCTCCGGTCGAATAACAAACACTAATTCATTGCGTAGGGCTGTAACAGCACTCCTCGAGTTTGTATTCCCATGTCTAGTTAACTCCACGCTGTCACTCTGAGCGACCTAGAAGGTACTAAACAAGCACTCCGCATTGCTTCACATATTTTTGGGCAACATATTTGGGAAGCTCTAGTGCGCCGTCTGTAGCGATCTTTTCGATCCTGTACCTTTCATGCTCCTTCAACTTCTTCGATGCGCCTTGTTTAGTCTTCTTTCTGGTGGATTTTCTAGATCCGGATGGCTAAAATAAGAAAGAGTGTTAATACATGTATATAGAAAACAGATGCTTGATCCGAATGGCTAAAATAAGAAAGAGTGTTAATACATGTATATAGAAAACATATGCTTCATTTAATTAACATATATATATGCACCTCGCTAGAGTTTGTAATTTGCAAGGTTGGACCGGAGCCGTCGGATTCTCTCTCATGGGAGCCATCGGCTTCTCCATCATACTCTCCCTTGACGAAGTTGTAAGCTTCTCCGTCAACGGAGCCGTCAGTTTGCGCGAGCTTCGGATTTACCTCACCGGAGCCGTCTGTTCGAGCGAGCTCCGGATCTCCCTCACCGGAGTTATTCATCCACTGGGCGACATCGGTGTCTCCCTCGGCCCCGCGGATAAAATCCGCGAGCATGTCTTCCACATCTTCGTCTCTGAAGTTTGGGTCCATAGTTTCTGCAAACTAAAAATTGCAAGTAAGTAAAATGACTAGCTATTTATTTGCTATTTATTTCCAGCCCCTGCTTTTCAATGGTTTTAGCAGAAAAATGACTTAGCAGATTTTTAGAAAAACAGAAAAACTGTTTCATCATCCATTCTAATAATCATGTTTTCAATGCCTAAACCATTTGTATCAAAATATTAAAAATGGTAAAATGAAAGTACATACTTCAATATTTAATCTCACATTTTAATTTCTCAATTTGGAATTGATTTGGTATTTATTTGTGGCCCCTACTTTTCACCGGTTTTAGCAGAAAAATGACTTAGCAGTTTTTTAGAAAAAAGGAAAAACAGTTTCATCATCCATTATAATAAGCATGGTTTCAATGCCTAAACCGTTTGTTTTAAAATATTAAAACTGGTAAAATGAAAGTAGATACTTCAGTCTTTAATCTCACATTTGAATTTCTCAATTTGGAATTGATTTGCTATTTATTTGGATCCCTACTTTTCACTGGTTTTAGCAGAAAAATGACTTAGCAGTTTTTTCAGAAAAGTCTTAACAATTGTTTCTCTAAACTCCTAAGTTATTGTTTCTGCTATATTTTCCAAACATACTAATCGACAGAGAGATAAACATACTAATCGATAGGGAGATAAACATTATACCGGAGGATACACACCCCTAGTATGCTAGTGAACACATTCATCACAAATAAATCAACCAAATATGTCCCAGGGGAGCCTCTGGTCAGACCTGAGGAGATCCCGCATCTACCAACACAGATACAAAGATTGCATGAGTGATACATGGCAGCCATAAAGAAAGATTGAATGTGGCTCGTGCTGAAAGTTAATCCAGAGTATTACTTCGTTAAAAACCAAGAGATGTCTATTGAGCATACAAAATTCTTTGCGCTATTAAATCAAGACGCCCTCCATGAAACTCTCGTCAATTGCTATTGTTTGTAAATGATTTATTTCTATAATTTAGTCTGTATCTCAGCTCGTTCATTGCCTATATATCCTCACTATATTCTTTTGTATGCTATTATCCAGAATGAAGATTCACCAATGTAACCGAAACAAAATCTATGACGTTGGTTAGATAGACTTAGACGTCATCCATGAGTATAGGTATAACATAAACCCGATGAGACAAAGGCTAACTTGCTAAGGTTTCTGAAGAAACAAAACACCAGAAAAGAAATACTATTCTCGTACAAGTTCAAGTGAGTGTTACTGTCTTGTACATATTTTATTTTGCGTACTCGATGTCAAGTGTAATTGATGATTTATGCATGTTATATAAATGTGCGCAATTTCCACTGGATTATGCTAATCATTAAAGTTGATGAGGGAGTAGTTCAAATCATGGAACCATTACGTAAAGACCAAAAAATATACGACATCGTTCTTATAGTGCTCCATAGGTAATTTCAATCATTATCGCACTATGTCGGCCTCTTTCGTTCATTTCCTAATATCAAGTAATTCATAAGACCTTCATTCATTTTTTTTGCGGGGAATTTGTTGGCAATAGTTCATCAACGATATTACCCGTGTATGGAAACCGAAGCTGACTTTTAAACCTACCAAGGTAAGTAGTACTAGCTAGGTCCGCACATGTCTTTAATTCTAGTTTCAATACCATTATAATGCGTGATTATTACTTGGTTGATTCTATTCTCATAAAGTGGTTGAGACAGGAACAAGGGAATAACTTATGTGGATACTATGCTTGCGAGTATATTCGCATGACGACAAGTGAGCGGCGCAATGATGTAAGACAAACTGAAGTACATAAACACTATTCACAGTTTCATTGTATTACCATCAATTGAGTTGAATTTCGTTCATATTACACACCACTCATATATTCATATTGTTCTCCTTCTTTAAAGATGGAAAGCATGCGAGAGAAGCTCCTACCACATAAACGCATACGAGCAATTCGAGAGAAATTGGCGTGATTTTTGTTTGAGTAGGTCATAGCTCCAACCGGAGAGTTCTACTACAGCTGGTGCCTTAGGGTCTAGCTTCAACCGGAGAGTCTCTATGTATAATACATGCGCCAATAGAGAGAACGACGAGAGGATAGAGAGTCTCCATGTGTAATACCAAATTTGTATATATACACTAGTAGAAACAGGGGCTTTGGTCCGCATCATTAGTTCCCAATATCTTACCAACCATGACGAGAGAGGGACGGGGCAACCTTTCGCGTCGCCTGGAACGCTTTTAGTCCCGCGTTGTACCACGGCCCGGGACAAAAATTCGTCAGTCAACCGTTCGTGTTGCGTCGCACACTCTTAGTCCCGTGGTCGTAACACAACCCAGGACTAAAACTCGTCGTGTCAACCGCTCGCCTGGCCTGAGAGCATTTAGTCTCGGGTCGTAACACGGACCGGGACTAAATTCCCAAACCGTTTGCCTCCCGCGCTTCGGAAGTTGTTCCACCGCCGGGAGGCTCTTAAAAACAGAGAAAAACGCCTCATTTGCTACAGTACCACGGCCCTCTCTTCTTCCTCTTGCTCTCCTCTCTTCATCCTTCCACATTCTCCACCATGGGACTAGAGATTTTGAACGTGAACACACATGGTCGGAAGATGAAAGTTTCATACACGAACAAGATCGGGAGGGTTCCGGGTTTTCTTGACCTATTGAAGCAATGTCTTCGCTAGGATGGCGGGGATTTTCTTGGCCTTCATCTTGAGTACACGGCCGATCAAAAATAAGTGGTCTTGATTTATACGCACGCTTCTATTCTTGTAGACAGTGTTAGGCCTCCAAGTGCAGAGGTTTGTAGAACAACAACAAGTTTCCCTTAAGTGGATTACCCAAGGTTTATCGAACCCACAGAGGAAGAGGTCAAAGGTATCCCTCTCAAGCAACCCTGTAATTACAATACAAGAAGTCTCTTTTGTCCCCAACACACCTAATACAACTGTCAGTTCTATGGGTGCACTAGTTCAGAAAAGAGAGAGTAAAATACAAGTGATATGGATGATAATAAGTGATAATAGCAATATGAAATAAAAATGTCAGCAAGCAAACATGTAGCAAAAATGATTGTAAACAGCGCTGCAATGCTTAGAAACAAGGTCTAGGGATCCTACTTTCACTAGTGGACACTCTCAACAATGATAAAATAACTGAATGCATAAATATCTCTCTTCACTATGCTACTCCGAGCCACTCTCCGGTCGAATAACAAACACTAATTCATTGCGTAGGGCTGTAACAGCACTCCTCGAGTTTGTATTCCCATGTCTTGTTAACTCCACGCTGTCACTATGAGCGACCTAGAAGGTACTAAACAAACGCCACAATTTCATAGGGTCATCCAACACAAGATATAAATATCATGCTAACCCACACGGTGCACACACTGTCACCTTTACACCGTGATCAAAGTGTTTACGGAGATCTCACAACAAAACCACTCACGTAGCATAACAGATGAAGAGTACCATCTATTAATTCAACTAGATTACAAAGCTCACGATCACATAAAGATCACACCATGGGAGAGAGAGATGAAACACATAGCTACCGGTAGAGCCCTCAGCCCCGGGGGAGAACTACTCCCTCCTCCTAATAGGAGACAGCAACGGCAATGAAGATGGTGGTGGAGTCGATGGAGATGGCTCCGGGGGCACTTCCTGGCCCCGGCATGATGTCGGAATAGAGATTTATGTCCCTCGAAACTTGTCAGTGGCGACGGCGGAGCTACGGAAATTTTCGTGGAAAAAGGCTGATTGATTTAGGGTTTATGCATCGGGGGGCATATATAGGTGTCACGACCCCGGACCCAGAGATATACATACTGTTATGTGCTCCTAGCCATGGACTCACAAGGGCTTCAGGGTTACCAGCCCCGGCCGCAACAAACAACGGCAGGCAGACTGGATTCATCGGCACGTAGTCCGGATCCCCAGTCTACTACTCCTTGTATCCATGCTAGTCATAACCAACTATGCATATCAAAGCGTCCACGAATCGAATGAAACTGGAGGAAACGGGACCAAGGCTATACAGAGATGCTATGTGTCCAGAAAGTGCAACAACAATCGAGGGTTACTGGGGTTACCTCGCCCCAGGCCGATCAAATCGACAGGCGGGCTCGGACATGGATCATCGGCTCCACAACCCCTCGACTGCGACAACTATGCAGGCATAGCCAAAACTGTATAACAATGAGCTCGAAACCAACAACCGATCAAAGCAGTACTCTAAACATGAAACTTGTATTAACAGATGATACTAGAGTATAGCTTACAAGCAGAGGTCACACGACCCAACATTACATCAGACAACGGAAGGCAAATTATGTTGCTAATCAACAAGAACCAAAAAGGCCTAAGAGGCCGCAACATAAGGCGACGTCCCAGCCCATAGATTCCAGGCTGCTACCTGGGAACCCCGAACTACTCGTCGATGTCCACGATGAATCACCACCGATGGATTTCTTCTCCTGAACCAAAATTAAGCAAACCTGAGTACGGGAGGTACTCAACAAGACTTAATTAACCTATTATATATCTGCTAACTTCAGAAAGGGTTTTATGAAGGCTGTTTTGCGTAAAGCAATCTTTGTTTTTGAAATCGAGGAAGAGTAGCACGTCTCATAGAATGTTTTCAAAACAGATGAGAAAGCTACTCAACTACTGAGATCATCATCTTCTTGTATTCCACCAAGTCTTTCTCATTCCCACACTAACTCATGCTACAAGGATCACCCCTCCCGGCATCTCCGGGGAGGCACCCTTCAATCATGGTTAACAAGTTTTAGTCATTCCGTTGAAGTTATCTATGATCACAGAATCCGTTGCCAAGTCGTCCGTAACCGTGGACACGGCTTCTCGAGGAGATTTATCCCTGCAGGGGGTACACTTTACCCACACGTACCATCCGACTCTTAACGCCACATGTACGCTCGTCCATGGAGCGCGGCAGAGGGTGGCTGGCCACGACCTTTACCTTGCTCGACCCTATCCATGAGTCAACCCAAACAGGGCCACCCCGTCAACAGGGAGTTGGCCACCTCCTGACGGCACCTGTTCTGTGAGTCGGGAACAAGATCCGTGTACGTCCATCACTTGTCCCGGTCACGCCCTAAGTTTTCTCCAAATCGTTTTCGGACTCACACGCAGATGGAAAGATCAAACTACGTGACTCATGGACGTGGCCAAACAAGTTAGTTGGTCGAGCGCGGTCTGTTAGGCCCCGCGTGTGGTTGCACGCTCAGTCTTGGCTTCGAAGGCGAGAACTCGCTCCTAGGGGCATGAACAGGACAAAACGCCACAACCCATTGTGGCCTCACATCCATGCCAGTATTTAGTCAAGTTATCAAAGATAATATAAATCACAACAACCTGACAGAGTAGATTCACGCAAATGACCAGATTCATCAACCGGATGTATCAGATCACAACTAGGCATGGCTAAGCAAGACTCACAGGGTTTAGCGGAGCGCGCACAACCAAACCTATAGCTGCTAGGTGCAGTGGATCAAGATATCTGGGTTATGCAGTATATAGGAGAACTCTACCTACTGACATCAAATAGTTTGGAACCGAATGCAAAGTACGAGATTCAAAACACGTTGAAACCATATATGAGCAGATAAGAGGTTATGCTTGCCTTGGTTATAAGAAAACCAGATAAAGATCTTCTGGAATAAGTGCTTGACTTGTCGGTTAGGATCAAGTATTCGCCATGGATTCGTTGGCCTTCACTTCGGAGTCACGTTCTACCGAGAGGGAAACAAACACCGGAAGAGGAATAACAATCAATACATGGCATCGATGCAATGCGCAATATGTATGCATGAGCAAATTAATGCATTGAAATAAAGCCCTAAGCATGATCGTTGGGTTGCTAGGGTTCATATGTCCGTTAGGTATTTTTACTGAATTTATCCCGAAATAGACCCCGGAGGGGGTTTCGGGCGATTATGGAAGTGAGTACCATTTTAGTTGCTCAAATGAGGTTGAAAACATCATAAACATGTTGCATTTGTCATTTTGAGCATTTTGGTATATAACTTTTATTTTTCTAATTTTGGTGAATAAAAACTTATTTTTCCATTTTTAAATGATTAAAAAGCATTAAATAAAGGTCATTTTTCAACTTTCTCAAACATGAATGAAAATGGTATAGTTGGGTAGAGAATAATTTTCTGAACATTTTAATACCTCACTTTCATTTTTCTGAAGTATAAAACAATAGTTATTAATTATTCAAAATTTAGTTATTTTCTGGAAATTTTAAACAGTAGAAATATGACATCAAAATGAGGTCATCGTGACATCACCCAGGAGAAATCCTCTCTGTTCTTCACAAATGAATTCAAATTCGAACGAATTCATGTATAAAAGAAGAAACAAACTATACCACGGCATGGAGTAGACCGAGAGGGAACTAGGGGTGGTAACGGGAGGCCGAATGGTGGCCGGAGTTCTCGCCGGCGACGAGGCCCGACGGCGGCGGACGGTGGCTATGGTGCGGAGGTGCTACGGAGGGGGAGGTAGGGGATGGAGACCACCTGAAGGTTCAGAAGATCACCGTGAAGGTGATGACCAGGTCGGGGGTGCAAGGCGGAGCCGGAATCCTCGCCGGCGTGTGGATTTGGCCGGCGGCCGGGCGGGAGAACGACGGCGGAATTCGTCGTTGCGAGGCCATCCCGGCAAGCGAGCTTGGAGGGGAAGATAGAGGAGGTCGAGGAGCTCCTCCTGGTGGTCTCCGTTCGACCGGGGATGGCCGGAGATGGGCGCACGGCGGCGGCCCTAGGGGCGGTTAGGGTAGGGTTTGGGTTCCTGGAACCGGAGAGAGAGGAGGAGAGCTTGGGGGGGTTCTGCGGGAGGAGACCCCGATTCGGACGTCTCTACGCGTCCTGAACCCAACCAGGACCCGGTGGAAGCAGGAGGTGGCATCCATGGCCGGTTCATCCTTCTGGCAGGAGGTGGAAGAAAGGGAAATAAAACCAGTTTTCCCATAACCCCCTGTAACTTGCAGAAATTGCAAAGAAGCCCTCCTTCTATCTAAAGACAGAACAAAAACCACTGATTTGAGGGCCTTTTTGCAAACAGAAAATTTGGCAGAAAATATATTTGGAAAGCTTGTGAAATTTCCAACAACACCATGTGCTTCTTTGGTGTAATTGAAATATTTTCTAGAACAACATTTTGGGAACCAAAATGAGTGCTTTTTGTGAGATTTTCTGAAACCCTTTAAATTGACAATTTAAATTGTTTTAAAACATGATTTGAATTTTTGTTTCATGCATGTATGATATGAACACACACCACACACCCTAATGTGTCAAAAGTTGGGGTGTTACAAATGGCGAGAGGGCGATGCCGGGGGCTGGCCAGGGGGGCCACACCACCTGGTGGCGCGACCAGGGGGACCCGCGCCACCCTATGGTGTGGGCATCCTGTGGCCCCCCTCCGGGTCTCTTTGGGAATTCCTTGACCCTCCTGGACTTCTAAGACTTCTGGCTTTTGAATATTTCCAGAACAACTTTTCTGAAACTAAAAACAGCAGAAAACTGGAACAGGCTCTGTGGCATCTTGTCAATAGGTTAGTCCCGGAAAATCGATAAATAATGACATAAAGTGTAAGGAAAACATATAGCATATGGCATGAAAACAACATGGAACATCAGAAATTAAGGATGCGTTTATGACGTATCAACATCCCCAAGCTTAGTTCCTACTCGTACTTGAGTAGGTAAACGATAAAACAAATAATTTCTGAGGTGACATGCTACCAACATAAACTTTATCATCATAGTAATATAAAGCATGTAAACTAGGATCAAATAAATAAAAGTTTTGGTTTATAGTTGATATCAAATAGAATAATGCATAAGCCATTAGGAAAAATAAAATAAAACTTTTTTAGTGAATCAATACTAAAAGAAAATCCAATGTGCAAAGTGTATTAAAGATGATTTAAGCTTCAAGAACAACAATATAATCATCCAAGGCATCAAACTCTCGCAACAACTCATGTTAGGATCAAGTCAAGTGTCAACAATATGCACATAACACTACTAGAGAAAAGATTATTGGAGGCTCGTTTTTTTGTTATTCGAGGCGCATATGGAATGAGCCTCCAGCGCCAAGCCTCGCATATTTTGGTTTATAGGAGGCGCATTTTGAAATGCGCCTCCTATAACTGCATATAGGAGGCGCATTTTGAAATGCGCCTCCTATAACATATAGGAGGCGCATTCTGAAATGCGCCTCGCATATGCATCAAAATGCGCCTCCTATATATCCTCATATGCGCCTCCTATAGTTCTCAATATGCGCCTCCTATAACATTTTCGAATTTTAAAATTTATAGAATTACTGCGCATTTCAGAATACACATATACAGGTGTGTGCCTCCGATTGAGTACAAGTTCACAATCACGACGGCAGATCGAGCTCTACTTCACATTCACGATTCAATCAAATACTCACATTACAAACAATTTGTCAATGAACACAATGTTGTTCCACACACGTGAACATTGATAGGATTCATTACATAGTACATGATCAATATCGACAGAACAAATATCCTAATCATAATCAAAATTTAGTTCATCCTACATTGCACAAGAGCATAAATATGTTCCTAAATAGTTATATTCTTCCAGAACTGTGAACTGAGCAAGAGCAATCTAAGAGGGCATAAATATGCTTTTACATGATTGGATTCTTCATGACATGTGAAGAGCATCACACAAGTAGTGGTTCTGAACCAGATCATCAGCAAACATTGACCTTTGCATGAGCAAGCTATTGTTCAACAACTCCTGCTGGCGCAAAATACATACATGATGGCTTTGATCTGTCACTGAAGGTGGTCTTGGACAAAATCAGTAGCAACGAGCCTACATATAGAACAAAATGTCTTAAATTTCAAATGGCTTAACCAAACAACAACAGTAAGCAGCAGAATACTGAAAATTGGCGCACAAGAAATATAAGAAACACACCAGATATTTGAATAAATGCAATACCCATGCATTGGTACACACAAGAACACTGAGTAAGCACTAGTGTTCAGATATATAAATAAACACTACTCCATGCACAAGGAATCCGAGACTTGAAAAAATTCAGAACACTTTTCAACCCTTCAACGCCGCTTTCCTTGGCTCTTCCAACATCCTGCACTTTCTCCTCGACGTCTTCAGTTCCTTTTAATGTAGTATCTGTGTTTCTTTTTAGTATTTGGAGATGGTATTTGCCATGTGATTTCTTTTCAGTATGACAGATCCTACACTGATTCATGGACTAAAAAAGGTATGGAGAAGCAGCGGTTTGTGATAGGAGACTCACCAAGCTGGTTCCGGCGAGCTTGGTCAACTTGGAGGCGTCCTGGTAGCATTGTTCCGCTATAGCGCTCTAGGAGGATGGAAACAACGTGAGGGACAAAACAGGGGAACTACAAACCCAGGATACTTCTACACTATTATAGCACTCCAAATTGGAAAACTCCAGCTACAAATCAGAGAATAATTTTAAAAGAGTACAAACTTTTGTGCGTGTAACTGAATTTGAAAAGCAGGTTTAATAAGAGAATAATCGAATAAACTAGTTGCTGGTGCTGCTGTCAATTTTAAACAAGTGGGCAAGCAAACAAGTTTAGAATTCTTTTCTAAAACTACTTAAACTTTAGGATGCCTTACAGAGTTACTTAATCTGAAGAATTCTAAAGGGACACCTGCAGATTCTCAACGTTCTGTACTTTCTAATGGCTAGTATTTGCTAACAGGAAGATTATGATATCAGTGTGTGTTGGACATAATTATTAACTAATATCAGTTTCTGTTTTTCCACAGATTGAATTGTTTAGCTCGGAAACTTGTTCCAGACAACAAAAAAAACCTCCTTACATAAGAATAGCATGTAACAAATCTTTAACATTACTTTCTAGATCTCTGTTCACAGACATATTTATTACAAAACCACCTAAACCTCTTTAAGTTAAGATATGAGAAGTCATTGCAACAGCCAACCATTCCAAATATAGAAATTTGTTTTTTCTATCAGCACTCAACACAGTAACTTGCAGTTCAAAATGATCCATTATTTTGCTAAATTATGTGTCGTGATTTTGCAATGACTACACTGGATGTGGCACATTAAGTGGCAGGATTGTAAATCTTTCAACAATGTAAAGTGTTATTTACTTTCAAGAAAATAAACAAGAATAAGCATCCAGTTGTGTTATATTGAGTAGTGATATAGAGCATCTTACTTTTGTAATGATTCTCGAGATCTTGAAGTCATTCTCTATGCAGTCTACAAGCATTCATCATCTTCTCCAACATTATAAAGTTTGATCTCTTGGACCACTATTCCTCAATCCAGAAGAATCTACAGGCAGGAAATAAACACACAAGAATCACACAGCCGACATTGTTGTATTTAAAGAAAAATAGGTACACAGTGAATAGGTACCCATAGAAGTCCTGGAGCATCTTCTTCAAGAGCAGTTTAAATCGAATCCCTGCACACATTCTTTCTGTAAGCATAATTTCAAAGATAGCATAAACGTGCAAACAAGTGGACCAATACGTCTCCTACCTCAGTTATACGCCACTTCCACGTCCATCCCTGCTTCCGCCAGTCCGTCGCCAAGGATCAACTTCCTAGTACGGGGCAAAGGATAAGAAGAAACTAAGATAGCACAACAAAGATTCCCTACATCGAAGCCTGCCTGAACCAATACTCCAAGAATATAATGTTCAACGGTTGAACATTATAGCTCCCAGGCTCCAGCCATAAAGGTCAAAATCTCAATTTTCGACCAACATTGCTTCCCGAATAACAGGACTAGCACCTAACGATAGTCGATCCAGCTGCAATTCGACCCAAACAGCGAATCTTTGGCCTAAATCACGCCTGACTCCGTAAGTTACGCGGCACACACCAGGAAGTGGAAGAGCACGGCGAGCTCGGCGAGCGTGCTGCTGCCGCCGACGAGGAGGGCAGGGCCGTAGGTGCAGAGGACGACGGCGTAGTAGGTGACCTCGACGATGGCGAGGACGAGCATGATCATGATGGAGCCCAGCCCCCTGAGCGCCGTGCAGAACCTGAACACGTTCCACGCCATCGCGACCCCCGCCGATCTGTGCATGTCTCCCCGCCCGCCGCGGCGGGCGCAGCGCGGCCGCCTCCGTGTAGCGGCAAAGGGGGGCGACTAGGGAGGGAGGAGCAGCACGTCGCCGGTTTCCCAATATCTGGCTTGCAGCAGAGACGAGGAGCAGCTCCCCAAGTCGGGCTTGGTGGCATAGCGCGAGTGGAGGAGGTGGGTGGGGCCGAGCGCCTCCGCGGCCGGGGAGCGGAGGCGGAGCACGGGGCCCGCGTGGATGTAGGAGAGCCCCGGGACCTGCGTGGAGAGCGCCTGCAGCGAGGAGACCATGGCGGCGGCGGCGGCGGCGCCCGAGGACGAAGTGCTCGATCGGGGCCGTGATGGCGGGGGCGGCGGTGGACATGGCGGCGGCGGCGCGGACGAGGGAGGAGGGTCTGAGGCGGCGGAGCGGGGAGGAGGCCAGGATGTGGTGGTGGTGCAGTGCCTCGAGCAAGGGCGGTGGTGGTGCAGGGGCACGAGCAGGCGGCTATGGCGTTGGGGATGGAGGGGGCAGACGTGGAGATAGGGCCTGGGATTCTCTTGTGCGGAGCAGCGGAGGGGAGCGTGTAGCGAATTGGAGTGCAGAATACGCGAGGCGCATACGACCAAAGTGCGCCTCCTATAAGTTACGCGAGACGCATATTGGAGTGCGTCTCCTGTAACTCCAGCATCCACCCGGGCCCACACAAACTATACGAGGCGCATTATACAGCAGTGCGCCTCCTATACTTATATTATTGGAGGCGCATATGGACAAATGCGCCTCGCATAACTTGGGGCCAGGAAGCTGTGGTCCCCACATGAAGTATGCGAGGCGCATATTTTGGAAATGCGCCTCCTATATTTGCATTATAGGAGGCACATCTTGGAAATGCGCCTCGCATAATATATAGGAGGCGCATTTTGCCAATATGCGCCTCGAGCCCTCATTTCCTCCTATAGCCTTTTCTCTAGTAGTGTAAGAAAATCATTCAAATAATTGTGCACTCAAAACAAGCAAGCATTTTATATTGGTTCCTTGGCACCAGGATGTTGTGGCCAGGGGCGGAGCTAGACTAATTCATGTGTATGCAATGAATACCCAATATTTTCTGTGAGAAGAAATCTATATATAATCTTATATACATATGTATATGTGTATTGGTAGCTTTTTTACCTATAGAACACACACAAAATGGAAGGAAACAGACCTCACCATCGCTCCCACGTCCCGGGCTCTCTAATTGTTCTTATATGCACGTTTGGATGCTTTCCCAGTTACGCGTTCCAGATTATTTAATGAAAAGGCCAGCTTAGGTGCCTACAACGAGTGTTGCCCTGTTCTCGTTTCTTCCCTATTTGCTCCGAACGCGAGGTAATGGGAAGGGCATTGTATTCAAAAGAATTTCGACATCAACTTTTAAATTTATATTGTTGATTTAAGGAGTGGAATATGGAAAGCTAAATTATAATTTTCAGTTTTTTCTTGCAGTACTGAATAATGGATACATTTTTTAGAGAAAATGATACAATTATTATTATGACTCGGAATAACTTGTTTTTTCATTGATGGTAGTGTGGACTTTATTAGTATCCTATATTGTTGTGTTGACAATTTTTTCGGTAACTTCACATACCCAACACAAAAATCCCGGCTCCGCCACTGGTTGTAGCTAAAAGAACATTGTGGGGGGTGGATGGTCAATGGAAGAAAGTCTCGCACAACCGAAAGTGATCATTAAACAAGAGGAAGTCTTACAATCGAAGTTATGCAAGGAGTAGTAATTTCCACACAACGGATGCACATATAGATATACGTGTAAGAAAGCTCTCCAATGGAACTAGTGGGGTTGCATCCAACCTTCTTGCTCACGAAGACCTAGATCTCTTTTGAGGAGGCTCCGCATTGGAATATACAAGCCAAGTTTCTATAATTTAAGTTCCCCACATAGTTATGTAAGTAATAATATGAAAAATCTCTCCAAACTGAATTAATGATGCTAAACAAAGCACAAGTGTGGAATAAATGATAGTAATGCTTCCCCCTCTCTCTTTATTATCTCTCTTTTGCCTCTTTCTTTCTTTTCTCTTTTGGGTTTTTTCTCTTTTTTTATTTTTTTGATATATAACCTCACTGGTAGGGGCAACACTCTATTTTACAATGAATCAACACACTTTTAGTACTCATAACTCAAACTTAAATATCTCTGATGAATAAAACAAAATGCTCCTACCAGTGTAGCAGTATGCAAAAATAATGATGAAGCATGAGAAGTAACATAATGATGATAGATGTTGTATGGCAGTATATCTCGAAATGGCTATGGAAATGCCATGGTAGGTAGGTATGGTGGCTGTTTTGAGGAAGATAAACTTTGGCTTATGTGTAGAAGAACAAAGTTCTCCCACGGGGTTTGGATGTACTAGCAAAGTTTGCACCAACTCTCAATGTGCCAATGAGCAATGCACGATACCGAAGAGGCTAGCAAATATGGATGGTGGAAGTTCCAGAAAACCGCAACATAGAACTCACAAGTTAAAAGATTCCAAATAAAATCATTATATCACAAGGCATGAAAATCACTCCAAAAGGGTCTGTGGCAGTGACAAGTCACTGTTAGCTACCCCGATCGTAGCGCGTAACACAAAGCCATTACGATTGCTATCAGCAAAGGAAGTCATATACCATTATCATATCAACTGGTTATTTGAGTGTGGCATAGTTTCAAGCTTCTAGACCAACCATTAATTATTTTTACTCTACTAGACCATCAAGTTTACTATTAAGCATATTAATATTTCAAAACAACAGCAAATAATCAAGTGAACCATTTTAATGATCTACAAGAATATGCAAGCTTTTTTTTGTTATACCATCTGCCACACGTAGCATTTTCTACCAAACAACAAACAACAAAAGCTCTCCAACTAATATAGAAATGAAACAAGAGATTACTAACACAACTCTACTAAAACTAACAACTCTAAATAAGAGATGCAAGAAAAACAGAATCTAAACAAGAATTTTGCAGCAACGAGAAGAAAACTAAGAATACGAGCATAACAAGTATTAAAGTGAAAAAATGGAGCGTGTCTCTCTCCCACACAAGTATGATAGGTTCCAGTGATGTTTATTGCAGAAAGGAAACAAAAGAAAACAGAACGGAAAATAAAAGACGCTCCAAGTAAATTTCATATGATGTGACCGAATAAAAATATAGTTTCACTAGAAGTGACCTGATAGATTGTTGATGAAGAAGGGGATGCCTTGGGCATCCCTAAGAAAGATGATTCAGTCTTCTTAGAATTTTCTGGGATGAACCACGGAGAAATCCCCAAGCTTTGACATTGCACTCTTCTTGATCACATATATCACCCTCTTCTCTTGACCCTTGATAACTTCCTTCACACCACACTCAAAGAGTAATTCGCATTAGAGGGTTAGTGCAACAATCAAAAATCCATGGGTTGTGCATGGGAATAAATTCTATTGATACTTTAAACATTAGCTACAGCCACTGATGTTTCGTGCATCAAAGAAATCCACTTGATATCGTAAAAGAGCAAAGGCAAGAAAAATGGCAGAATCTGCCAAAACCAGAACAGTCTAAAAAGACGAAATTTTTCGGGGCACTTACGTTGCTCAGATCGAAAAACTTAAAGAAAGAAAAAGTTGCGGAATTAGGTGAGGAATAAGCACAAGAAATTACAGGTCATTCAGATTTTCTGTGAATTATACGATTTTTTTACGGTAGACATTAGAAATCTGTTTCCTGCGCAGAAATCTGATAACCAACTCCAACTCTCGTTAGAAACCTTACTTGGCACTAGTAAAACATGAAAAGAAAGATTAGTTGCTACACAAGTATACAACCCTTTGACTAAAATAAAATAGATAAAAATAAAGAAAATAAATAAAACCATGGGTTATCTCCCAAGAAGTGCTTTTCTTTAAAGTCTTTTAGCTAGGCATGATAATTTGAGAAGATGCTCACATGAGAAATATTAATTGAAGAAAAAGAGAGCATCAAGAAGAAAACATAAAACAAATCTAATTCTAACCCACTTCCTATGAAAAAGAATCTTGTAGAAAAACAAGTCAATAAAGCACAAAGTGGCTAGCATAGAAAGACAAAAGATGTGCAACTTGAGAAATTTCAAGATAAAAAGGAGAAACTTGATATTGTTGAGATGCATAAAATTGTGTTTCCCTCTCTCATAATAACTTTCAGTACCATCATAAATAAAATTAACAATATAACCATCACATAAAACATTCTTAACATGAGCCACATGCATAAAACAATTATTACTCTCCACATAAGCATAGTCATTCTTATTAATAGCAGTGGGAGCAAATTCAACAAAATAGATATCATTATTATTCTCATCACCATAATCATCAAATATAGGAGGCATATTGTAATCATAATTAAATTTATCCTCAATAATAGGTTCCTCAATCCTATAATCATTATAATCATCATATATTGGAGGCAAAGTATCATCAAAGTAAATTTGTTCCTATGTGCCTGGGGGACTCAAAAGAACATTTTCATAAAAACTAGTTTCCCCAAGCTTAGGATTTTACATAGCATTATCAATAATGCTATTCAAAGAATTTATATTAATTACATTGCTACTAGGATGCAAATAAAGTTGCATAGGTTTTTCAATTTTCTCTTCAAATAATTCATGTCCTAACTCAAGATAAATATTATAAATCTCTCTCATATTTTTTGTTGTTTTCCATTAAGCCTAACAAGTAAAAATAAAAACAAGGAAGAAGTAAAAATAATACTAAATAGTGAAAACAAGAAACAAAAAGGTATAATTGCAGAATATAAAGGAAATAACTTTGACCACTCATAGAGGATGTGAGTATCTTTTACCTTACCTCCTCGGCAACGGCGCCAGAAAAGAGCTTGATGTCTACGCACGCTTCTATTCTTGTAGACAATGTTGGGCCTCCAAGTGGAGAGGTTTTTAAAACATCAGCAAGTTTCCCTTAAGTGGATTACCCAAGGTTTATAGAACTCAGGGAGGAAGAGGTCAAAGGCATCCCTCTCAAGCAACCTTGCAATTACGATACAAGAAATATCTTGTGTCCCCAACACACCTAATACAATTGTCAGTTGTATAGGTGCACTAGTTCGGCGAAGAGAGAGTAAAATGCAAGTAATACGGATGATTCTAAGTGATTATAGCAATCTGAAATAAAAATGGCAGCAAGCAAACATGTAGCAGAACAGGTTGTAAATGGTGTTTCAATGCTTAGAAACAAGGCCTGGGGATCCTACCTTCACTAGTGGACACTCTCAACAATGATAACATAATTGAATGCATAAATATCTCTCTTCACTACGCTACTCCGAACCACTCTCCGGTTGAATAACAAACACCAATTCGTTGCGTAGGGCTGCAAAAATCACTCCTCAAAGTCGCATTCCCATGTCTAGTTAACCCCACGCTGTCACTATGAGCGCCCTAGAAGGTACTAGAAATACACCACAATTTATAGGGTCATCCAATACAAGATATAAATATCATGCTAAACCACACGGTGCACACACTGTCACCTTTACACCATGATCAAAGTGTTTACGGAGATCTCATAACAAAACCACTCGAGTAGCATAACAGATGAAGAGTAACATCTACTAATTCAACTAGATTACAAAGCTCATGATCACATAAAGATCACACCATGGGAGATAGAGAGGAAACACGTAACTACCAATAGAGCTCTCAGCCCCGGGGGAGAACTACTCCCCCCTCGTCATAGGAGACATCAACGGCGATCAAGATGGCGGTGGAGTAGATGGAGATGACTCCGGGGCACTTCCCCGTCCGGCAGGGTGCCGGAACAGAGATTTCTGTCCCCCAAAACTTGTCGGCACCGGCGGTGGAGCTATGGAACTTTTCGTGGAAAAATGTTGATTGATCTAGGGTTTATGCATCGGGGGGCATATATAGGCAAAAGGGCGATGCCGGGGGTGGCCAGGGGGCAACACCACCTGGTGCCTTTCCGGGGGGCCGTGCCACCCTATGGTGTGGCCATCCTGTGGCCCCCTCCGGGTCTCTTCGGGACTTCTTTGACCCTCTGGGACTTCTAAGACTTCTGGCTTTTAAATCGTCCAATTCCGAGAATATTTCCAGAACAACTTTTCTGAAACCGAAAACAGCAGAAAACAGGAACTGGCTCTGTGGCATCTTGTCAATAGGTTAGTCCCGGGAAATCGATAAAAATGACATAAAGTGTAAGGAAAACATGTAGCATATGGCATGAAAACAACATGGAACATCATAAATTAAGGATACGTTTATGACATATCAGCCGCCATCCAAATTGCTCACAAGAGGCGTGTCCTTGTCTTCTAATGGGCAAGGTAATAAGCACAAACTTTCTCCGATCGATCTTCTCCTCTCTTTCTATTTTCCCATTTTTCTCCTTGATCTTATTTTGATTCTATATATAGGATCAGAAATTGCATAGGATAGCAACATGTACGGATGTATCCATTTGTATTCATATAGCAATGTGTATTGGAAATTCCATTTGTATTCATGTAGCACTAATGTATTATCCGAAATTGCATAGGAAATCAATGTATATATCCATGTGTATTCATATAGCAATGTGTATTGGATATTCCATTTTTATTCATATAGCAATAATGTATTGGAAATTGCATAGGATAGGAACATGTACGTGTATATATAATGTGTATTGGAAATTCATATAGCAATATAATGTGTATTGGAAATTCCATTTATAATTCGTTCCCATTTGAATCCTATATGTACGTACAAGGGAATTGGAAAGAATAAATTCGTTGCATTGAAATAATATACTTGTTGCGTTGAAACAATATACTTGCTGCATAGCATTTGATCCATTTGTTGTTGCATAAAATTATTTTTTAACATTTGTTCCATTTTTTTTTGTTGCAGTAGTGACAAAAATTGTGCAGAACTGATGAATTTCCTTGTCAACAGTGGCATAGGTTTTGCTAGCGTTGATATAAGTAATGACAGGTTGAAGATGAGGAACACCTGGGGTATTGAGATACCATCTCAGTGTCATATTGATCTCTATGACCTGTTCCAGCTTAAGCATGAGAGGACTTTGACGGCTGATATGGCAGCCGCATTGATCGACGAGAAGTACAGTAGCATGAAGAAAGATTTCCCCAGTTTCAGGCAAAATCATTAGGAGAAGAGCCCACTTGATCAGGTCAACATTGATTATGCAGCTATCGATGGGTACATTGCCTATGAGCTGTACCGTATTATCAGTATATTCGGCTATGGGCAGCGTCACCTTGGCCCCCGGTCTCCTACTGTTTGGGATTTGGAGGACAAGCAGTCCGTGTAGATGGGAGCCTCTCTCGTGACACCTATATATATATATATTATGTATTGCTTGGTGTGATGTTTTTATATTCGATCCCTACAAGACTTATATGTCCTTGTTTAATTCTAAATATTTTAAATGTCCTTGTTTAATTATCTATATATACGGTCGCGCTATTTGACACCTAGGGTGCAGAATAGTTATTCTACACCCACCTTGTATTTTTTGAACCGTACATGATTTTTACGTCACGTAAATTTTATCGTATTCCTTATGTCGAATAGAACGTAAGAAAATATATACATGACATAAACCTTTTATTTACGTGATGGTATAAAAAAATTAAAAAAAACACATTTTTATGTTGTTTTTATAACTTTAATGTTGGTATGACTTTTTTTTTCATATTTATGTCGAGTATTCTTTTACGGATCAAACATGAACGTAAATAATTACATACGTAACATAAATTTTTGACTTGGAAACATAAAATAAATTATGGGTGCAAAATAAATTTTCTACCCCCAGAGTGCCAAATGGGGTGTATATATATATATCAATTGCTTATATATATATATACACACAAAAGAACTAGTCTGTCCAGACTTTCATGAGGACGTTTTCGTCTCCGTCCGATTGTTGGAGATTCGCATTTTAGGTAACCCTACCCATTTTCTCCCCCCTTAAGCAATTCCATACAAATTACGATTTGAGGAAATTTTGCTACAGTTTCCGCTGTCGTCGCTACAGTGCACCGCTACATTGCCGCATCTTTTTTTGTCTGCACACTGTTGTGCCTGCAAAGAGACAGGGAATCACGGGCCGGCGTGCTACCCTGCTATCTCTCTCTCACAGCATACCAAGCAGCAGCGTCGAGTCCACATATTAAAAGTCAAGCGAATCTCCTCTTTCTCCATTTTTTTTGGTTGCCATCCGCCCAGTCGTCGTCTATCTTTGCCATCCGCTGCAACAGCCTGTTCCGTCGGCGGCGCCTCGGCCGGAGACGACGCCGCGGCGGCGGACCTTTGGCTTGCCCGCGCCGCCGCCAGTCTCGGGCGCCAAGGGCGGCAGCTCCTTCGCATGCTCTCCGGGGTCTACTTCCCGCGCTCCTCCGCGCAGGTGCAGCCGGCGCGCGCGGCCTCGGCGCTAGCCACGGGGCATCGCCTGCCTCGTCGAGGAGGTGCGGGAGCGGGAGACCGGGCTGCGCATCGAGCTGCTGGAGCACAAAATCATCAAGGATACCGTCGTCATCGTGCCCTTCCTCGAGACCGAGCTCGGCGCCAAGAGCAGCGAGCTGGGAGCCTGGGACGGTGCAGGGCGTCGACGCCCTGGGCACAGGCTCCGGGACGAGAACGCTCGCCTGCGGGCCGAGCTCGAGTGCGCCGTCGCTAGCGTGTCGAGCAGGGAGCAGAGGATTGTGGAGCTGGAGAGGCAGATGGCCGAGATGAGCCAGATGACGAAGCGGCAACGAGGCGCCTCAGACGATTGCTCGTCGTCGGATAACTCCAATGCGGGAACCGAGATGGTCAAGCCGGCGAGCAAGTCCACTCCACCTCCTCGGCCTCCACCGCCGCCGCCAATGTCGGCATCTGTAAAGAGTAGGTCGTATTTCTCCGAGGTCCTCATTCGTCTCCGGACCAGGTCGAGGCATCCTTGTCCTGCAACACGCCATTGCAACGAGGTTGTTGACTAAACGCCTTCCTTGTCCAGCACCATTGGAGCTGCAGCAGGCAGGTGATAAGCTTAGAGCCTTAGACTCAAATATTTCCTGTTGGGCTTAGTTGATGCCTTGCATGTAATTTTACCAGCAATGAGTGCATGAGCTTGACACGATAGCTAGTAGTAGTCAGTTAACTTCGTACGTCTGTGTTAGTGTTACTGAAGTTGGTAAGAACTGTTTACCAAGCACATATGTGTTTGTGCTTGACAGTACTAAATCTCCAGATTTCAGAACCATAAGTAAATAGTTCTGTTGTTTATCAATTTGCGGCTGTTGGACACTTCGGTACCGGGAAGTGTATGTTATATTTAAGTATTTTTGTTGCCGATCAATTTGGTGTTGCACGTATCATGAATTTATCTTTGGTCTTGTGCTTGTTTTTCCAAACCACGTTCAGAAGCTGGACTGACAGTGTCTGCACCTAAGTTTTTCCAAACCGTGTTAGCTTGTTTGCACGGGTGCTTAATTTGATTTGCCATGGGTCCTTAGTACGAGATGGCGGGGTACCGAATCCGACCGTCTTAGGTTGCTCGCACGGGTGCTTAATTTAATTTGCCATAGGTGCTTAGTCCGAGATGGCGGGGTACCGAATCGTACCGTCTTAGCTTGCTTGCACGGGTGTTTAATTTAATTTGCCATGGGTGCTTAGTCCGAGATGGCGGGGTGCCGAATCGGACTGTCTTAGCTTGCTCGCACGGGTGCTTAATTTGATTTGCCATGGGTGCTTAGTCCGAGATGGCGGGGTACCGAATCCGACCGTCTTAGCTTGCTCGCACGGGTGCTTAATTTAATTTTCCATGGGTGCTTAGTCCGAGATGGCGGGGTACCGAATCGTACCGTTTTATCTTGCTCGCACGGGTGCTTAATTTTATTTTCCGTGGGTGCTTAGTCCGAGATGGCAGGGTGCCGAATCGGACCGTCTTAACTTAGATTTTCCGCACGGGTGCTTAATTTGATTTGCTATAGGTACTTAGTCTGAGATAGCGGGTGTCGAATCGGACCATCTTAGCTTGCTTGTATGGGTGCTTACTATTCTATGGGTGCTTTGTCCGAAATGGCGGGGTGCCGAATTGGACCGTCCTAGTTTACTCGTTGCTGAATTTGATTTTCTATGGATACTTTATTAACTAGGTGCTTAATTTGATTTTCTATGGATAAATTATTAACTAGGTGTCGGATGCCAAATAATTATTAGGGCATTCAGTAGGTGATTCTTATCGAACTAGGTCCTTAATTTGGAGCCGTACTCGATGGCTACATCAATCATTCCTTCTTCTCTCTTGTATTTTCTATGGAACTAAGTGAGAAATACGTGGTCCCCGCCATTTGCATGTGTAGATAATGGATAGTGGAGAGGGTTCGTCACTTGCTTGTCCACACGAAGAGGAAATAACAGGAGCGCGGCCGACGGAATGACCTAGATAAGAAGCCTATACTATCCACGTAAAGACAGAGCTAGGATCATGACCATCACATGCATGTCAGTAAAAGAGAGAGAGCATGCCTATCGACACATGCATATGTTCTGCAGCAGAGGCCCATGCAATTGTCAATAAAACAGTCTGCCATCAATCTGACCCAAACGCGGTCACGGCCGGTGGAAATAGGGGTACTGAAGTAAGCTATACAGGTACAGTCGTACACAGTAGGGCATCTGTTGGGCCACGAACAGTCCACTAAGTACCAAAATCATGGTTCGGTACCTAGGTCCAGCATGACATGGTCTGAAAATGGCAACAAATTTGAAATTGAACTAGCAGGCCCATAATTTGCTAGTCAGATCTGCCACATGCAACCCACTATCACTGCTACAGCGATTTCTGCACCTATATCTATTTTTAGGTTGTAAAGTTTGAACCTTAGGCCACACTCAAACCAAATGAGGGAACAATTCAAACATTATAGCCCCATCTTACACACCTATGAAACCTAGCCATGTGAGAGAAAATATTTTCCACAATCTATTAGAGAGGGGAGTAGGTACTAAATGTAGGACGAAAGCACCAATCCAGGACGAAAGCACCAATCCAAAAGAAATCGGATGGTAGGGAAAGCATCCTCACCTAGGGAAAATGGTTTCTACTCTCGGGTGTAGCTACACCCATGTCTCATATACTGCCGTACGGAGCTACGTGTCATACTTTTTCGGTCCAAGTATGTTCATATACTATATCTAAGATACTCCAATACAAGTTTCGTGAAAATTATAAAATTGAGCATGTAGGTTGCACTATATATTCAAAATACCGGTATATATGTACATATAAAAGGAGTACGTAGAAAAATTACACATACTACGTAAAAAGTAGTATATATACTGCCGAAATAATAATATATACTGCATACTACCTGTACATACTCTCCGGTATGATAGATACTACATACATCATACTAAACACATGTGGGTGTAGCTACACCCGGGAGTAGCCTGAATTTGTCCTATATATATATATATATATATATATATATATATATATATATATATATATATATATATATATGTGTGTGTGTGTGTGCGTGCGTGCGTGCGTGCGTGCGTGCGTGCGTGCGTGTGTGTGTGACCGATCTAAGCAAGCTTAATGACGCAACGGATGTATATGTGATGAATTTTAGGAAATTTAATTTGACACCCGATCTATGTTGAAATGTGGAGTAAGAGAAAAAATATCTATGTGAAGATAATATAATATATTGAAATAACTAACAATTTGGAGTAAATTTTGTACATATCGATCTATATATAATTAATGATGGAAAATATGATATGTAAGGTGTCGATCATATATATTTGAACTTCTCTAACTTTTCTAATCTGCTTAGACAATATCATTTGCCAATTTTTGATTTTATAGACATTCATTAATATAAATAAAGCAACAAAATTAATTATTATTTAAATTAATTAATGATTGTTTGAATTCAAGACTATTATTACTTATTTATTTATGTTTAACTAAATAATTTTTGGATTCACAAATTGACCTGCGACATCATAGTTCAAAGGTTAACATGATTGACACCATACTATTGTCAGTAAAAAACAAGATTTTTTCTTGAAAGCTGAGAGTGAAGGAACCCAGAAGTTAAGCGTGCTGAGAGTGGAGTAGTCTGAGGATGGGTGACTTCCTAGGAAGTGTCAGTTCAGAGTGAAAGAAGAGTGATTAGAGTTAAAAATAATTGAGACTAAGGGAGAATGATTAGAGATAGAAATAATAGAGACTAAATGAAAAGAAAAATCGGAAATAAAATAAATAAATAAATAAGTCGAGTCCCGGGTGGTAATACCATGTGGGCTGCCCTCTAATCACGGCTCGTGGGGCGGGGGGACAAAAGGGGGGCCTCTAGCCCCGTATAAGTAGTCCCGGAGACAAAGGGGGGGGGGGCTCTAGGGCCGGATAAGTAGTTCCGGATTGCCATCCGGGACTTTAGCCCCTTACGGCGCGTGGCTAGAGGCCCGTTCTCGTGGGCTTCCCTCTAGTCGCGGCTCGTGGGCCGGCAGGACAAAAGGGGGGCCTCTAGCCCCGGATAAGTAGTCCCCGAGACAAAGGGGGCCTCTAGTTCTTGATAAGTAGTTCTGGATTGCCATCCGGGAATATAGCCTCTTACAGCGCGGGACTAGAGGCCCGTTTTCTACTAGTGATATACACTCGTGTAAGAGATATTATATTATGTGTATGCATCAATGTGTAAAGTATGTGGTAGCGTACAATATGTATAAAAAAATTGTCTGAAGTGAGTAAGAATTAAATGGAAAAAATAAATGAGAAACCTAAAACCCTAAAACCCAAAACCCACAGGATATTTAGTCCTGGTTGGTGCCACCAACCGGGACAAAAGGTCCCTCAACCCACGGGCTGGGCCGCTGTCGTGTGGAGTCCTTTAGTCCCGGTTGGTGTTACAAACTGGGAATAAAGGCCCTACAGACCGAGCTCTCCACCACGGCCACATGGATGAGCCTTTAGCCATGGTTTGTGGCAGGCCGGGACTAAAGGGGGAATGGGAGGGGGGTTTAGTACCGGTCCTGGTTGTAAAATCGGAACTAGAGGCCCTTCCTAACTGGGACAAAACCCACATTTACACCAGTTTACATGGACGACTGCCGTCGGCATAGACTGTGCTGACGGGCTCGGCATAGCTGCACATTCCTGCAATGTATAGGCCTTCTAGGGGTGAGCTGGAGCATGAAGTGGTATTTTCCTAGTACAATAATTTTGCCACTGGCACATGGGAATGTACAAATTCAACCAGCGGGAGCCCAACATGATGCTCACCGCCTACCTCTGGTGCCAATGTAGATTATCAATTTATGTACTTTCACTAGAATGAATTTATCAAAATTTAATCATAAAATAAAGATTTATATAATTCATCCTTTAAATTGAACAGAAAATACATGACAACCTCAACGTGAACACAGCACGCTTTAGGCTTTATTTTGCAAATCACCTACGAAAAACATGATAAGCTCGACTTGCGAGGTTACGGTGCATGCAATTTTAATAATTAACTCATCCAATAATTAATTTTTTAAACCATGGCAATGGGTTTCACAAAGAGGCTGTGAATATTCTCGTAGATATCCATGTTGTTTGTGAATCCATCGTTCTGATCGTTGTAGAAAAACGTCATGCTAGCAGCAAAGTTAATAATCCGCTCCACAACCGGCAGCAACGCCCGGTCTTCTGCAAATCGAGCATGGTTCATGGTTTTCCAGTCGTCTTCCATCATTGCCTCTAGCCTGGAAATGGCGACCTCCTTTGTCACATTATGCTCACTGATGTAGCACTCGACAGAGCTCGCTACATCCCCTTTGGTCTTGCCACACTGCACACACATGTTTCCGTCGTCAGAACTCCGTTTTAAATTATCTGTTGCATGTATGCATGATTATTCCTAACTAATCCGTATCTACTTCTAGGATTATGGGGAAAAAACCTTTTGTAACGAAAATTACATACTTTTAATGAGGCGATGTCGTTCATGAAGCGGGCAATCTTTGAGCTTGCAATGACGACTGGAGGGAAAGTAGCCGCCCAGTCTAGAGCTTCCTTACTTACTACATCACCCATACCAGCCATCAAACCCACACATAACGTTGGCAAAGTTATGCTCATTACTGATAAATTCAATTGTTCTTCAAAACTTGGCTTGTGGTTCTGGTGGAACCATTCAGCTTCTTGCATAAAATAAGAAGACTGGTGTTGGAACTGCCACAAACAAGCACCATTTATTAATTGAAAATAAATCCATGGAGAAACATTAGAAAATCATACTGATTTTGTTGAAGTGTGAATGTGTGATGCGCTCCGACTCGTTGGATCTTGCCCATTGCAGCTGCATGATGTTGTGGTTCATGACACATTTTGGTGAAGTGGAAGGGATTACTCATTTCCATATTGTGCTGGCCCTTTGTTAACACTAGATCTAACTATATTGTGCATATGATGTAATTGAATCACGTACCTTATACATACTACTAATATGCATATAAAGGCAATTGTTTTGGATAGGTATAGTATCTTCAATACCGAACTTCGAGCACTCATTAAAATTATATTATCCATGTAAAATTGAATATGTATTTGTGTGAAATTTATTCAAGAACAGTTAACCACAGGATATATCTAAATAATATAATTCAGTGACTTCTATATAATTGGTGCGTAAAGAAATCTAGGAAGTTTGAATTTAGTTATGACTGGCCGGGAATTTTATGTACGCATTGATAACGACATGTTGTATGATATTGAGCATGTGGATGTACTCACGTGTTCTTCTATATATATTTTTTATGTTACATTTGCTTATCCTAGATAAGGTATATACTGAAGATCGATTTTTAAGATTTACTGAATATTACTTGATTTTCCATCCGCATGTACATGTGGTGCGTGAAAGGATATTATACTAAAAAATACAATGTTGGTGGCAAATAAAAGAACCTCTTTCTTGACATAGGCAATCCGGTAGCCATCAACAGTTGCCACTTCACCCTCAAAGTCATTAAAGGTCCTCAACAGCTCACTATAATACCCCTTCAAGTACTCTGGTAGAAGAAAAATCGCACTATCATCCCATCTGCCAATGACCAATCACATTGCATTCACCAAGGTTAATTAATACCATCAAAGACGATACTAAATATTAATATAGAAAATATAATTCATGTAAATACAATATGTTTTCTCTATACCCCTTGATTTATGTACTTTATTTTATTGGTCATATTGACTGGTGCGAGTATAGGACCGTAAATTACTAGTGGCATGCGCTTGAATTGCCACACCTACCGTGCCAATTTGTTAAAAATAAAAAAGATAGTCCAGTGACTAGTGGCATGCCGCACGAAGTTACGCCGCACAATACTAGTAATTTAGGTCAGGTTAGGCTACCGAGTCCCACCCAACAGTGGTGTGCTATTGTCGTCCCACATACTGTTGGCATGGGGTCATTTTGGTACGCCACTCGTATTTTGACCTCATTTTGGGAAAAAAATGAAGAAACCTTCCAAGAAATGGAAGCATTTGGAATGGAATCCTTTGATGTGTATTAGTTGCTAGGAAAAACCTTAAATACAGATTTTGACATATTTTAATTTTTTCGCAAAATGGACTATCATGTATGAACCTTCATTTCTTTGAAGCTAAATGATCAATTCATGGGTATATCTATGATATACTCCCTCCGTCTCATATTAATTGTCTCAAAGTTGGACAAAAGTGGATGTATCTAAACATATTTTATTGTTAGATACATCCATTTTTGTCCAACTTTTAGACAATTAAATTGGGACGGAGGGAGTAGTCTATTACAATGTGACGAAACTGTATACATAGGTGCATCTTTCCATGAAAAAAAATGTTGTCAAATAAAATTTCCAACTTTTCAATATAAAATTCATTTTTTTTCATTTTCCAAGTACCAAAATGCGGCTTTTGAAAGAAAGACAAAGAATATGCTGCAAAAATACAACGAGTCCAATTTTGACACAAAGTGGATCATATTTGATGCAGAATTCACAACTTTTATGAACTTTAAAGATTTACACCTAATTTTGAGAAATTATCTGACTTTATTCTAAATTCCAAATGTAATTCGAATTAGGACTACATGTATGCTCTATTTCTCTCTTAAAAAAAATTCAAAAAAATCATTTTAAGTTATCCAAGTAAGATTCTTTGTACTAGCCACAAAGAAAAAGTTGAAAGATTCATGTCATTATTACAAATAGTTTCATCGATGATTTTGATCCCATTTCAAAACAATGAAGAAAACTCAAGGAAGTGCCATCCTTTGGCATATAATCATTTCACATGTCTTAGTTGCTAGGAAAAAGGATAAATATGTATTTTGGCAAGTTTTGTAAAAACAATCATCGAAAAATGGACTACCATGTATGCACATTCTTTGCTTTCAAGCTAAATGACTTCATGGTATATATGTGGCATAGTTTATTAGGGTGTGACCAAATTATGCACATAATGACATATTTCTCCTTTCGAATCGAACACTGGAATCATCTGAAACAGGTTCATGAACCCCACTTTTGGGGGCTTAATCCGCCGTTCCTACTCTTTTGCGGCATAGGAACCACGGGAACCCAGGAGGGAGAAAGACGATGTACGGGCATTTCTCCCTTTTTTTCTACCCCAGGCTTTGCAACATTTCGAAATCGGGAAATTGCGACCGGAGCGTATTATTAAGTATTCTCCTTTCGTTTTTTTCTCTATCTAGAAGTGGAATAGAATAACCCCGTTGAAGGGTAATGATCATACGTCTGTAATGCTATTGATTCTTTTCCGATCGAGATGTACGGATCCATGTGCCTACATACCTAGCTAGATTATGTTCATGGATTAACGAAGGCAGTACGTGGGTATCCATCTTATCTATGGTCTGCGGGTCATCCACATGACCAAAACAAAGGGTACGAAAGCAGTGAAACCGATATATCTGTTGAAGGTGATCCCACCGGTCCTATTTATTAAGTACTTGGCGTATAATAATCTCTATATGTCTATTATGGATCTGTACCCCTTGGGATCGATAAACCTTTTGGATTTTATTAACCAAAGAGATACGACTTTGGGCTATGGTTAGCTCAGCTCCAATCAAGAATCCCCAGGGGACCCCAAGAATTCTTGGTATACGCTCATTCCAATCCTCAATTCTCCTTTCGAGATTCGGGGAGAGAGGATCAAATTTTCTATTATTTTATTTACTAGAAAAAAGGGCTTTCTACATAGGGATCATAAAAACAACGATTTTTCCCTATAACTGTAGGAATGAAGGACACTTCACGAGAATCAAAAAAGGAAGAAAGTATGGCCTATACTACTACTCTATGGATAAAGTTCTCAAATTGATAGAGAAAGCACCGTAAATATCAATTAGTGAGCGACTGGGTCGATACAACTAAAAAAAAACTGCTTACTTATCCCATGATATTGGGCAAAATTTAGGAATCTGCTTATGTAATAGAGCCGATCCACTAAGGGATTAAGCAGCGGTGTAGTATCAGATCCCAAAGATAGTAAGTTCTTTTTTTTCTTATGTAAAAAAGTCTCTTTTTTGGCTCTCTCTTTAGCCCTATGTCTCTTATCCCTAGGAGGCCTTCCTCCACTAGGCCGACAGTTAAACAACTTATTAGAAACGCAAGACAGCCAATACGAAATGCTAGAAAAACGGCCGCGCTTAAAGGATGCCCTCAGCGTCGAGGAACATGTGCTAGGGTGTATGTGCGACTCGTTCAGATCATGACTTCAAACAAATAAAAAAATTTGGAAGTACCCATGATTACTACCAAATAAATAGGATATAGCTTTTCTAACCTGGATTTCTATGGTATATTGAATTTCTGGTTTAACAGATCCAAAATATAAGGAATGATCGGCTTCGCCTTCTATTCAGATGCACAATCCATTGAAATTATTCCACTTTACCGATGCATTCATCTGGTTTCGGATGCATTCATCATGTTTTAAGTATCCATTCCCTATGGTGCCCAAAGGGATTGCCTTATGAATTGCAAATTCCGATCAATCAAAAAACGAATGCAGCAGGACACACTTTTGAAGATAAAACGAGTGTGCAGCTGTGATGCACACCGAGGGAATTCCAAAAAGACTGGCTTCCCCTTCTAGAAAGAGAATACGCGTGTGTCCTCACGTATGCGCGTAAAAAATGAAGAAAAGAAAGGTATGGATTGCTGCGAGGAAACAACTTGCACAAAAGAGCTCGAAATTGAGTAAGTTAAGTTGACCCAATTAACCGATTTAAGAGTAGGCTCGTCTTGAAAAAGCAATCGAATTAAGTTGTATATAGTCTAACTCAAATACTTGATTCATGATTAGAAATATCGATCTAAAATTAGCTTTTTTAATGTTATTTACTTTTGATGCAATGACAGATTCTCTTTCGATAACATAGCAGAGCCATTGGGTGAGACCACGTGAACATGACTACTTAGTAACGTCGTTGAAACCGGCCAACCTGCCGTCGTAAGAGAGATATTTTAGCATTGTTGCAACCAGTTATCAATCCAACAGCTCTCTTAATGATTTCTTCACATGTACCTGCAGTCGCATTCAAGTAATGCCCCTTTTTTCCTTCCTGCTGGGCAGTACCAAGGAAAGGAGTAAGCAAAAGCAGCTACCTCAACAGGTATAGTAAGAAAAATACTACGTAAAGAAAAAGGGGGGTATGAAATATCCATAGTTGATGCACCAGATGGACGCCCTTTAGTTTCCCTTTTATCATCTCTTCCAAGAGGGGGAAACTATGCGTTTTTGGGACCTTCACGCTCCATGGTTAGGCATAAGCCGGTAAAGAGTACATATGTTGAGCTACTAAGTAAGTAATAACCCCTAAAGAAGCTAGAGCAAGACCTAATTGAAAATGAATCGAACTTTGCTTCTTATCTTTTTTTTAAAGATCTATCCGGGATGTCACAAAGCGATTGCCTTGTGTTTTCCATTACCCGTGGGTATGATTTTATATTGGACGGAGGTCCGCCCAACCTAAGCTGATCCTATCTTCGCAAATGTCCTATCAAGTAAGGGAATGTTGTCCACTTGTGTCTTAGGCTCTCCGGCACCCCCAACCACGGCTTTCCAGTAAACCCAATCGGATTAATACCTTCTATCATTCCCGGCTGGTGTTTATGGGCACTTTCGATGATTCCTTTTCACAAGTATCTCTACAATTTGTCCTCGACCCCTTCGGCATGCGTCAATAGGCTGTCCTTTCCCTTTCCTTGACTGTCTTCCCGGAGAGATTCCTTGATTTCGGTATTTCACTACTCTAGTTGGAGCTTTCTCTTTCCCTTTCTCGAGTCTCAGTTGAGTCCCTCCAAGCCGTACATACGACTTTCATCGAATACGGCTTTCCACAGAATTCTATAGGGATCTATGAGATCGAGTATGGAATTATGTTTACTCACTTTAAATTGAGTATCCGTGCACTTCCACTTGACACCTATTTAAACGGCTCGTCTCGCCGCTACCTTATCCTATTTCCATACTTCTGTCGCTCCATCCCCATATGGGTGGAGAACCCGTCGCTGTCTCGGTTGTGATACCGCAAAGGATTCAAAATAAAATAAAGGTAGGTGGGGAATAACCTTTTTTATGACAAGTTTCAAACTAGTAAAGTATATCCCTAGGATAAAGAAGAAGAAAAATGGGCTAAGGAAACTCGCAAGGAAAGTTCCAACCGATCATTTACTTAAGTTTGAGCGAGTTTTCAAAGCACAAAAACGTATAAACATGTCTGTTTTCAAAGCACAAAGCGAGATCACCCCTTTCATTCTGGGGTGACGGAGGGATCGTACCATTCGAGCCTTTTTTCATGCTTTTCCCGGCGCAAATAAACATACTAGTGTTTATTAGTGTCGCATAAAATGAAATGGGGCGTGGCCAAGTGGTAAGGCAGCGGGTTTTGGTCCCGTTACTCGGAGGTTCGAATCCTTCCGACAAAAAATGTTGCCACTACTAGCGTTTTTTGGCACGCCACATATAAGTATTTCTGCACTAGTGTTTAAATGGATAGTGAAATGTTGGTTGCTAAGGACTTCACCAGTATAACTATCATTATACAATGATTTATAAAGTGTATATATTACAAAATATATTTTCAAACTATATAAATTATATCCTTATAAAAAACATACCTATATATCTTATAAAGTAAACCGTACCAAGATTCATAAACCATAGACTGTCTCAACATAAAATTTATACGCATAACCTATTCTTTCTGTCATCCAAGCGTCCAGGTCATCCCCATTAAAATTATTTAATGATAGTCTATCTTTACATCCTAGATATATACATCACCCATTTTTGTAGCCATCCAAAATTTATTCATGCCATTGTATTTTAGTCATCTTATTGATGAAATCACAACATCATGATATGCTTACAAAATTAGGTAGTGTGCATCTAGAACATAATCAATTTTTTTATCTAAAAAATTGAATTAATTAGTAGCAATAAAATTTGTGGCAATTATCTTTAGTGGTGAAAAAATATGTAACTTATATTCAATATAAGTCCTAAACCTTAACGATATTTAAATTGTCAAATACACAATCATTTCATGTTGTTTAAATTTAGCGATAGACATTTGTGGCTATTTGGTATGCATTGTCCTATAGGCAATCTCGTGTTTCATGTGTCGTTTTATCCCTTCATTCATACAATAAAATTCTTGAAAATATTACCGCTGCATTTGTTGGGCATCCTTCCAGTATTTAAAAAAGTTGATAGTCAAATTAACTTTCAGAATTATGGTTGTGTTAATGTCAGAAATGATCTAAATTTGTGATCCATGGAAGCCATTAATAAAATAAGTATAAATGAATCTATATAAAACTTATATAACCTCTGTATAGCTTCATTTAGTAGACGACATTCTTCTATGGTTGCGTGGTTATCATATGTATCATCCATCATTGTAATCAGTACCATTTGTTTGGTAAGGATTACTCGAGCAACCGAAAATTGTTCCTCGTGGTATATTGCATAGCACCATGTGAAAGATTCCACCAGACGATCCCGAACATAGCTTAGCCCCGTATGTCCAGAAAGGTCTTTCCACCACCTAAAAGTTAATTGTTAATTCCATCTAAAAATAATATATATATATATATACACTAATTAAAAATATTCTATAGTTATTTAGCTAGATAAACTTATTATAGACTATTACTACACTAATTAAGTAAATATGCACTTACTTAGTGAGAGCTTTGAGCTCCTTCAAATGAAGATGTTGTAGACGGTTAAATTCTCTTATTGCGAGCTCTAGCAAAGTTGAATTATGTCCATCCTCTTGTTTGTATTCAGAGATATATTTGAGTGTATTCAGCCTTTTAAAGGTCCTTTGTAGAGGTAATTGCAGTGAACGCTTGACTTGTTCAGCTAGTGGGGGCTCGAGACTACCCTTGATTGATTCTAGATGATTCTTTGCAAAAGAGATGGCATCCTCTAGTTCTATCTCACCAGGAATAAGAAGATGACACGCATTGTATAAACTTAAAACTTCTCTTGTATCATTGCTATTGAAGTTTCCATCTTCTCCTTTGAATTTTCTAAAAACTTCTGCAAGAAAAAAGTGCATATACTAGTGAGTGATTTAGATGGAAAAAATGTATAAATAGAGGTAGATGGATGGATAGATACATATAATGATAAAGAGAGAGAGACCTGGAGACACCCAAAATCCATGTTCTCTTAGCAAGCAAAATCCAAGAGAAACCTCATGGAGGTTTGAGCTAGTAAACTTGCTCTGAACGACTTCGTTTAGTACAATGTCAATTTTTTCATTAAAAAGCTGCTCTATTCCAAGATTTTTCAGTGTCTCCAATAAAATAAGTTTCTCCATAGTGGTGTTGCATGTCTTGAACAATATATGGACATCCTCCTTCATTTTTTCTACTCTTGTGGTCGTCCATTCCTCTGATTTCTGCATGCACATGTTGCCTTAGATGATAGGAAAGTAGTTACATACCATACCAAAGCTACAAAAATATATTATTAAACAAGAAAAGAAAAATCATACTACTCCTAAATGTAGCTACATTCACAAGTGTTTAACACAATATAAGTAGTATTTATCATACGAGAGAGTACGTACGAGTAGTACCGGGTATGCATGACTATTTTGAGAGTACATATACCACTTTTGGGGCAGCATGCATTTTTTTTCACATGCTACCTTTTAACATAAAAATATAACGATATTTCTCATAAATAGTGTAAACTACATGCTCACTTGTAATTTGTTTGTAACTTGCGGTGAACTATGTTAGATATAGTATATAAACATACTCAAACCGACAAAGTATTACATATACTTCCATATGGTAGTATATGAGAGGTGGATGTAGCTATACCCAGTAGTAGGAAGTATTATATATACAGATAAAATGAAACTGGTTTCAGTTTAAACTAAACTGAAACTTTCTGAACCTTCTTTGCGCGCTAAGTGAACTTTCTTCCGTTTGGAAATGAACTTCTTTTTCATGGGCTAAATTCTTTTTACGCACTGTTTTTTTTTTTTTTGACGTTTTATAAGATATCGAAGTGAACTTCCAAAAAAATAGTGAACGGAACTTCTTCACGCCTACTAAGGGAACTTTCTTCCTCGCGGAAGTGAACTTTATTTTCACACGTATAATTTTTTTGTGCACTGTTTTCTTAAGTATCACGAGAGATTAAAGTGAACTTCCGAAAAAATAGTGAACTTTCTTTCTCGTTAAAGTGAACTTCCCTTTTGCATGGTATAACTTTTTCGCACTGTTTTTTTTTTTAAGTTTTACGTGAGATCGAAATGAACTTCCAGAAGACTTGTGAACTTCTTCACGACTGCTAAGTGAACTTCCATTCTCGGGCTACAAGTGTTTTTTTCACACCGTTTTAAATTTTTTTTTTACAACAAGTTGATGTGGACTTCTAAAACTAGCGAGTGAACTGCCTTTTTACTACCGAGTGAACTGCCTTTTTACTACAAGTTGACTACAGTTTTTTTTTAATTTTACCGAATGAACTGCCTCGAGTGTGGACGAGTGAACTGCAAAAAATAGTGTGCCTGTAACAAATTTTTTTGGCTAAAATGGTGTGAATTTTCCGAGCACAAAGTCAACTATATATATATATAGGTAAGTGAACTGCTTTTTTTTTGCTACCTCGTCTTTCTTCGGAATCATTAGAGGAGTTAAATTTTTTAGGGGCAGTTCACAAGAATTAAAAAATCACTAAAAAAGTTCAGACTTCTCAACAAAGAAGTTCAGAAGCAGCCCTAGCATGCCTCGTCTGCCTGTGACGGTAGGGATCCATGAGGCGCGCTGGTGTTGATTCGGCTGGCGGAGAGGATCCAGGAGGCGCCCTGGCGTTGATTCGGCCGACGGAGAGGATTCAGGAGGTGCGCCGGCGTGGAGATCCAGGAGGATCGCGGCGGGGCGCGTGGTCGGCCTGGGTGGCGCGCCGGGCAGGACGAAGGGGCCCGTGGCGGCCGGACATGGATAGTGTCGCGCTAGGCCACAGCCAGAGTGCCATGCCGGGCAGGAGGCATAGGGGGTCATGTCGGCTAAGGTGGAAGACGCCGGGCTGAAGGCGGTTGGTTGTTCGTCGGTCAAGTGGTCGACAAGGCCTCGCCGGGCGGGAGATGGCAGGAGACGCATCGCGCCGATGGGAGGAGGACGGGAGCCTGGCGGCGAGAGGTGGAGGGTGCCTCGCCGGCGGGAGGTGGATGGAGGGGCGCCGGTAGGAGGTGGATGAGGACGCGGTGAAGGAGACGGAGGGGGCCGCGCTTGGCGCGAGGTGCAGGAGCGAGCCGGCGGGAGGTGGACGGGGGCCACGCCGACGGGAGGACGGTGCAGGGCAGGCCAGGTGGCGCGCGGGTGGCTTTGGCTGACGGTGTAGAAGGTTGGGGAAGGAAGGTTGGTAGAGGGCGAAATACGTGTGAGCGTGGGTGACAGGACCAGCTGGTCTCCAGTCCTTTCTCCCTGCACTTTATCCTTGCTGCGTTGAGCGTTTTGATACTGTTTATACTCCCTCCGTTCAGCTATACTTGACTTCCACTTTTCTAAATATAAATGTATCTATGTACTAAAATATGTCTACATACTTACCAAGGGGCCGCCAGCGTTTGCTTAATCATCGATCAATCTTGTTGTTAGTTCCACGACAAAGGCTAAGTCCTGGCAGGCCTCAGCAGTGCGTTGTGGCCTTCATGACGTGTACGCAGACGTCGGCTAGGTACGCGCACGCGTTGGTGGAAAGTCACACGACGGGATCCAGAAACATGCGCCATCTACCCAATGGTGATGTTTGCACGGACGACATGGTTGCGACCGGTCATACTTGTATTGCTGATTTCACTTTACTCGTTCACATAGCTGCTTTGCAAGATAGTGACATAATCTTACCATATTTGGATGAACCTAGAGAGTTATTCGGTGTGAAAAAATAATTATTAAATTGTTTATCAGCCCATAGCAATGCAGGTGGATTTCGCTATTTTACATTTATTTCATCATTATTGGTTATATAATTTAACGGATATTATGCACTTTTTTGTGTTGAAATGGTACATATGTTGTATAAATATTACTTCAACAGGTGTTTCACTATTGCGGATAACAAGCGGACAAAAGAAAAATTATATCGACAATAAAAAAATACATAGCCATATTCAGCTGTTGGCAATGTTGTTACATAGTTCTCCTCAAACGTTTCTATACCCTCTTCATTTATTTTTATTATTTTGGACCCTCTTCCTATATCAGCACCAGTGCTAGAGAATAACATTATTTTACTTCCATAGTCCATGGCAACGCACGAACATTCAACTCGTCTGCTGTAGATTTTTTTTATATAAGAGCATATATTAATATTGCGGACATACCAATTACAACCGGGCCTGATCTAGACCAACTCAATACCGTAAGGACGTTACGGATGCACATAGCCGAAAAAAATAAGAAGAAGAAACTAAAAATAAAAGTCCCGCTACTAACAAGACAACCACCACCAAGGCAACACATGATTTCAAAGTTTTTCAAAAGCGACGTCTCAAAGAAGGAAACGGTGCATCAGCGCCGTCATCGCCCAATTGTAGATGTTCAATTTTCACCCTGAAGATATTCCCCGCTCTCAAAACAATGTCTACAAGAAGCCCAATGCCAGACACAACCAATTAAGGCAGACCTTGAATATTCACCTTTAAAGGAAGGATTTTGAACTTCACCTGTGTTCTCGTCCCTATATACATGCCGATGCTACGAAACCCGAAGCTCCAAGCAAGTTCCTCTTCGTTGTAGACTCGGCTTCTATGACATTCTCCGTCTCTGACTTCACCATGGAGCTAAAAATCATATGATGGCAACAGATAACAAAGCTTCGCGCCGCTCCCTTTTTTAACGAAGAGCCACTAAGCACGACCGAATCCCATCCAATCCAGCAATCTTCAGGCATACTTCGCCCATGAGATTTCGCCGGTGGAGCCTTCCGGAACCCGATATTTTGGCCAGAACAAGAAGAACAGATTAGCCAGATCTTTGTCTTGATGCGAGAGAAATCCTAGAATCACCGTCATTATTCTGAAGCCTCGCAGGCCCCGATGCCGCGAGACCACTCCCGACAGGAACGGCAGCAAGAACACTCCCGGTAGGAACGACAGAGTAGGAGATGGTAAACCAGAGACACGGCTTTAGGTCGCCGGCGTGGTAAAACCACAGCCAGACCACCTCATCTCCGGTTCTGGCTTAGGGAATCTCCAGCCGTCCCCCCCAGAGCCCCCCAGGGGGCTTTTTTCGCGGCGGAAACGGCGAATAGCGCCGCTTCTTCACCACTCGGCCCCCCAGAGGCCCAAATAGCGCCGTTTCGGCGCTAAATAGCGCCGCGGCACCCAGGCCAAACCCAGTCCGCTGGGTTCGGCCTGGGGGGCGAAACTGCACGGCCGCGCGCGTGGGCCAGCTCGGTCAGCGACGCGACGAGAAAGCGCGGGAACAGAACCGCCCGTGATCGTCTTCTCGGCTTCCGCGCGGTCAAAGGCTGCCGGCGTTTATGGCGTGGCGGCCGCCCATTGCATGCGCCCCGCTCAAAGGCTGCCGGCGTAATGGCGTGGCGGGCGGCAGCGAGGGGACGCGCGCGCGCAGTAAATGCCCGGCTGCTCGCCGCGCTATAACCCCCCCCCCCTGCCGCGCGGCGCGCCCCACCATTCTTCACTGTGGCGAGCTCTCTAGTCCCATCTTCCTCCCGACGCTCTCCTCCTCCCTTCTCTCCACGAAAATGTCGGACGGAGCTGCGGCGAACGGCTTCCCGCGCCACAACCTGCGCCGGAGCGAGGCGATGGCGCTGTACCGCGCGGGCTATCCTTGCCCGCCGGACATGCGCCTCCCTAGCTCCGCCGCGGGGGCGAGCCGCTGGGCCCTCAGCGCCGGCGGTGTCCCCGTCCCTCCCCTTCCCTCCTCCGACCCCGAGTTCCGCCGCGCCATCCGCGAGATGCGCGACGGCATGGAACACCCCCAGAACTACCCGCTCACCGGCGTGGACGAGTTCGGGTGGGGGCAGCTCGAGCGGCGCCGCGATCGGGAGCTCGACTCCGAGAACGCCAACGGGCCTGTCGACGGGCGTTTCAACGCCCACGGGCGGCGCCGCTGGTGGGGCGCTCCCAACAGGTCCCTGCAGGAGGTCCTCGACCATATCCGCGCCGGCAACCAGCCGCGCCTGGAGATGCCGCCGGAGCAGGCCCAGCCGTGGGTGGCACGGCGGACCGGCGTCTCTTCCTCCTCCGCGACGTCGAGCTCCTCCGCCGGCCACTCCATCTCTACCTCCCCCACCCTTTCTAAACGCCGGCGCGCCCGCCCGCAGGCGCAGCGGCGGCGTGCTCCGCATCGGCGAGCCACGCTTCGAACGCGTGGTTCGCCCGAAGACGGAGAACGGCGACGACGACGAGGCCGAGTGGCCCGACCAAAAGGTCGCGGAGCAGCTGTCGCTGAACACGCTGCAGCCGCTCGACGTCGACACCGCCCCTCGGTGGAGCCTGCGGGACACCACCGAGGCGGAGCTCGATCTTCAGCGCGGCCTGCTGGCTGAAGCCGAGCAGCGCAAGGCGGCGCGCGAACGTGAGGCCGCAGCCAACGCGGCCCGCCTCCGCGTCCCTCCCCCGCCGCCGCAGAAGGAGAACTTATACATCGTCCTCGACGCGGACTCCGACGACGAGGACGTGATCCAGCAAGCGCTCGAGGCGAGCAGGTGGGATTGCGGCGGCGGCGACGAGGGACAGGGGGGAGCAAGCGCCCCGGCGACGCCCCAGCGACGACGACGACGGCGGCGGCGACTACAGCCAGGCGATCGCCGCCAGCCTCGGCCTTAAGTAGTTTGTTTAGTTTAAATTTTTCGTTCTAGCTTTAAATTCGCGCCGAATATGTACGCAGTTTCCAAATTTCAATAAAATTCGACTAGTTTGCAATTGCGTTTGTTTTGGGCCGATTCTTGGGCTCGGGACACGACTGGGAAACGCGCCCCCCCAAGTTCCAGAATAGCGCCGTTTAGCGCCGCGGCGGCCCCAAAACGGCGGCGTGTTGGGCCCTGCGGGGGGCGCAACGGCTGGAAATGCCCTTAGTCGCACTAAACAGATGGAAACCCACTGCCCAGTGGGATAATCGAACCAGCAAGACCCAAGTCGCCCGTCGGTCCTTAGATGATGACGCCAGGTTGAGCGCAGCACCGTACCTCCTCCTCGCCACGCAGCCGGAAGGCAATCCGTGGCCGCCCCAAGCGCCGACAGCCAAGACCGCGCCGGCCATCAAAGACAGCCCCACCGCCGTTGGCTGCCTCCCTGCTCCACGCCACGATCTTGCGCCGCTGCCCCTCTCATAGCAACCCAAGCCGAAGCGCCCACCAAGCCAGGCGTGTTTGACGAGCAGGGCGCCGCCACAACCAGCGACGGCAGCGCCCGGAGTAGATCACGATCTGGCTTTTTTTTTTCTCTCTAGGTCTTATGTAGTACTAGCACAGGTTCCCGATTGAATAGCCCGCATGCATCCGTGGAAATTCATTAGCCGTACATGTAACATGGTCGCCGTTGTGCCATCTCAGTTCGCCACACGAAGAAAGGAATTAAGGAATAGTAGATTTTACATGTGCCTCCTTCCGGTACGGGTCCTTCTTACTCATGCCTCAACTGCTACCGATCCAACTGAACTCAAAAGGAAATAACAGATTGGCAATGCCCTAGCAACTTCTTGGTCGCCATGGACCATGCGTGCACTCCGGCCGCATGTCCGCTGGCTCACCCTGATCTTATTCACCCAGTTCCGACGTATTCGGCCACGGGACTAAAGATCGTCGAGGAAAAAGACTGAGATGCCATGGGAGAAGGTATTCAACGCCGATCAAGACAAGACTAGAAACACACATCTAGCCGCAAAAACATATCGACTGGATCAACGAGATTAGGTTGATCTAATTTTAAGCTGCGTTACATGCAATCTGGAAATCCATTCTACGTGTACACAATCGATAGACAGTTTTTTTTTTAATAAACAGAGAAGCTGCTAATACATCTTGAAAATAATCTACTCTTCGCAAGGGACTTCTATGAACAAACATGATTTCTCTAAGTGTTTTGTTTGATTGGATCTCAGAAATTTTGATAAAAACAATAATTTATCTTTTAGTATTATATACTTCTTCATCCAAATGGATCGGGATGAAAGAGTATTTTAGAGGATTTTAACGCATAGGTGGCTGAAAGGATAAAATTAAGAAGACCACATACATACCTGTGTGGACGGTGGCTCGTAATGAAGAAAGAACTCGGCCCACAGCGACGGCTGCAAGACTTTCTCCTGACTGACGGCAATGGCGGAAGCCATGATATTTTGTTTTGCTGTGTATCAGGATCGATGAAGAGGAAGTCCAGGCCAGAGGGACCTTATTTATATCTGGTTAGCTGCAGACTGAGGCTAGGTCCATTAGGGCAATGTCCAATGCTAGAGAGCGTGAGCCTTCTCTTAACCCATCACGTCACCCGAAAAGTCAAATAAAAATTAGTCCCACAATGCCTTATCTCTTATTATCATCCCTAGCAATTAATAAGAATTAATTAAATTTTAGTGTAAAATTATATTAATAAGGAAAGACATGTAGTACAATGGAGAAAATAGTCTTCTCTTAATTGTTAAGGGATCATCCCTTAGCTAAGCGAAGACAATCCCCTTTTTCTTAATTCTTTCTCCTTTAACTAATCAAAAATCCGATGTGACATCCCTAAGTAAAGTCTAATACCACCGCATTAATACATACCTTTAGACCATCCACACCGTGAATTCTTCCCTTTCAGCCGATTCCACACAACATAGAAAAAAAGCTAACCAACAGTTCAAAGAAATCATTGTATCAGACCGACCCACCTGGCACCGAGAAAAGAAAGGAGAGAAAATCTTGATGCTGCATGTGCCCCGCGTGGCGTGGATCCAAAAGCGATGGCTACACGCAACATATGTGAAGGGATTTATTTCTCTGCCAACTACTCTGTCCGTTCCGTAATATATATATTTTAGGTGTTTCATATGTTGTCTAGATTCGGACTAAAATAAATGAATATATACACTGAAATATGTTCTAAAACATATGTATATATATCAATATAGAAAATGTCTAAAACATACTAACTCTGTATCAAAATGTGAGATGCTTTAGTTTTTCCTAGACAAAATGGCCCTAGACATACTGTAAGATGCATATGAATTGCACACTAAACCATGTCATAGATATATTTTGTCTAGAAAAAACTAAAATATCTTAAATTTTGATACGGAGGGTTATAGAAGGAGGAGTATTTATTTGAACCGGCGAGGCTGGGATCCTCTGACGTGTCCATGAGAGCCACATGTTAGTGAGTCCAAGTGAGTCCACGTCAGGGTAAGTACGGCGGAGCCGCAACCACCCGATGATAAAAAAAATATCCGGATATATTTATTATTATCTCTTCATCATGATGTGCGCGCAGTTTGTCTTATCTCTTGTCTACTCAAGCAAGTTGATCTCATGCATATCTCGGAATTGGGTTAAATTAGTATTCCACTCAAGCCCGCTAGCCGTTGCATCCAGAAATGGCATAGTAAAGATTGATTGATGGCTTGCCAGCCTTGATTAGGGTTGGGTTTAATGTAACGAGCAAGTAGCATGTCAGGAATATTTAGAGGAAGTAAAATAGCCCGGCTACATAGCATATTTTTTTTATGTGGGGTAGAGAGACATAAACAGTGAGTGGAGTAGCTCCTAAGCAAATTTATTAAATATGAATAGAGAGAAAGAAAGAAAATGGAAAAAAAGTATGACTCTAATAACCAAAATTATAGCCCATCTTGCAATGTGAGAGGTTACGTAAGTGACTAGATTTAGGGGCTCTTCATTTGAATCCCATGTTATTTATGAGAATGTCTCCACTTCAACAATTCTTCTGGTGCCCATTCTGCAAGCAATTGGAATTGGCCCCTGCCACATGCGTCCTAGTGATGTATCTGATGAAGCTTTGAAGATAGTACTTATGATAGCATCAATTAGATGCCTTCATCATAGAGTAGGATCTCACCCGGTTGTGGAATACTTCTGGGCCTCCATGGTTTATTTTGCTACTAACACTGGTAGAAAATAGGCCTTTAGTCCCGGTTCGCAAAGGCCATTAATCCCGGCTGTGTAACCGGGACTAAATATGCGCGACTAAAGCCCCACCCCCTAGTCGCGCCGCTTACGAACCGCGACTAAAGGTCCGTCCACGTGGGCGCCAGGAGTCCGTCGGGGCGGAGGACCTTTAGTCCCGGTTCTCGTGGCTAACCGCGACTAAAGACCTCCTCCGCAGGTTTAGGGTTTTAGCCCCCTAAACCTGGTTTCTTTTTAATTTGTAGTGTTTTATTTCTGTTATATTTTATTTTGTGTTTTATTTTAATTTTGATGAAGTTTCATTAGACATATTCTACGCTACTATATACATGCATATGAAATTTCAAACAAGAAGAATTCAAGAGGAATATATAATATATATTCAATCTCGGGTGACCATATACAACTTCGAACAAGTTTCCATACAAAATTTACCGCATAAAAAGTTCTTCGTCCTCGGTATAGTGTTCTCCTTTAGGATTGATGATTTCCCTCATGAAAAATTCTGCCAATTCCTCTTGAATTGGTCGGAAGCGAGCTTCTGGACTAAGCTTCTTCCGCAAGTTATCCGTCGCCTTTCGCACGCTATCCGACGCCTTCCGCTCAGAGGTGCGTCTCAGTATGTTCTCACAAACATAGTATCCACATAGATTGGTCCCCGGTGGCTGCTTATCCACATTAACTAATCTTCTAAATTATAGCTCATGTTTGAATTCACCGACAATTTGTTCTGAGAACCGTCTCCAAACCCTACAGGGCAAAGAAAATTAAATGAACAAGGGAGTTATTAGTTACATGATATTAGGAAATGAACGAAAGAGACCGATCGATATAGAGCGCAAATAATTGAAAATAATTACTTTTGCAGCATTTTTCTCATGTCGGCCCAAATCTTTGAATCCGAATTCATTGAGTCCATGATTAGAACTCTGGAGGTGTGAAGTTCAATCATTAGCAGAATCCAGTGGAACCTGCGGACACGTTACATGCACAGTCATGCATAACTCATCGATTAGACATACCATGCATGGAGTAAACAAAAAAGAATGGGCACAAAAGAGAAACACTCAACCAAAATGGTAAGGAAATAGAATATGACTTTTGAGTTGATGCTTTGTAAGAAACTTATACAAGTCTTTCTCCACGTCTTCGGGGTGATTTTTTAACACATATGGTTGCTCTTGTGTGGTTGTGTTCCAGGCTTCCAGCTCATTAGGTGCCATGGTGGCTAGCTCCAGCAGAACGTGATACTCGTGAGTTGGCGGACACGCAGCTACCAGCCGGTTTTGTGACCATGTCTGGTGCCGCACCTGAGCAGCCATACTGATTGGGCTTTTAAGCATATTAGTACAAATATTTTATTTAGTGAAATGACCGTACTTTTTTTTGACTTTGGAATATATATTTAGGTTTCTACGCCGTGAACGATAAACACCGGAGGGGGAGAAAACCCTATTCTAGCAGGTGCAATGCACAGTCATGATGGCATGACATTTTAATGCAACTAAATATTATGGACATGATCTTCATGTTAAATGCTTGTTCCGATCCCAAATAATTATACATTATTTGGCAACACTCATATTTATCTTAGTGTCATACTAATTGTTACTACAAGATCAGTACCTAATTATTTTGTCAACATGCATGAAAATGATGTTCTCTTATGTTACTTTAAGTGTTTTTCAATTTGGTATAGTTTCCATAATTTTTGGATGAAGAAAACAATGATTAAGAACTATTAATTTTTGCTTTCATTTCAGCCATTTTTGGAAAACAACAAAAACAGAAATACTTTAGATGTCAAACTGCATGTATAAGGTTGAAAACATGTGCCAAATGTTTCACTGAACATTTTGAGGTATTAAACATAATTTTTGGATAATTATTTAATTAGTTATGCCATTTTCTTTTTCCTTTTATTTTAAACATAGTTGTGCCAAATGTGCCAAATGTTTCACTGTCCGTTTCCGCACGCGCGCGAGGCTGGGCGCCTGCAACGACGACGGCGTCGAGCGCCGGCGGAGGCTGCGCACGGTCGACACGGCGCCGACGAGGAGCGGGGCTCGAGAGGAGCGCACGTGAAGGATCGAGAGGTTAACTAGAGGGGGGGGGGGGTGAATAGGTTAACTACAAATTTTAACTTCTTTTTCAAGTTAACAAGGCAAAGCTCAAATATAGATTATCTAGAGTATGCGACTAGATGGACAATCCTATATGTTGAGCAATTACGACTAGCACAAGGTGAGCAATATGACTAAGATAGTAGTAACAAGTAAAGGTAAGTTGAGGAATAACCGAACATAATGACGCGGAGATTTATCCCGAAGTTCACTTCCCAATGGAAGCTAATCTCCGTTGGAGCGGTGCGGTGCCACCAAAGTGGAACACCGAGTAGGCCTCAAATGCCACACCGTATCTCCTTCGAGATCTTCCACCGATGTGGATAGACTCGAATCACTATGTTGCCGTTGAGGTTGACAACTAGAACCTTTACAAGGATGAGGCACACTCCACAAGATTGGAGGGTCCTCACCAAATCCCAAGAGCCGCCAAGACTCCGAGAAGCAAGATCCACGGGCACAAAAGCACCGGGGATATCAACAAGGCTCCGAGCTCCGATGAACTAAGAGCAACAAGATTCCTAGCTCCAATGAACTACGAATGACAAGATCCCTATGGGATGAGTGGGTGGATTTCTAATCGGCTCGGTGGAGTTGTAGATCGGGGGTGACTCCTTCAAATCCCAAAGTATCACGAGCTTTGGTTGGGGATTTGTGGAGTTCTTGTTCTTGAGCTTGAGCTTGGTCAATCAATGGGGTGAGAGAGAGTGTGAGAGGGATTGACAAAGAAACAAAGGTAGGTGGAGACCCCGTATTTATACTCGTGTCGAAATATGGCCGTTTTAGGGGGTTTTCCCCTTTCCTGCGTCCCACCCCGGCCTAGGGGCCGGCCTGGCCGGCCTGGAGGCAACCAGGGCGGGCCAAACCCACCCCGGCCTGGGGGCCGGCCTGGGGCCGGCGTGGGCGCCAGGGGAGGCCGGCGTGGGCAGCCAGCCCGGCCTGGGGCCGGCGTGGAGCAGGGGGAGGCCGGACCCCCACCCGGGCGCCCCGGCCTGGAGGCCGGCCTGGGGCCGGCGGGGGCAGGGGGAGGCCGGCCCCCCACCCGAACCACCCGGCCTGGGAGCCAGCCTGGGGCCGGCGTGGGGCTGGCCAGGGGCGCTGCCAGCCCGGCCTGGAGCCCGGCCAGGCCGGCCTGGAGCCCGGCCACCCCTGTTCCTTCTTCTTTTTATCCTTTCTCTTCGCCGTCTCTTTTCTCTTCTTCCTTGTCTTTTCCCGTAACATTTTCTCACACATTGCTGAACTTTGTAAGACATTTACGGGTCGATATTTTCTGAGTACACTTAGCAAAGCACATTAGTACATCTATATGTTGTAATCAAACACTCAAACAGGATTTTAGAACCTATGTTCTTTCAATCTCCCCCTTTTTGATGTTTGATGACAACATACGGATTTGCATAATAGATAATTTTGCATGGCTATTTGTGAGAGAAATAACATATATTCGTACTCCCCCTATTTGTGTGCCCATAACAATTGACATGTATATTTGATAATCATGATGATGTTGAGACTATAACATATTTATGTGAAGGGCAAGAAATTAGTTCAACCATGATGTTTACCCTTGAAGATATACATGTATGAACAATAATGTTTACTACTAGGAAGATCTTACCATACCATTCTTCTTACGAATAATAACTTCCCTCAATATGGCTTCAACACATTGAAATAGTGAGTGGAAATAACTTGATAATCTTGTTATGATCTTCAATAACCATTGTCACACACATAATAGAGAGTACGATAGATAATTAAGGACATAGTCTTACAATAACACCAAGGTTCACAAACCACACAAATAGTTTCAACTAAAAAGCAAATCACGAAGATAAGAGGCAAATAAATGCATGTGAGCAATGCTATGCGTGAGTGTTTCTCCCCCTTGGCATCATACACCAAAAAGGGAGAAAAATGCACCCGATCACTCGTCGCCCATCTCATCCTCATCCTCGTCCTCATGGAAGTCCTCTTGTGGAGCCTGACTGGAGCTAGCCTCAGCGGTGGTGTATGGCCCCAAAAGAGCCGAGAGAGGTAGCATCATCTCCACACCAATAAGTATGCTTAGACTTCCACTTCTCCTCGGAAATCTCTTCGGAGCTGGGAGGACTAAGAGGAATCTTGAGAGCGGTCTGGATGGCGCGCTGACGGCGACTAGAGGCCTTCCCTTTGCGATAAGCCTCATAATCCTGATGTTGCTTATCAATGAAAAAGCAGTTCATCTTCTGAAGAATCTTCTTAAGATTGAATGTCTCAGGAGGAGGAGAAGGTGAAGGAGAGCGGCGAGCAATTGACTCGGTGCGGGTGCGCTTAGGCCTTGGCTCATTAGCAGTCTCAACGGGAGTATCATACATGAGAATGTTCTTCTTTGGAGTCACTTTGGCATAGTTGTTGAGGAGACCTTCTGGGATGCGGGTCTCAATAAGACGCTGAATATATGAGCCATAGATGGGTACCCTCTCTCCTTAACCACATTCTGCATCTCCTGCCACATGTAGTACAGTACATCCAACTGCTTCTTTGCTTGCATCCGAGACTCAATGTGGAAGAGAAGGTTGATCATCCACTTGCGTACCTCACCCTTCTCACCAAATTTGGCGTTGATGGTGTTGCGAAGGATGGCGTGTATCATGTACCAATGCTCAGAGAAGAACTTGATCTTAGGAATATGCACGGAGCCGGTACCTTCGGGATAGCAATGACGAATCCCATCCTTGGCCTTCATAATCTTGTTGGACTCCCCATGAATGCGGAAATAGTATGCATAGTCAAAATGATATTCGGGGATACCCAAGATAGCACCAAACTCATCCATAGTAGCCTCACACTTGGTGCCACCGCTCATCCATATCAAAGTACGCGGGAGACGCGTGGGACCACCAGAGGAGAAGTGAACGGTGGAGTAGAACTCCCTGAGCAACTCTGGAGAGAACGGATGAGCAAGTGTGTCACCCATGAGGGGAGTGATGTTGTGGTATTCCATGATGGTCATAACTTCAGGCCACTTGTTGCGAGTATACTCAATGTCAAAGAAGTGTTGATCCACATGAGTGTGCTGTAGCTTGCCAAGAATGAATTCATGCATGACTTGATGCATCTTGCAATAGAACCGAGCATCCGAGCACGTGCGTTGACCAAACTCATAAGGATTAAATTTGAGCCTAGCTTCCTCAAAATCAGCGGTACTAAGGCCACCCCAGTTTCTGATCACGGGCTCTTTCGGATTGATAGGAATAGAGGATCTCCGTGAGGGAGTAGAGCCAGCAACATCCTGAGCAGTCTTCTTGCGAGAGAGAGGACGGAGAGAGCGAGAGGCATCATCGTGGGGGGAGAGTCACCTGAAATATATTATGCATGGAGATGGAACATGATAATGAGTGCACATGGTCGTTTGTTTTATGTGAGAGAAACAAAAATTAAACCATGAATCTATGGGACAATGACATGGTAAACGAAATACTAGCCCAATAGTTAGTGAAAACAAGTTGAGGGGTGTGTGCATATTATCATATCATGTGGATAAAATTGTTTGATGTGAAACAAAAATATTTGGCATTTAAGCATACGAACGACCATGAGGATGTAAAAACATGTTTAAGGTATATCATACACACTAGGTGAGACATGGTATCATAGGACTAGGGGAGCAACATCATGGCATAAGCATAAGAATATATGGAACACATGTCATGAACAAAACATGATAGAACATAGTGGTATGAACCCTAGTATTAATAGTGGGAGAGAAAAAAAACGTAGCATATGAATCCTAGTACAAGCATACCCATGGATAGGATTGAATCGAGTGACATAGGAGTGTCATGAACCCTAATCTTGAATAGATGGAAACAAAAGATCTAGCACATGAACACTAGTACAAGCACACACATGGATGGCACTAACATACACATAACACATAGAATAGCCCATAGAAAAATTACCCGAGTTCGAAGCCATTGGCAAGCAAAAACCACTAGGAAATCAAGTGTCCCGATCTCCTCCAATAAGGGGTTAGTGAGAAATCCGTGTGGAGGAGAGGGAGGAGAAGGCCGAGGGCTTGCGGATCCGTGAATTTGGGCGGAGGGGATGGGCTAGGGAGGTGGGGGGGGAGGGGGGTAGGATAGAGCACCTAAGGGCTCTAATGGAGATGGATGGAGGAGGAAGAAGGGTGGTTGGTGGGGGGGGGCTGCGTGCGTGTGTGCTAAGTGTGCGTGGGGTGTGGGGCGCCCACCCCGGCCTGGGGCCGGGCGGGTGGCCGGCCTGGCCGGCCGGGTGCGTGCGGTGCGGGGGAGCCCGGCCTGGGGCCGGTGCGCGGGGGGGGGGGGGGGCGAGGCCGGCCGCGAGGCCGGCATGGTGGCCGAACGCCCCGGCCTAGCCCCCGGCCTGGGGCTGGCTCGGCGGCGGCTGGGGCCGGGGTGGGGTGTGCACGCGGAATTTTTTTTTTTTTTTTTTTTTGCTGTTGGGGAGGGCTAGTGTGTGTGTGTGTTCAAGAATTTTTTTTTTAACTAAATAACACACGATTAACCTACCCAACTTATCAACCCACAACAAACAAATGAACAATATTGCAATTCAAGAAATTTTCATGAAATATAATCTAACAACATTTTCTTGAGTTTGTTTCTTAGAGCACTTTTATTTGACCATGTGCACGGATGATATGAGAATGATGACATGCATAGGATGTTTTCATTTGTATCCAATGGGGAGAAAAAAATGAGAAAACGAAATGAGCAACATTGGATACAAATGAAATATGAAATCAAATAGAGAGGCAATTGAGTGAACACTCGAACACAAATGTTGGATAGAAAAATGGGCGGTGGCCGTAGCCACCATGTATGAGTATGTTCGATATGAAACCGCGAAGATATATCTTGGGTGCATTGTCGAGACTCATCATTTAAGCACATGATGTCATTAAAAATAATCATTTAGGCATGATTTGTTTATTTATGCATAATAAAGGTAGTGTTGGCTCATTGATTGAGCTACACTCCCCCTATGTCTATGCGTGCATCTAAATCCAAATAAGAGTCTAGTAGGGGTGTGTATGCGAGATTTTCAATCAACTAAAATTGCTTGCACATATGATGTTGAGATCACTCCTCAATTCCTTGAATCTCTTCACATCTAGAGGTTTGGTAAGGATGTCGGCAAGTTGATCTTTGGTGTTGACATAAGAGAGTGAGATATCACCATTTGCCACATGATCCCGAATAAAATGATACCGAATCTCAATATGCTTGGTCTTGCCATGAAGTACCGGATTGTGACCAATCTTAATGGCACTCTCATTATCACATAAAAGAGGCATTGTCTTAATCTTAATTCCAAAATCCTTAAGACATTGCCTCATCCATAAGAGTTGAGAACAACAACTTGCGGCGGAGATATACTCCGCTTCCGTGGAGGAGGTGGCAATACAATTTTGCTTCTTGGAAGACCAACACACGAGAGACCTACCAAGAAATTGGCAAGCACCCGAGGTTGATTTTCTATCCACCTTGTCACCTCCCCAATCCGCATCCGAGTATCCCACAAGATCAAAAGTTGTGTTTGATGGATACCAAAGACCATGAGTTGGAGTGTCAACCAAGTACCTAAGAATCCTCTTGACCGCAATCATATGGCTTTCCTTGGGGTTAGATTGAAATCTTGCACACAAACCCACACTAAACATAATGTCCGGTCTAGATGCACAAAGGTAAAGCAAAGATCCAATGATGGATCGATAAAGTTTGGGGTCTACCGGTATACCTTCATGATCCAAAGAGAGATTTGTGGTTGTAGGCATTGGATAAGGTAATGGTTTGGCATTTTCATATCGAATTTCTTGAGCATGTCTTGAATATATTTGGCTTGACAAATGAAAGTCCCTTCATGATATTGCTTGATCTCAAAACCTAGAAAGAATTTTAATTCTCCCATCATAGACATCTCAAATTCACTTGTCATTAGTTTGGCAAATTGATCTACAAAACTCACGTTAGAGGATCCAAATATAATATCATCAACATATACTTGGCATACAAAGAAATGTCCATCTACACTTTTGGTAAAGAGAGTGGGATCAATTACCCCAAGCACGAAACCACGATATACTAAGAACTCCTTTAAGTGATCATACCAAGCACGTGGGGCTTGTTTGAGGCCATACAAAGCCTTATGGAGGAAGTAGACATGGTTAGGATACTTGGGATCCTCGAATCCCGGAGGTTGTTAACATATACCATTTCATTTAAGGTCCATTTAGAAAGGCACTTTTAACATCCATTTGATGCAAGATGAAGTTATGACTAGTGGCAAATGCAAGTAATATACGAATGGATTCAAGCCTAGCTACGGGAGCGAAAGTTTCACCGTAGTCAAGTCCTTCGACTTGAGAGTAGCCTTGAGCAACCAATCGTGCTTTGTTGCGAATCACTTGCCCATGAGAATCTTGCTTATTCTTGAACACCCATTTAGTTCCAATGATATTGTGATCCTTGGGTCTTTCCACTAGAGACCATACTTTGTTCCTTTCAAAATTATGGAGCTCTTCATGCATAGCTTGAACCCAATCTTCATCTTCAAGAGCATCATATACTTTGATGGGTTCAACATGAGAGACATATGAATGAATACCACAAAACTTAAGTACTTGTCCACGAGTGGAGACACTTCTTCCCAAGCCACCAATATTCTTTTGATATAGTGACTTTTGTTGCAATCTTGATGCTTGACGAGACATGATACGAACTAGAGCATCATCGGGATGTTCATTTGGTGGGGACATCCTCATCATTTCCTTCATCAAGACCATTGTCCACCCTTATTGGAGTTCTTGGTGAAGTATCACCAAGACCACTTCCACCATTATCATTGGGTGGATCTTGATCACTTTCTTGATGGGAGATATCCACATTAAGATCTTCTTCTTGTTCTTGGTTTACCATTTGATTGGTGGTTGATGTAGAGGGCTCCACTTGCGTAGAGCTAGTTCCATCCTCATTTGCCACAAGGTGTCCCTCAATGGGTATAAGTGGACCTACACCCATTCTTCCTATGGCTATGGAGGATGGTTCATCACCTACATCATCACAATCAATTTGCTCCACTTGGGAGCCATTATCCTCATGAAATTCCACATTCATAGATTCTTCAACACCCCGGTGGATATGTTGTAGACTCTATAAGTGTGGGAGTTCGTGGCATAACCAACAAAAATACCTTCAAATGTTCTAGCATCAAATTTAGACAGTCTAGTTCCTTTTATGTATACTTGGCATTTGCACCCAAAAACTCGAAGATATGAGAGGTTGGGTTTGTTACCGGTTAGAAGCTCATATGGAGTCATGCCAATCATCGGACGAAGGAAGAGTCGGTTAGATAGATGACAAGCGGTGTTGATAGCTTCGGCCCAAAAGTTATATGGGGATTGAACTCGGCCATCATAGTTCTTGCCATATCAATAAGTGTGCGATTCTTTCCTCTCCGCAACACCATTTGTTGAGGGGTGTACGCGGCGGAATATTGATGTCTTATCCCCTCATTACCCAAGAATTCATCCATGGTGTAGTTCTTGAACTCGGAACCATTGTCACTCCTAATGGATAAGATCTTGGTGTCATATTGGCGTTGCACCTCGGTAGCCCAAGTAATGAATCTTTCTTGAGTTTCACTCTTCTTCTTGATATAGAAACCCAAGTGTATCTTGTATAATCAACAATAACCAAACAATACTTCTTGCCACCGAGACTATCATATGTGGGAGGACCAAATAGGTCCATGTGAATGCGCTCAAAAGGTCTTGTTGTGGCGATGATTGATGTTTTAGGATGATTCTTCTCATGCATCTTTCCGGCAATACAAGAGCTACAAGGACGATCTTTGGAAAAATTCACACTTGTTAGTCCTACCACGTGCTCACCCTTCACAAGAGTTTGTAGATTTCTCATACCGACGTGGCCTAGGCGACGATGCCAAAGCCACCCCACGTCGGATTTAGCCATTAGACATGTGGCAATATGTGTAGTTTCTTTCGAGAAATCCACTACATACATACCGTTTTCCACAAATCCAACAAAGGCTACTTTAAGAGAAATAGTGTGAAGGACAAGCACATGGTGACGCCCAAATACACATGTAAAATTGCATTCACAAAGTTGCAAGACGGAAAGAAGATTATAGCCAAGGGACTCAACAAGGAGGACTTTCTCAATGGATGAATCCGGAGAAATGACCACCTTGCCATGTCCCAATACCTTAAGTTGTGAGCGATCACCAATAGTTACATGAGCAAACTTGAGAAGTTGGAGTTTCAAGTCTTCTAATACTTCTTTGCTTCCGGTCATGTGTGCGGAACAACCGCTATCAATCATCCATGATGTTCCACCGGAAATGCAACCCTACAATAAATCAACTTCTTGTCTTAGGTACCCATTTTTGGATGGGTCCTTTTTTGTTAGTCACAAGGGTCTTGGGAACCCAAATAGCATGCTTGTAATCATCACCATATGAGGTGCCTACATACTTTGCATAAACATGACCATTAGTAGATTTTAGAAGCACATAGGATGGGTTATACTTTCCCGCAAAGTTGTTGTGAGAAGTAGTGTTCCTAGAAACAATACTTTTAGCAATAATATCAAACTCATCTTCCTCATTAGCCAACTCCCCCTCGTTCACAAAAACAATAGAGTTAGTGGAGGGAGTTGACTTCTTCTTGTAGGCCACCTTCGATGTGGAACCAAAACCAAGGCCTTCTTTACCAACAACTCTCTTATGATTACTCAAAAGATCATTGAGGTTCTTTTGGCCTTGGATGCATGTGGCAAGGCCTTTGTTGAGTTGTGCCTTCAACCTATTGTTCTCCTCAATGAGAGTTGCCTTGACACACAAAGGGTTAGTAGCACAAGAGTTTTCATTCACAATTCTAACTCTTTTTAAGGTTTTGAGCTCATTTGAGATAGTACGATGATCAATTTTAAGCTTATCAAAATCCTTAATGAGTTCATTATACCCTTGGTTAGTTGCATCATTTAAACTCATGAATTCCGTTACCTTAGCAAAAGCATGTTGACAATCAAGTTTAACTTTAGCTATGTCAATTGCAAAGGTTTCTTCAATGCTTTCTTTAAGGCAACGTGATTCATCTAGAGCTTTCTCAAGCTCATCAATTTTATTAGCATCATCACGAGCAAACTTTTCAAGTAACATTATTCTCTCCTCATGTTAATCAATGAGGCCATGTGCCTCACTTAATTGATCCATGAGAGAGACAAAGATGGATTTAGTTTCTCCTTCTAGTTTTTCAACAAAGTTTGTCAAGGGGTCTTCCTCGACACAATTTAGTAGTGAAGGAATAGAGGAGTTAGCAAGTTTAAGTGTAGGAGTCACCTTTGGGGGTATACCCTTGGCCATGAAGCACTTGTGAATCGAGGGGCCCTTATTGTCATTTGGGTTGGAGAAGAGAGAGCTTAAGTTAGGAGGTATGACGCCCCTAGCCATGGCCGCCATACCTACTTGTTCGCCTTCACCATCACTCTCTTCACCACCGGATGTGTACTCGACTTCTTTAGCAATCATTGCCCTAGGAGGGCCTCTCTTGATGAAGTTCTTGGACTTGGGAATGAAGGTGGATTTCTTGATAAGTCTTCCTCCATTCTCAATTCTACTCTTGAAGGGACACTCGGCAACGAAGTGCTCGGAATCTCCACAATTGAAGCAAGTTCTTGCTTTCTTCGTGCTCGAGGATTCCTTTCCTTTGTTCTTGGTGGCATTGGATCTAAAGTCTCCTTTCTTCCACCACTTGTGTTGAGCAAGAGCCAAGCATTCTTCATGTGATGTCCTCATTTCTTTCTCGGAGACCTCATGCGTAGAGCCACCATCATCACTCGAGTCATTATCTTCATGGGAATGACCTTGGCCTTCAAGGCAAGAGATGCTTTCTTTGCTCCATTCACACGGGCCATGACATCATCGGAGGTTTGTTTCATGACCTTGAGAGTGATAAAAAGACCTAGGACATCATTGGGGGATAGGTCCAAATAGTCGGCCCTTGCTTGTACATTCATCACCATGTTTTCATTGTATGGCATCAAGGTGAGTAGGAATTTCTCCTTGACCCAATTCTCCGTGCAATCCGTGAATCCACTATCTCTCATATCATTTACAAGAGCCTTGAGTCTTCTAAACATGTCTTCTATGTTCTCTCCATCGCCCAAATGAAAGTGTTCAACTTTTCTTTGAATGATTGACCTCTTGGACCTTTGGAGGTTGACATTGCCGTCAAACATATCAACAATACCATCATAAGCTTTCTTTGCACTTGTGAAGGACCGGATGTGCTCAACTCCTTCCTTCTCCATTGCCCTTTCCAACATGTGCAAGGCATGAGCGTTGAGTTGCTCATCAATGATGTCACTTGAGCTTAGATTAGCGGGATCCTTTGGCTCATATCCTTTTTCAACAATTCTCCATATTTGCATTGAAGAGCTGCACATGTAAGACTTCATGGAAGCTTTCCAATTAGTAAAACGATGCCGATCCACCAAAGGAGGTGGACCAAGATTAGAAACATGCGGATGTTGAACATTAGGAGCATTGTTGTATGCATAGCCAAAAGAATTGCCACCACTACCATTTGATGGTGCACCATTATTTAAAGGTGAAGTTGTATCACTTCCTTCTTAGTTGGCAAGGGGTTTCCATGTTCATCTAAGATAATCTTTTCACTAGGTTGCTTAGATGGAGATGTCAATTCTTTTATTAGTCCCTCCATCTTCTTCTCGGAAGATTCAATCATAGCTTGGATTAGCTTTTGAATCCCATCCATGGTGACGGGATCATCGGCCATCCTTACCTCCTCTTTAGGCGGTAAAGCCTTTTATAAAGAGACGAGGCTCTGATACCAATTGAAGGATCGAGAGGTTAACTAGAGGGGGGGTGAATAGGTTAACTACAAATTTTAACTTCTTTTTCAAGTTAACAAGGCAAAGCTCAAATATAGATTATCTAGAGTATGCGACTAGATGGACAATCCTATATGTTGAGCAATTACGACTAGCACAAGGTGAGCAATATGACTAAGCTAGTAGTAACAAGTAAAGGTAAGTTGAGGAATAACCGAACATAATGACGCGGAGATTTATCCCGAAGTTCACTTCCCAATGGAAGCTAATCTCCGTTGGAGCGGTGCGGTGCCACCAAAGTGGAACACCGAGTAGGCCTCAAATGCCACACCGTATCTCCTTCGAGATCTTCCACCGATGTGGATAGACTCGAATCACTATGTTGCCGTTGAGGTTGACAACTAGAACCTTTACAAGGATGAGGCACACTCCACAAGATTGGAGGGTCCTCACCAAATCCCAAGAGCCGCCAAGACTCCGAGAAGCAAGATCCACGGGCACAAAAGCACCGGGGATATCAACAAGGCTCCGAGCTCCGATGAACTAAGAGCAACAAGATTCCTAGCTCCAATGAACTACGAATGACAAGATCCCTATGGGATGAGTGGGTGGATTTCTAATCGGCTCGGTGGAGTTGTAGATCGGGGGTGACTCCTTCAAATCCCAAAGTATCACGAGCTTTGGTTGGGGATTTGTGGAGTTCTTGTTCTTGAGCTTGAGCTTGGTCAATCAATGGTGGTGAGAGAGAGTGTGAGTGGGATTGACAAAGAACAAAGGTAGGTGGAGACCCCGTATTTATACTCGTGTCGAAATATGGCCGTTTTAGGGGGTTTTCCCCTTTCCTGCGTCCCACCCCGGCCTAGGGGCCGGCCTGGCCGGCCTGGAGGCAACCAGGGCCGGGCCAAACCCACCCCGGCCTGGGGGCCGGCCTGGGGCCGGCGTGGGCGCCAGGGGAGGCCGGCGTGGAGCAGGGGGAGGCCGGACCCCCACCCGGGCGCCCCGGCCTGGAGGCCGGCCTGGGGCCGGCGGGGGCAGAGGGGCGAGGCCGGCCCCCGACCCGAACCACCCGGCCTGGGAGCCAGCCTAGGGCCGGCGTGGGGCTGGCCAGGGGCGCTGCCAGCCCGGCCTGGAGGCCGGCCAGGCCGGCCTGGAGGCCGGCCACCCCTGTTCCTTCTTCTTTTTATCCTTTCTCTTCGCCGTCTCTTTTCTCTTCTTCCTTGTCTTTTCCCGTAACATTTTCTCACACATTGCTGAACTTTGTAAGACATTTACGGGTCGATATTTTCTGAGTACACTTAGCAAAGCACATTAGTCCATCTATATGTTGTAATCAAACACTCAAAACAGGATTTAGAACCTATGTTCTTTCAGCACGGACGAGGAGCGCCGACGAGCAGCGGCGACGTTTTCGGTCGCCTCTTCTTCTAGGCACGCGAGGAGGACGGAAGGCAGCGGCGGGCACCTACCGGAGACGAGGGCGGCGGCGCGGAGAAGACGAGGGCGGCGCCGCGAAGAAGACGAGGGCTCTGGTCCGCCTGGATGCGTTTGGTCCTTAGCGCGGAGAAGACGAGGGCTGCGGAGAATATATAGGGCAAGCCTTTAGTCCCCGCGGTTGGTGTCCCCAAGCGGGACTAAAAGGGTACCTTTAGTCGCGGTTGGTGTCACGAACCGCGACTAAATGTTTTTTCACGGCGTTTTCGTTCCCGCGCGGAAAGAGCCATTAGTCGCGGTTTGTGTCACGAACCGCGACTAAAGGTGATTTTTCAAAATACTTTTCGTTTTAAAATCTTAAAAATACAAATAATATATCAAACAATTCAAAAAAATAAAACTAATTCATTTTAAAATCTTAAAGATACAAATAATATATCAAAAAATTCAGAAAAATATAACTAATTCATTTTAAAATCTTAAAAATACAAATAATATATCAAAAAATTCAGAAAAATAAAACTAATTCATTTTAAAAACCCATTTTTCCCGCCATTTCTTCCCTGTCTTCCCGCCTCCCGCTTCCCGCCTCTTTCTTTCCGCCTCTTTCTTCCTACCACTTTCTTCCCTCCTCCTGTCTTCCCGCTCCCATTTTTCCTGCCATTTCTTCCCTGTCTTCCCGCCTCCCGCTTCCCGCCTCTTTCTTCCCGCCTCTTTCTTCCCGCCTTCTGTCTTCCCGCTCCCATTTTTGCCGTCATTTTCCACTATATATGTAGCCCGTCTTGGTCAGCATTATCACATCTCTACAATATCTCATCACTCTCTCATGGCTTCCACCGTACCCACTCTAACCTACCAGCAGGTGGAGGAGCTTTGCGCCTCGAACTACCCTTGCCCACCGGGCTACCGCGTCCCCGGCGGCTGGAGCCTAAGCACCGGAGGCGTGCCGGTCCCTCCCGTCCCTCAGGGTACTGCATGCCGGGCGGCCATCACGAACCACTACTACCTCGACCTCACGCCGGAGCAGCATATGAATCCCCTCTGGCATCCCGATAACCAGCATACTTGGGACGCCTTCTTCATGAATCGGCGCGAGAGGGCGCTCGCCAGGTATGATGAGGACGGTCTGCCTGATGGGAAGAAGACCACATACATACCTGTGTGGACGGTGGCTCGTAATGAAGAAAGAACTTGGCCCACAGCGATGGCTGCAAGACTTTCTCCTGACTGACGGCAATGGCGGAAGCCATGATATTTTGTTTTGCTGTGTATCAGGATCGATGAAGAGGAAGTCCAGGCCAGAGGGACCTTATTTATATCTGGTTAGCTGCAGACTGAGGCTAGGGCCATTAGGGCAATGTCCAATGCTAGAGAGCGTGAGTCTTCTCTTAACCCATCACATCACCTGAAAAGTCAAATAAAAATTAGTCCTACAATGCCTTATCTCTTATTATCATCCCTAGCAATTAATAAGAATTAATTAAGTTTTAGTGTAAAATTATATTAATAAGGAAAGACATGTAGTACAATGGAGAAAATAGTCTTCTCTTAATTGTTAAGGGATCATCCCTTAGCTAAGCGAAGACAATCCTCTTTTTCTTAATTCTATCTCCTTTAACTAATCAAAAATCCGATGTGACATCTCTAAGTAAAGGCTAATACCACCGCATTAATACATACCTTTAGACCATCCACACCGTGAATTCTTCCCTTTCAGCCGATTCCACACAACATAGAAAAAAAGCTAACCAACAGTTCAAAGAAATCATTGTATCAGACCGACCCACCTGGCACCGAGAAAAGAAAGGAGAGAAAATCTTGATGCTGCATGTGCCCCGCGTGGCGTGGATCCAAAAGCGATGCCTACACGCAACATATGTGAAGGGATTTATTTCTCTGCCAACTACTCCGTCCGTTCCGTAATATATATATTTTAGGTGTTTCATATGTTGTCTAGATTCGGACTAAAATAAATGAATATATACACTGAAATATGTTCTAAAACATATGTATATATATCAATATAGAAAATGTCTAAAACATACTAACTCTGTATCAAAATGTGAGATGCGTTAGTTTTTCCTAGACAAAATGGCCCTAGGCATACTGTAAGATGCATATGAATTGCACACTAAACCATGTCCTAGATATATTTTGTCTAGAAAAAACTAAAATATCTTAAATTTTGATACGGAGGGTTATCGAAGGAGGAGTATTTATTTGAACCGGCGAGGCTGGATCCTCTGACGTGTCCATGACAGCCACAGCTTAGTGAGTCCAAGTGAGTCCACGTCAGGGTAAGTACGGCCGGCGGAGCCGCAACCACCCGATGATAAAAAAAATATCCGGATATATTTATTATTATCTCTTCATCATGATGTGCGCGCAGTTTGTCTTATCTCTTGTCTACTCAAGCAAGTCGATCTCAGGCATATCTCGGAATTGGGTTAAATTAGTATTCCACTCAAGCCCGCTAGCCGCTGCATCCAGAAATGGCAGAGTAAAGATTGATTGATGGCTTGCCAGCCTTGATTAGGGTTGGGTTTAATGTAACGAGCAAGTAGCATGTCAGGAATATTTAGAGGAAGTAAAATAGCCCGGCTACATAGCATATTTTTTTTATGTAGGGGAATTGGGTTAAATTAGTATTCCACTCAAGCCCGCTAGCCGCTGCATCCAGAAATGGCAGAGTAAAGATTGATTGATGGCTTGCCAGCCTTGATTAGGGTTGGGTTTAATGTAACGAGCAAGTAGCATGTCAGGAATATTTAGAGGAAGTAAAATAGCCCGGCTACATAGCATATTTTTTTTATGTAGGGTAGAGAGACATAAACAGTGAGTGGAGTAGCTCCTAAGCAAATTTATTAAATATGAATAGAGAGAAAGAAAGAAAATGGAAAAAAAGTATGACTCTAATAACCAAAATTATAGCCCATCTTGCAATGTGAGAGGTTACGTAAGTGACTAGATTTAGGGGCTCTTCATTTGAAGCCCATGTTATTTATGAGAATGTCTCCACTTCAACAATTCTTCTGGTGCCCATTCTGCAAGCAATTGGAATTGGCCCCCTTCCACATGCGTCCTAGTGATGTATCTGATGAAGCTTTGAAGATAATACTTATGATAGCATCAATTAGACGCCTTCATCATAGAGTAGGATCTCACCCGGTTGTGGAATACTTCTGAGCCTCCATGGTTTATTTTGCTACTAACACTGATAGAAAATAGGCCTTTAGTCCCGGTTCGTAAAGGCCATTAATCCCGGCTGTGCAACCGGGACTAAATATGCGCGACTAACCCCCCCCCCCTAGTTGCGCCGCTTACGAATCGCGACTAAAGGTCCGTCCACGTGGGCGCCAGGAGTCCGTCGGAGCGGAGGACCTTTAGTCCCGGTTCTCGTGGCTAACCGCGACTAAAGGCCTCCTCCGCAGGTTTAGGGTTTTAGCCCCCTAAACCTGGTTTCTTTTTAATTTGTACTGTTTTATTTCTGTTATATTTTATTTTGTGTTTTATTTTAATTTTGATGAAGTTTCAGTTGACATATTCTACGCTACTATATACATGCATACGAAATTTCAAACAAGAAGAATTCAAGAGGAATATATAATATATATTCAATCTCGGGTGACCATATACAACTTCGAACAAGTTTCCATACACAATTTACCGCATAAAAATTTCTTCGTCCTCGGTATAGTGTTCTCCTTTAGGATTGATGACTTCCCTCATGAAAAATTCTGCTAATTCCTCTTGACTTGGTCGGAAGCGAGCTTCTGGTCTAAGCTTCTTCCGCAAGTTATCCGTCGCCTTCCGCACGCTATCCGACGCCTTCCGCTCAGAGGTGCGTCTCAGTATGTTCTCACAAACATAGTATCCACATAAATTGGTCCCCGGTGGCTGCTTATCCACATTAGCTAAGCTTCTAAATTATAGCTCATGTTTGAATTCACCGACAATTTGTTCTAAGAACCGTCTCCAAACCCTACAGGTCAAAGAAAATTAAATGAATAAGGGAGTTATTAGTTACTTGATATTAGGAAATGAATGAAAGAGACCGATCGATATAGAGCGCAAATAATTGAAAAAATAATTACTTTTGCAGCATTTTTCTCATGTCGGCCCAAAGCTTTGAATCCGAATTCATAGAGTCCATGATTAGAACTCTGGAAGTGTGAAGTTCAACCATTAGCAGAATCCAGTGGAACCTGCGGACACGCTACATGCACATTCATGCATAACTCATCGATTAGACATACCATGCATGGAGTAAACTAAAGAGAATGGGCACAAGAGAGAAACACTCAACCAAAATGGTAAGGAAATAAAATATGACTTTTGAGTTGTTGCTTTGTAAGAAACTTATACAAGTCTTTCTCCACGTCTTCGGGGTGATTTTTTAACACATATCCATTAACGATATGTGGGTCAATGAACCCAACATCATGGATGTTTCTTATTTTGCATTCCCAAATTTTCAATCTGCATAATAGCGTACGCAACAATATAGTTAGGACTATATATATATATATATATATATATATATATAGAGAGAGAGAGAGAGAGAGAGAGAAGAGTGTGTGGATTTGATATACACGTAAACCAGTATGGTTGTAATCAGAACCCTTCCACCAACATTGAGATTCACACTTTTTTCCGAATAGGAGCTGGTTCCTATACTTTTGATAATTCTTCGTACCAAAGAGGCAAGGGGGGCTGCATCTTTCCTCTGTTACCATAACTAAAACAGATAGGCTACTCTGTCCTAAGGGCATGAGCACTGGTAGCATCACAATGCTACTGCTTCATGCCATCCACGTAGATAAACTAATCTAAATCCACCGTGTATGAAAATTTTACCCAACGCAAGTGGTGGTCTCATCCATTCAGCTGGGTCCCACTGCCTCTCTCCTCCAAGTAACTTTACTGGTTTGTGTTGTCTTCTCTCTCCTGTTCATGTTGTTATTTCTCACCTTTTTTCTACTAGGACCACACTTTTCGGCTGAAGCGGCTAGCTCCTCTGCAGGCCACACCATGGCTCTGCAAGCTACCGTATTTTGATCTGACACAGGTAATTACTTAGGTGGATCTGTGAGGCAGATGTCCATGCTGGAGCGTTGGGCATGCTCTAAAGGACCACGCCGCTGACAACTTTTGCTTCACATCCTGGCACCATAATCGCCTTTTGCTGTCATCTAGCCGTATAACTACTATCCAAAACCGCGTAGGTTATAATTTTTCTCAATTTTTCGGTGGTCACGGCCTTACTTCTTTGGCCGACGCGTGTCCGTTCGTTTCGCGTGCCTTCTTCGTTCGTTCCAGTCGTGCCGGGCCGTCCACGGTTCCGTTAGTGGTGGGCCAGCGTCCCATGCGTTGTCACGTTTTGTCTCCCGACACGTACTCTCGATCCCGAATTTTCTTCACGTCTCCTCTTTCTCCGCCTCCATCGGCCTCCCCCGTCTCATCTCCTCCATGCTAGATCCCCACAGCCTCGAGCTCTCCTCTGTCCGGTTCAGGGATCCTCTCCATGCCCTTGCACCGGCCTCTCAAGTCTGAGCTCCTCTCTGTCCGACCCGCCCCGCCCAGGTCGTGCTTGGGGAGGGCGCGAAGCTGATGGATGGGTGAGGCGGGGGTGTGCATGTTGGGGAGGTGGCCTTCGCCGTGGCGGCACTACCAAGATGTGGCGATGGTTGTCCACCTGCCGATGCTTCTCCTACACACCCTGCCAGGACGTCAGCGGCACCACCCGCCGGTGCTTTCTCTACAGGGGCTAACCCAAAGGATACCTCAAGATCTGTGATCTGAGAGAAGGAGGTCTCGGTGGGCCGGTGATCGAGGGGCAACGCGAGCCCGTGCGGGTGCCTGGTGGTGGGAGGAAAAAATGCATGTGAGGTTTAGGTGAGCATGGTGGTGTACGTGCGGCCTCCGGCTACGTCAAGCTCATGCTGCAGCAGGCACATGACAAGGTGAGCTGCGGTAGAACTCTCTACGAACATGTTGTCCGGCAGTTCAAGCAATGACCATGCTCATGAATCTTGAGTGATCTTGGTGGTGGCCTCCATGCACGAGGATTTTCAGCTTTAGGTAAGGCATAATTTCTGCAAAACACTAGCAAGTAGTAGGGGATATGATTGGAAGTTTTAGTTTTTGGATTTCTGGTTTGGTTTATTTTATGTCCAGTTTATACATGAGCTTGAGATTTGTAGAAGAGTAGAGACCTAGGGGCTAGGGAGATGATTTGGGAAACAAAATGTTGAGAGTGAGAGGGAGGGTTCAGGAACATTGGGCTAATATATTGCTGATTTGGAGAGGCATACAATTCACTTTTCAGCAACGACCAACATGAAGTCTTGGTTGTTTTTTATCAAGTAGTTATGACGTCATATATAGGTTCAGAAACTGTGAAAATAATCTCTTCCAAATTCTCTGATTAGTCCTCTTATATGAAGAGATTTTGAGATACTACAGAATTATGACCAGTCTCATCTTTATCTTACTTTTGTTTATATGTCAGTAAAATTATTTGATGACGTTCCCTGCAAAACAAAAATTGGTGATCTGTAGTGGCACTACCATGGCAGTGTTCATGTCATATTATTTGCATGGTGTGTTGATGCAACATTACTCGGAAACTAGAGAAGAGTCGTTTCCTTACTAAGCCAAAGTGATGCAAAAATTACTTGCAGCAGGAATGGTGGATAGTTGTCATCCATTATTAGCTACGTGTGTCTTACACTTTAGTGCTTGGAATAATTCAGTTGTTCAAGAATTAGTTTTCGCCTTTCAGTTGATGCACCAAAGAACTCTCAGTGTCATCTCCTACAATATCATAATGTTGACATTAACTTTGTTCCAGGTGATTTCCCTATTCTGGATTACCACCGGAGAAGGCGACACTTCTATATAAATACTTGAAGCCTGCATAGAAGACCCAATTTTTTTGCACTTATGGCTTTCCACGGATAAATATATTTATGCTGTGAAAGTTCTGAAAGCTTCTATGCAAATCTTGGGCAGTTTGACGACCAATCAACATAGGCACCGTATAGAAGGGTTTCTTCTCCTATTTCGCCATTTGGCATCTGACCTGCATCTACAAATGATATCTATAGCATCTCGCAAGCGCTTCGCTGGCAAATAATCCAATTATTTTATCCGGGTCATGATTTGGTTTTAGTTAGTCTGAGCATGAGAATTTACTAGAAGGTTGAGGTTAGATGATCACCTATAAATTGGCCTTACGTACAACCATTCTCCCAGGATTCATTAAACAATGAAGTAAAGAATTTTTATTCTTCCCGCGAACAATAGATATTGAGCAAAGAGGCACTTTTATAGTTATAATCTTTTTGTTTGATCTGTTAGCGGTGATGTCACTAAAATATTTCATGTTATTCTGATCAGCTCGGGCATATTGTATTTTTTTTCTTCATATCTTTGTTTTACTATTAATAGGTTGTCATTGTAGAAAAAAATTCAATCTGTATGGGGGTTGATGCGTTCACAGAAAATAATGATGTTGTCTTCATTGTATTATAGTGGTATTAGACCGTCTTAGCTTGCGTATCTAGCTGTTCACTTTCTTCTGGATGGTCTGCACATTGTGTTTACTTTCGGCCTGCATGGTAGGCCTTCACAGCCAAAGCGCACTACTGACAATGTGGTTACTGTGGATTCCGTTGGTGCTTCTCCATCTCCATTTTTTCTACGACGAATGAAAGTTCATCCGGCAATTCTTCAGTTGATATGGGCTCTCAAAAGATGGGAACTAGCCTAGGTATTTGGCAAATTTATTGGTCTGTCGGTATGTTTCTATATTCTTATCCGTTGGATGTGAATATCGTATATGTTTACCTGTATGTTCTTGACAAACTTGGGAGACGAATAAGTACAATATATATTGCCTAAGTTTAGCTGTCCGCACTTAAGGTTATATGCTCATGTTAATTAGAAAATATAAATGTTGTCATAGATAGGTAAATAAACAATGAACCATTTAGGTGGTTTTAAATGGTTCTTTGAGAGATTCTGCATTATTACTAACTGTATTTTTTTTTTGGATAAGTCATAAATGGATACATTATTGTTAGGTGCTTTGGTGTACTGGATTTTTGTGTGTGGAACAACCGCGCAGGATCAGTTTCATGATTCATATGCTTGCATGATTTTGAACCGCCGTTTAGTTTGGGGCTCCCATTGATGCAAAAATATCTGGATAAAGTTTACCCACATTGCAGTAAGAGCGGCGCTGTTACTTCAAGTACATTGCCTTCTCTCACAGCGTCGCGACATCATTGCTTGAATTCTCCATACTTCAATTGGCCAATTTATAGCTTGCATAAGATCCTTCTTATTAAACGTTCATGTGCATGATACTTCATTAAATCAGGGTTTAAAACTTTCTTTACGAACAGTGCTGTAAGGAGCAGGAAAGCGTTCCACCTAATATAGTCCTCGACTCTTTCTATAAATTTCAGTGAACATGAACTTTCGAATTTTTCAAAAACATGAATTTTGTTGTACAAGTGTGAATATAATAAGGCACATTGACATTTGAGGCCATGCTCCGCAATTTGATGGATCTTGGATATGTGATAAGAGCTTTAATAGGACCTCTCTTTGCTCGGATGATAGTTAACCTTTTTTTTCATGTAGGATTCCTCACGTTCTACTACCTATCAATTTTTGGATCACATTTGGTAAACCCGAGTGCTTTACTGGTCTCTATAGTTCCATATTGAGATATTTATAAGTGAGTGCTTTACCGGTTTCTATGGTTCCATATTGAGATAAACATACATCTTCAGGAGATAATGGTGGGTAAGTAAGTGCATATTTTATAAAATTTATTGCACTGTCTTGACAGAATGAGATGGTGTAAAGCTCTGGCAGGAGTAAGAGATGCATTTTCTAACCAAGTTCAGATTTTAAGAAATCACCAATAGGCAAGATTCAACTGGTTATGGATCATAGTTGTCTACAAATAGCAACATGACATGGGACTACCGTTTATGGTGGGATGTCTAGGTCTGCATACTTATAGGCCTGTTTCCAAGTTTATTGACATTTTTTCCTTTGTCTTAGTTACTTGATGTCCCTGGTTTGAGCCTTTCTTAGAATCTCAGCTTTGATGCACCTATGTCGTTTTGCATCAGGGAATATTCTTAGATGACTCCAAATTTGTGAATAGTAATTCGATTGACTGTCTAGCGCTATCTTGCCTGTATATATCAATGAACCCCAATATTGCCTCTATGAGACAGCTTCATCAGAGTTTTGTGCTCAACAACATGCCAACATGTCTAGAACGAGAATTGCTCACACAACACGGTCAGGAAGGTGGATTTTATCATAGACAAATGGTTCTGCTGGTGTGTGGCGCAAAACAGGTGAGAGCAGTGGCAGGGAGCACTTTACTAATTTCATAGTGGCTATTTTCATAGATGCGATTTTTGTATTTAACATAGATAGAGGCCACGGAGGTGCTCAGACTGAACAAGCTAGGAGGTCCGAAGCGCCACGCCGGCGCCATTGTCGTGCAAGGATGGCCACACCGTCAAGTCCGCCCAGCACGCCGCCTCCGGTACGGTGACGCTCACTGTTCGATTTGGTTTATTTGTGCAGGGATGGCGAGGCAGACAAGCAGAAAGGCCGGGGACAATAACGAGCCAATGGAATAGGGAGCAATGGTGTCTTCCAATGAGGACACTTGAATATGGTCTGTCAGCAAGCATCTGTCCATCAAGAACATCCACATTGTAATCATTGTCATGTCATAGGCAAATCCAATTTCTTGCTTTCTTTGTAGTTAACTATTTCTGATACAAATTTTCTGTTTACGCTAGCTTTCCTGGTAGACCGAGAGACAAATTTGGCTACCAAAGATGGTTAACTGATAATAATGTTTAGGGCAGACGGTTCACCTCCAAATGTATCGGCAGTACTTACTTCTGAAGTCCATTGTCCATCAGTCAAGGTTAAATTTCTTCATGCATGTTGTAGATCGTTTTCCCCTGAATTTGTTTCTGTTGCTGACTGCTCCATTTGTCTCCCAAGCTCTTGCTTTTCTCTGTTTAGAGTTGAGATTAAATGATTCATGTACTGAGTAAAGGGTATCATTCAGACATTCACAATGTGCTTACTGTAGTACACTACGAAACTAACAAAAGAATTAGAAGTAGCCAGCATTCTAAATGTTAAGTTTGTTTCAAGGGAAAAAACTGTGCAAATTGGGTATCTCTTATTTTCTACATAATTAGTTTCACTTTCAGATGAAAAGTGAGGCATTGAAAATTTACATCCGCAGTGGAGCTCAAAGACTTCCGTCCCATCAGTTTAGTCCACAGCTTTGGGAAGATTTTCTCCAAGTTGCTTGCGACTAGACTGAGTCGGAGGATGTCGGAGTTGGTGGACGTGAATCAGAGTGCTTTCATTAAGGGGAGATCTATCCTGGATAATTACATGCAGGTCCTTTCAGCTATTCGTAGTCTTCACCGTAGACGCTCGCCTTCCATCTTTCTTAAGATGGATTTAGCGCGTGCTTTTGATACCGTGTCGTGGCCCTTTATCATCTAAGTTCTCCATGCACGAGGGTTTGGCGATAGATGGTGTAGATGGGTCGTGGCTTTGCTCTCCGCTTCCAGTTCACGGATTTTGGTGAATGGGCACGCTTCTAATAGGATCAGACACTGTAGGGGCTTGCGACAAGGCGACCCTCTCTCGCCGTTGTTGTTTGTCATTGTCATGGATGTGCTGGGTGCACTATTCCGTGTGGCGGATGAGAGGGCGTTGTTTCAGTCGTTGAGTGCTTTTGGCATCAAATACCGGCTTTCGCTTTTTGCGGATGATGTTGCACTTGTGGTTAGGCCTTCAGTTGTGGAGCTTAGACTAGCCAAGGGTATCTTCGATCTCTTTGGCGACGCGGCGGGGTTGAGGGCGAATTATGCCAAGTGTTCGGCGACGTTGATCAGGTGTGGCGTGGTGGAAAGGGAGGACATTAGGGATTGTCTCCCTTGTGCTGTAAAGGAGTTTCCTTGTACGTATCTTGGTCTTCCGCTCTCTACCACCCGCCTGTCTAGGCAAGTGCTTCAGCCGTACGTGGATAAGTTAGCCCGTAGATTGCCGACGTGGAAAGGAGCCCTCCTACAGATCCAAGGGCGCTCGGTTCTAGTTCAGGCAGTCCTCTCGGCGATGTCTGTCTACATTATGATGGCCATGGATTTGCCTAAGTGGATGCTAGACGCTTTTGATGTGTTGTGCAGGGGGTTTTTGTGGTGCGGGAAGGACAAAGTGGGTGGGGGGGCTTGCCCGATTGCGTGGGATAGGGTGTGCACGCCTAAGTGGATGGGAGGCCTCGGATTGAGAAATCTTCATCTTCTTAACGAGGCGTTCAGACTTAAGTGGCTTTGGCGTAGTCGCAAGGAGTCGGACAAACCTTGGCTCATGGCGCCTGTGGTGTGCGCTCCATCCACGAGGGCCCTTTTCCGTGCCTCAACTCGTATGGTTGTGGGCAATGGAGAGTCCACTCTCTTTTGGACGGATCGTTGGATCGACGGCCAGAGTGTAGATATGATAGCCCCCCTCGTCATTTCCTTTGTGGATCCGAAGATTCAGAGCACCCGCCTCGTTGTTGACGACCTAGGGGGAAGCAGGTGGATTCGTGACATTGCACTGGGCATTTCGGTCCCTGCCATGGCGCAGTACCTTGTTCTCTGGCAGGCCTTGAGTGTGATGGTTCTTCATGTGGATGTGCCCGATTCCTTCCAGTGGATCAGGACCGCCTCTCTCGATTTCTCGGCTAGATCGGCATACATGTCCTTCTTTATTGGATCCACTACTTGGCCACTGCATGACCACATCTGGGGTTGCAAAGCGCCGCTAAAATTCAAAATCTTCGCGTGGAAGGCGGCATGGAATCGTTGTTGGACGGGGGTGAGGAGAAAAAATCATGGTCTTACGTTGGTGGATACTTGCCCGGTTTGTCTGCAGGAACCCGAGTCGATCGATCACCTTCTTTTACAGTGTTCCTTTTCGAGACAAATTTGGTTTCAGGTTTTGTCGAGCGTTGGGCGCCCAGAGCTATCACCTTCTTCCTCCTCGACTCTTGAGGAGTGGTGGCTCAAGGTGCTAGAGGATTGGCCGAAGATCCAGAAGGTCAAGATGAGGGCTCTTGTCTTGCTGGTCTTGAGGACCATTTGGGTAGAGCGCAATAACCGTGTTTTCAAAGGCTCTTCGAGGTCGATTACGTTAGTTCTCGACTTTCTGATGGAGGAAGCGGCTAGGTGGAAAAAAGTGGGTAGTTTGTGAGCAGTACGTCCGTATTTTTCTTCGGGTGTGTTCGTGGGTGATCTCTCGGGTCAGAGTGGATTGAATCTTGTAATTGTCTGGTTTCTCCTCTTCTATATAAAAAAGGCGTGCAATTCGCGCGTTCCTAAATTTTTTTTTTTTTTACATCCATGTATTTCTTTTTATATCGAGAAAATGCAAAAGGATTTGCATTTCATTGAACAGGAAGACATCAAGGGGTACAACCTCCAGAGAGGTACACACATGACCGTCGTCACCAAGTGACTACAACTAGGTAAGGAGGTGCCCTCAACAACAGACAACAACGGCATTAGGCCTGGGCAGCGTCATCGCCATTGCCTTACAGCTTGACCAGGCCCGGTTAGAACTGATGTAGCATTCGTCGGGGAGGTGCCGGTGCTAGCTAACTTTGCACCACGGAGGTCCGCTCCCTGTGTAGCAGCCTACGCCGGAGCGACCCACCGCCAATATCCAGCTGCCGCACTGTACCAGGTACTCCACTTGCATCCAAAGCAACACCCTCAAGAGGGAAACGGCGCTGAGACATCGCCGCTGCCCAGTTCGAGCCGTCAGACGTAGGGTTTCCCCTGATGCTCCAGGAGGAAGTCCGGCCAGGGTCATGCCAACGCCTCCGAGGAGGTAACGACACCCCTCGGGCGTCGTTGTTGACAGCGCAGGGGATTGATTTTGCTTCGGCCCATGAATAGACCTCCGAAGACCGTCGATGCAGGGGCAGACTAGCGGTGGCGAAGTACGTCGATGGGAAGACCAACACACCAGGAGGGAGGCCTAGGAACATTACCATCGTAGGAGAGGGCACCTGCCTACACAGCATCAGCAGGTTGGCCACCGCTGGGAGCGCGTTGAGCAAGTGACATCCACCTGCACCGCGCCACCGCAGACAATGGTCGCCGCTGCACCGGCCCACATCTTTTGCCACCGGGATCTGCCAGGGCACATCAGAGCAGCCGTTGTTCGCATGCTCGCCCGCACAACATCCTCCACTAGCGGCGGTCTATAGGGGTGGGAGGAGGGATAAGGGCTGCAGATGGGGGCGAAGAGGATGCTGCGGGCTAGCGCTAGCCCAGATCTGAGTACCCGCACCACCGCCGTGCGCCGCCAAAGGCCGGCCAGCACTAGCACCACACACGCATGCCACGCGCAGCCACTAACCGGCCGCCACCACCGCAGAGCCACTCGTGTCGCGCGTCATCACAGCTCAACCTCTAGCACCACCACGCGCTCCCATGGCGTCCAAACCAGCACGCTAGTGGACCGAACGAGTGCCCCACTGCCGCCATCCGCCTATGAGGGATTCGCCTGCCGGCATTCTCCAGCGGCGGCGAGGAGGGAGGGTGGGGAGGGGGGCTTCGGTGGCGGCTAGGGTTTGGCCTCCCGAGTCGCCCGCAGGGAGTTGTTTTTGAAAACTGTGTTCATTAACTTTGTACGATGCATGCTTTGTTATGAACCCCTTTGCATGTTGAATATTAAACAACAGTGTCGTGCTTACTTGAAGCACAACTTATCAATTCAATAGTGCTACCTGATTTATTTTTTTATTAAGTCACCACTCACCACATATCGTTAGATGTGGCTCTCTTTGAGGCAACCGCAAGCCGATTTGCAGGCTCATACCATGTGCTTAACTTTCAGTCTTGGTTTTTCATGTGGATATGTCATCTAGGTATCTAGGGGTGACTTCTCTTTCAAGTTTTACAATTAAGATTTCAGATGATTTTTCTTCATGACATTTTTTTTTGAGATTTTACTTTACTTACTGGTTATCATCCATAATAGATTTTGTGAAACATTGAGAAGGAGGTAGAATGGCATGAATCCCCTGTTGTGAAATTTCTAAGCACTTCATCCTTTTTACCTTCCTAATCCATGTGGGATCCAGTAACATCTAGACTTTTAGTATGGATTATTTCAGCAATAATTGTACATGTTTCGATTGGAAGTTAATTTCCGTTGGTACCACATGCAGTCGAATTGAGATTTCCATATAGCTCACTGGACTCGCAGTCGATAATAGTTTATTATCTAGGAAAACATAGTATTCAGTCCTCCCATTTGTGAAATGTACTCCATGTTTCCATGTGTTCTTATCGGTATGAGACCATAAGAATATACAGTGATGATCTTTCTAATTAGTACGATCATGTTTGCAATGATTTTGCAATAAGTATCTCTTGGATGAATATAAGTTTTTGGTAATACATGTTTGGCACATAGAAGTGACAAAATACTTTGTGTTGTTGCCACTTTGATAGCCGGTTGTAGAAGAACACAGGTAGAATTTCTAAAGGAGTATACTCATGTACGACCAAATATTTTTTTATTCTACAAAAATACGTTGTTGGTAAATTCTCTGAATCATGTACACCATATGACTTACTAAATATGACTTTTGTCTTATCTTTTTAGACCCTATTTTTCTCAACGGAGCTCGAATCTTCTCAACACTTAACATTTTTATGCGACTATCTGTTGAAGGTTCAGTCAGTTACTCCAGTCAGTGTAGTTGTTAGGGGTAGAAGGTTTTTGTCTACAGAACTAAGTGAACATGTATCCAGTAAGATTGATATACTTAACTGCATTAGTAGTACATTCCGGGGGATAGTACTCATACCTTTTTTTTGTTCATGGTGCTTAAGATTTCTTCAAATGGTGGTGCTTCTCATATAGTTCTGAACTGTTAAATACATTGGTCTACTTTTTTGGGTAGTAAGCATAATATTTTAATGGGAAGTGCAACGAAGTCACCTAAATGAGGGCTCTAGATTTCTAATAACTGATGACGGATCATCTGGCACACAAAATATACATTCCAAAAGAATGTGCATAACATAGCAATAAACAAAAAAAAACTAACATAGCGTGGCGTGCGCCGCGCCGGACCTGGCTAGTAGATGATAAAAAGCGGACCGTTCCATCTACCATGGCTCTCATTGTCCCTCGCCTCCTAAAGTAATGGGAAACGAATTAAATAACAGAGTTATGGATGTTGTTTGGAGCTGTATAGGGTGCGGTCATGTTCGATTTGCGCGCCAGTTCTCCCGTGAACGGATGCACATGTGAAAAACTTCAACCGCGGGCACACTAGATTAGGTTCATGGGATAGCCCACGCATGCAGCTCTTCTATAAAGCTATGTAATAAGATAGTACTCCCTCCGTAGACTTTTATAAGGCTCACTTTTTACTATTAAAATGCTAAAAAATGAGCCTTATAAAAGTGGACGGAGGGAGTACTATCTCGTGGCCGAATTATTTCGATTGTTTACTTACTCACCGTTCACTTCTGCTCGTTTAAAAAATAATTTCGCAGTGACCTCGTGAGCTTAAGAGTCGATGGTGCAAAGAAGTGAAGAATCCACATATGGTGTGCCTTTTCCACCCTATCTAGATTCTCGTTTAAAAAAAAAAAAATGTATTTTCTTTAATGTGTGTACAAAATAGACGTACGTAAGAGGCAAAATGAAGCATCTTCCTCGTGGATACCCACGGATTACATCATCCATGATATGCAGTGTTGCTTGCTTCATGTTTGAAGTCCCGTGATAGCTGACGATGTAAACATTTGGAAGGGTTCAAGTGTTCTGACTCCTGACGCTAACATACAGCTGGAAGGCATTTGCTTCCACGATACACAAACATCGCGAGATTGATACAGCTCGAGTATTTGGAGATTAACTACCATAGTGCCTGGCCACCAGAGCTTTTTATGTGGTTGTGACTTGGTCACTTGAGAGATAAATATCAGGCCTGGGCGTATTATAATTGCCACAACTAGGAGTTTTTTTTTGTTGTTCTTGAAAATTTACAACTAGGAGATTAAGGGAAATCCAATGCTACGAGCTAAACCAATGATTTTTTCCGATTCTTGTCTCTTTGGGTTGCGATTCGGACATATGTCCGCCACCTCACTATTCTAGCCGTTGCACCCCAAAGGGGCGACTCATTTGCTACGCTATGTTCCTTTTTTTTAATTTGAAACATTTAAATTATATAGAAATTCATAGATACAAAGCAATTTTTCGTCGGTGTAAAAAGTGCTAATCTAGGCTTTTCGTCATGGTCGTCCTTTTTTGATGGTGGCGGTGGAGTTGCGGTCTCATCATCCTCCGGTTGTGGCGGTGGATATACTATCTGGTTCGCCGGCACCTCCGCTGGCTTGCCTCACTCGGCTAAGCCCATGGGTGTCCAAACCACCTTGACATCTTGTTGCTTAATCTTTTCTACTGTGAAAGATTTGTGGTCATTTGAAAGCCCCCATTTCATGTGTAGTTCACGATGCAGGTGGACATGGACGTCTGCCAGTCCACTCCATCTGCGCCGCCTTAAATCCCCAACCGGCCAAGTGGACGGACCGCCAAAATTAGACGGGCCTCACAGAAAAGGTTTGTCGAGCCGCTAACATCCATGTCCATCTCGCAGTCTCACAACACGAAAGTTTGTCGCCGCAAGTGCTGACCACTCGGCTCTTTGGTCGCTCCTCCAAGCACCCTTATGCCAACTCGGGCTCTTCGCCCTTCCATCCCCAGGTCCGCCTCGCGAGCGGCACATCAGGCAGCCCCAAAGGTCATGGACGCTCCACGCCTAGTATTTTGGCCGCCGGCTGGCTCCTGCTCATTGCGCCATGCTTTTCCCTTGCCAGATTACTTCGCCGGAATGCCCGTCATCGACCTCTCCAGCCCCGGCGCGCCGCGGGCCATCACGGACGCATGCGTGCGCTTCGGGTTCTTCAAGCTTGTCAACCACGGCGTGCCCGTGGACATAATGGAGAAGCTCGAGTCGGAGGCTGTCAGGTTCTTCTCACTAACCCAGGCCGAGAAAGACCCCTCCGGGCCAGCCTACCCGTTCGGGTACGACATCAAGCTCATTGGGTACAATGGCGACATGGGGTGACTCGAGTACCCCGCCTCGCCATCGAGTCCGTATCGCTCTCCGGCACATGTCCCGTCCCATCTAGCGTGGTATTTCGGTGAGTTCCACGGGGCCTCAAAAAACATTGAATGGGAAGGGGGAGTCCCATGAGGCCCCACATGGGTACTCTCCCGACTCACCAATCCCTCGTCCTCCTGTAAATCTTAGAGAAGATCCACTTAAGCTAAATGCATCCTTATTTTATAATTGGCAATTTTCTAATTGACCCACACTAGTCACTTCATCACCACTAAAGAAGCTTCGGATGATATGCATTTGTTGGAAATGTGAGCATGAAGAGAAATAGATATGATGCTTCAAACAACCAAGACGAAGGATTCTTCATGGAAGACGGTGAAGACCATGAGCGCATGCATCAAAGACTCAAGACTGTTGCCACAGTCTTTAGATACCTTGGCGCCACATATTTGAACGATGCTTGGGTCAAATGGAAATATGTGCGCCAAAAAAATCGTACACCTAAAATATGAACCCTAAACACTTCAAAATATCTCAAAATCAAAATTACTACCCCCTAAACCATGAAGACTAGGCACACCCACACAGAAAAGGAGCAGCATATGGTATCAGAGTGTCTGTTATAATAATGCAATAGTTTTATGTATGGTCTTTAAAGGTGCCACACTGATAGACTCATCATCTATCTAAAACTATTAAAATGATCACATGCAACAGTAAAAGGCGTGCCTAAAATCCTAGACCTAAACCATAATATATAAACACTACAAATACTTCACACCACAATTTTTTTTATCCCTAAACCCTAAATACATCCCACACTCAAAAGTATTACCCTCCAAAACCATGAAGACCAAACACACACTACATGGAAAGAGCTAGCAAAAACGTGCAAGTTGTCATATCGCAACGGAACCGCACATGATAGCAAAGAGTGCATGTTCTAATATCTCAACGGAGCCCCACGTGTTAGAAAAGAGTGCATGTGGTAATATCGCAACGGTTGTAGGCATGGTCTTCACATGTGCTACATATATATTCCCCATTTTATCTCCAGATATTAAGAGGGCCACACACGATAGCAAAAGGCGTGCCTAGAATCCTGTACCTATACCATAAAATCTAAATACTTGAAATGCTTCACACCCCCAAAAGATACTCTCCATAACCATTAACACTTCCTTACGAGAATGAGTCGTACGTGTTAGCAAAGGTTGCATGTAGTAATATCACAATGGAGCCACATGTGTTATCAAAGAGTGCATGTTATAATGTCGCAACGATTCTATTTGTGATCGTGGACAGTGTCATGGTGTAGTTGACAACATACCCGTGGTGAAACCGTAAGTGCAAGGTATATTGCAATACAGCTAGACACCGACGCATACGTCCTATTAATTGAATCCTTGGACACACTAGTTCCCTACCGGCTATTAAAATCTAACCAATACCCTCTTAAGCCTATACTCGTAAGACATCATGGTATGAGAAAAAATAGCTAAACAGCTTGCAAAAGTGAAACAAGGGAGCCATCTCTTTCTAATAAAAGTGCACATGTTAAGAGCATAGAGAGAACGTAGAGGTGCTCGTGGATGGTGCCATAAAAATGATGTAGACCTTAGATTCATTGCCGCACTATTTTCATTTTGCGGCCGGTGAGGTTGGTCTTGCCCCTACATTGTGTGCGTTGCAGCGGCACAGCTCCCTGGGTAGGTTTGTCCTAGATATTAGTTTGAAGACCTTATATGAAAAGTCCATGATTTCCCAATTCTAGCCATCCTAACTATTGTAAAAAGCCCAATCATTTTTATAATTCTGTAAAAATAAAAAAAGATTAAAACGTATCATCCTCCTATTAATATTAGAGAAGATCCACCTAATTAAGATAAATGCATCCTTATTTTCTAATTGGCATATTTCTATGAGATATCATGTGAACAGTGCCTCCATCAAGCTTTAGAGAGTCATTAAAGTTGGATGCAACCATGTGGATCCAAACAACTTGACAAGAAGAGAAGTGATTGATACTCAACTAAATACCACCATTCTTCACATGATCCGCCAAGCTAGAGAAAAATATTTGACCCACATTAATCACTTTACCCTAAAAACATCAAAATATCTCAGAATCAAAATTACTTCCCCCTAAACCATGAAGACTAGGCACACCCACACAGAAGAGGAGCCGGATAGGGTACCGGAGTGCTTGTTATGCTAACGCAATGGTTTTATGTATGGTATTTAAAGGTGCCACACAGATAGTTTCACCATCTATCTTAAAAAATTAAAAGGGCCACATGCGACAGTAAAAGGCGTGCCTAAAATCCTATACCTAAACCATAATATATAAGCACTACAAATACTTCACACCACACAATTTTGTATCCCTAAACCTTAAAAACATCACACACTCAAAAGTATTACCCTCTAAAACCATGAAGACCAAACACACACTACAGAAAAGGAGCTAGCAAAAACGTGCAAGTTCTAATATCGCAACAGAGCTGCACATGTTAGCAAAGAGTGCATGTTCTAATATGCAATGGAGCCACACATATTAGAAAAAAGTGCATGTTGTAATATCGCAATGGTACTAGCACGGTCTTCACATGTGCTACATATATTTCCCATTTTATCTCCAGATGTTAAGAGGGCCGTACACGATAGCAAAAGGCGTTCCTAGAATCATGTACCTATACCATAAAATCTAAATACTTGAAATGCTTTACACCCCAAAAAATCCTCTCCATAAACTATTAACACTTCCCAACAAGAAATGAGCCGTACGTGTTAGCAAAGGGTGCATGTTGTAATATCGCAACGGTACTAGGCATGGTCTTCACATGTGCTACATATATTTCCCATTTTATCTCCAGATGTTAAGAGGGCCACACACGATAGCATTAGGCGTTCCTAGAATCATGTACCTATACCATAAAATCTAAATACTTGGAATGTTTTATACCCCAAAAAATCCTCTCCATAAACTTTTAACATTCCCAACAAGAAATGAGCCATACATGTTAGCAAAGGGTGCATGTTGTAATATCGCAACGGATCCACATGTGTTATCAAAGAGTGCATGTTGTAATATCGCAAACAGTTCTATATGTGATTGTGAACGGTGTGATAGTGTAGTTGACAACATACCCGTTATGAAACCCCAAGTGAAAGTTATAGTGCAATACAGCTAGACACCATCCTTGAACACGCTAGTTCCCTCCCAGCTATGAAAATCTAACCAATGTCCTCTTAAGCCTATACTCGAAAGGCATCGTGCTATTAGAAATAATAGCAAAGCAGCTTAATTATTGTAAACAGACAATCATTTTTATAATTCTGTAAAACGTAAAAAAAAGATTAATACATACCATGCAGCGATAGATAGAACTCGGCAAGCTGTGGACACTTCAATCATACCTAGACATTTTTAGCATGATCAAACTTTATCGTTTGATAAAACGTGAGGAGTAAAAGCTAGTTCCTGAAGCCATATACAAAAAAGGGAAACATGGAGCCACATGTCATGTTAGGTCGGGCAGCACTGCCTCGTGAAAACGAGCACTTGTGCTGCGGGCTATGCATGTCTGACAATGTTCTCGGAAGGAAGTGTCATTAGGCTACTCATTCCGTTCCGAAATAGATGACTGTTTTTTTTGAGTATTTATATTTGTTTAAACATGTTCATGTAGACATGTTTTAATACTCCCTCCGATCCATATTAATGGTCGCTAAATCGGATGTATCTAGACATATTTTAGTGCTAGATACATCCGATTTAGCGACCATTAATATGGATCGAAGGGAGTATCTAAATACGTGTATGTTTGGATAATGAAAGTATCTACTTTTGAAACGGAGGGGTACTTGTCACGACATAGCACCTGGAGTTCGGCACAAACTTTTCATACTGTTGAGAGTTAACAATATGCCGCGTCATTTTGCAGGCTATATATGAGTTTTGTCTCGAGCCTATATCGTGCGTCGTGGCCACACAACTCCCCGAATACACAAAAAAGCCATGATTTCTCTGTTTTAGCCTTCTTAATTATTTACAAAAAGCTCAATCATTTTTATGGTTTCATATAAAGTAAACAAATGTTAAAATGTGTCGGGCGGCTATAGACAAAACACGGCTGTGGACCCTCCGATCATGGCTATACATTTTAAGCACGGTCAAACTTTATCATTTAGGTGCCATGGTGGCTAGCTCCAGCAGAACGTGATACTCGTGAGTTGGCGGACACGCAGCTACCAGCCGGTTTTGTGACCATGTCTGGTGCCGCACCTGAGCAGACTGATTGGGCTTTTAAGCATATTAGTACAAATATTTTACTTAGTGAAATGATCGTACTTTTTTTTTGACTTTGGAATATATATTTAGGGTTCTACGCCATGAACGATAAAAACCGGAGGGGGAGAAAACCCTATTCTAGCAGGTGCAATGCACAGTCATGATGACATGACATTTTAATGCAACTAAATATTATGGACATGATTTTCATGTTAAATGCTTGTATGTGGCAACACTCATATTTATCTTAGTGTCATACTAATTGTTACTACAAGACCAGTACCTAATTAATTTGTCAACATGCATGAAAATGATGTTCTCTTATGTTACTTTAAGTGTTTTTCAATTTGGTATAGTTTCCATAATTTTTGGATGAAGAAAACAATGATTAAGAACTATTAATTTTTGCTTTCATTTCAGCCATTTTTGGAAAACAACAAAAATAGAAATACTTTAGATGTCAAACTGCATGTATAAGGTTGAAAACATGTGCCAAATGTTTCATTGAACATTTTGAGATATTAAACATAATTTTTGGATAATTATTTAATTAGTTATGCCATTTTCTTTTTCCTTTTCTTTTAAACATAGTTGTGCCAAATGTGCCAAATGTTTCACTGTACGTTTCCGCATGCGCGCGAGGCTGGGCGCCTGCAACGACGACGGCGTCGAGCGCCGGCGGAGGCTGCGCACGGTCGACATGGCGCCGACGAGGAGCGGGGCTCGAGAGGAGCGCACGGACGAGGAGCGCCGACGAGGAGCGGCGACGTTTTCGGTCCCCTCTTCTTCTAGGCACGCGAGGAGGACGGAAGGCAGCGGCGGGCACCTACCGGAGACGAGGACGGCGGCGCGGAGAAGACGAGGGCGGCGCCACGGAGAAGACGAGGGCTCTGGTCCGCCTGGATGCGTTTGGTCCTTAGCGCGGAGAAGACGAGGGTCGCGGAGAATATATAGGGCAAGCCTTTAGTCCCCGCGGTTGGTGTCCCCAAGCGGGACTAAAGGGGTACCTTTAGTCGCGGTTGGTGTCACGAACCGCGACTAAAGGTTTTTTCGCGGCGTTTTCGTTCCTGCGCGGAAAGATCCATTAGTCGCGGTTCGTGTCACGAACCGCGACTAAAGGTGATTTTTCAAAATACTTTTCGTTTTAAAATCTTAAAAATACAAATAATATATCAAAAAATTCAGAAAAATAAAACTAATTCATTTTAAAATCTTAAAAATACAAATAATATATCAAAAAATTAAGAAAAATAAAACTAATTCATTTTAAAAACCCTTTTTTCCCGCCATTTCTTCCCTGTCTTTCCGCCTCCCGCTTCCCGCCTCTTTCTTTCCGCCTCTTTCTTCCTACCACTTTCTTCCCTCCTCCTGTCTTCCCGCTCCCATTTTTCCTGCCATTTCTTCCCTGTCTTCCCGCCTCCCGCTTCCCGCCTCTTTCTTCCCGCCTCTTTCTTCCCGCCTTCTGTCTTCCCGCTCCCATTTTTTCCGTCATTTTCCACTATATATGTAGCCCGTCTTGGTCAGCATTATCACATCTCTACAATATCTCATCACTCTCTCATGGCTTCCACCGTACCCACTCTAACCTACCAGCAGGTGGAGGAGCTTTGCGCCTCGAACTACCCTTGCCCACTGGGCTACCGCGTTCCCGCCGGCTGGAGCCTAAGCACCGGAGGCGTGCCAGTCCCTCCCGTCCGTCAGGGTACTGCGCGCACTACACCATGGTAGAAGCTTGCCAACAGGCTTCTGTAGGGAAAGATACCACTATATCAACAGATCTGGTGTCGGGGTAGCTTTAGAGCTATGCCGACTCATGGTTAGTTGCCATAGACAAGGCAAAAGCAACAAACAGGCTGTCGGCGTAGGTTCAGCTACTGAAAATCTGTCGCCATATGTATTACCAACGACTTATGAGTGGGCACATGTTCCGGCCAACAAAACAAGTGTCGGCGTAGGTTGCTACATGGCACACATCGAGCACACCAGCAGACCTGGGCGCGCGCGACTCAGAAATATTTGGTAAAAAACGCGGGACATTTGGAAGATTTTCGCTCCCCAAATCTCAACCGAGTCAACGTGCCAATCAAATCCACCCACTTCCCCCACGATGCGAAGCTTCCTTCTCCATGCCCGCCTCCTACCACCACCGCCTTTGCCTGCATTTCCGGTGGGCGGTGGCTGCATCGCGCCCTAGCACTTCTCCCACTCCTGGGGCACCTGCTCGTCCTCATCCCGGTACACCTCATTCTTTCTGTCCCACCGAAGCCCTAGCCATGTCGCCGCCGCCTCCTTCGCCCCAGATCTGGACGCCGTTACCACATTCGACCGGAGACCGCAGGAACCGACTCCATCCCATCCACCGCATTGACCATGAGATACGGAACACCTCCAGACCACATAGCCTCTCCTGTAGTGAATCCGCTGGATCACCCCCATCTATTCCTCTGATCCCCTTTTCTCCCTAATCCAGCGCCCACCCTTCTTCCCCAGCGCCGCCCTTCTCTACGCAGTCGCCTAAGCACCCCATGGCACAGACCTCACCCATGTCGATGGCATCAAGGTCAGTCAAGCAGGCATGCTCACCACATAGTATCTCTCACGATTTTGTTCTGGATCTGGCATGTTTCTCTTGTTCATCTTGTTTTTGGATCTGATGGTGCTACTAGAGCAAGTGCTGATTGCTTTAGCTGCCTCAGCATGACTATAAGTGTTTGTTTCCTCTTTCTAAAAAATGTGGACTCTAAATGCAGAGAAGTGCTAGGTCTGACATAAAGATAAAAAACCATATTGACGGGGCAGCTAAAAATAGTTCTTTCTGTGGATCCAGGTACATGCTTTTTTGTGTTGGTTGAATTTGGATAATTTATTTGTTCTGAATATGCATGCCGTTGCTGCACCTTAATGTTCTATATCAGTTAAGAAATGTTTGTTTCTGTCCTGCAGCTCAAGAAATGCCGTTGCTGCACTATTTTATAAAGTTTATGCAAGGCGATCTACATAATCTTGTAGTTCCAGTACTTGCATATTTGAATATCAGTGTACTCTAGCTAGCTTTATTAGAATCTCAACTTTGAGTGGAGCTGGTTTCGGTCTTGCATGATTCTATAATGCAGGCCTATTGTACAGCTATACTTTCTTTTTGCGAACACATACTATTAGCTCCACGAATGTGAGGAATTAATTAGCAACGATCCTGGTAGTTTGATCACAAGTTTAATAGTAAAAGGCTACTCCTGAAGGTGAATTTGTTTGTGGCTTCATTATGCTTAAGAGAAATTCAGCTTACCATGTCTTCAATTTTTCATCTGTAGAGTTGCAGTTCTTTTTTTATCTGATCACCAAGATGCAACTGTTTTCTTTGGGATTCATGAATTGAATCCATTGCATATTACCGTATAGTTTTTACGGTGTATTTCTTTGGTTCTTGTTAATAGATAATCATCCTATATTGCAATCTTTTCGTACAGATCTGTTATATACTGATAAATGTTGCACCAGCTGTTTTAAGGCAACTTTGTAGCTTTATAATTTGTGCCTTTTTTATCTTGTTCTGCTTTGCCAAGATGCATGGGTGGTCGCTTTCTGCTCTAATGTGTTTGATTTATTTTTCTTAACTACAGGAACATTGTTGATTGCTCACCTTGATGGCTAATGGTTATTCTCTCCAAGTAGAGCTCCTTCTATATGTCGGGTATGTAAAGAATGGTCGCATTGCAATCGAAGCTCACCTGTCTTAATACAAATTGCCTTTCCTTAATACAAATTCCAATTTTTTGGTAGGTAGCAGTACCCAACGTGTGATAAAATACTATGTGTCGAGGCTACGTAGCAGCAACTTAATGCTAACCAGTCAATGAGAATAGCCGTCATGAGCCAAAACACTATGTGTCGAGGCTACGTGTGAGAAAACACCATGTATCGTTTGCTAAATGTTCCCACATCATGAGCCAAAGAATAGCCGTCGAACCTATCAATGAGAACGATCAACAATGACATGTCAAGCCTATTAAAAAAGCTTGTAGAAGTCACCAGGAAACAATACTTGGCTTCCAGCACGTTTCTAAAAGTGTTATGCTATTACAAAACTTGCAGTTTAATGAATATGTGCGAAAAATCTCATGTTGTGTTCAGATACTACTAATTAACCTAAATTACCACCGTAAGCCAGCTAGACAATATTTAGATTTCATATGCCTGTTTCTAAACACATAATGTGACTATAAGCTTGCCGAAGTTTTGAAGATTTTTAGCCTGACAGATTGAAGTGAAATATTTGCAGGTACTTAGTGCCAACTTGTGCACATGGCTGTAATGACTTTGAAGTGTTCGGATAATCAGATTTTTTGAAGCGTTATGTAGATGCAACCCTCTGCTCATGGATGTGATGAGCAGCAACCTCTTTGTCGTATATTTATAAGGTGTTGGCCAAAAACAATAGCGTTATGTATGATAGGCAGGCCAAAAACAGTAGCTATGTCAAACATGGATGTTTGTATACTTGTGATCAATATTGTGATGAGATATATATATATATTTTTCATGTACCGTTCGTGAACTGGATTTTATAATTTGTTGCTGCTGATAGTCGAGACACACATATATATATGTATAAATGTGTGTTTGGCTGATTATGAGTTTACCAACACAATATATGTCGGCAAAGGTAGGAGGTGCCCACAAAACATGTGTTGGCGTAGGTTGAAGCATCAACCACAAAAGCAACAGCAACACATCATCTGTCGGAGTAGGTGCAGAATTACCCACATATATGTTTACCTGTATGTTCTTGACAAACTTGGGAGACGAATAAGTACAATATATATTGCCTAAGTTTAGCTGTCCGCACTTAAGGTTATATGCTCATGTTAATTAGAAAATATAAATGTTTTCATAGATAGGTAAATAAACAATGAACCATTTAGGTGGTTTTAAATGGTTCTTTGAGAGATTCTGCATTATTACTAACTGTATTTTTTTTTTGGATAAGTCATAAATGGATACATTATTGTTAGGTGCTTTGGTGTACTGGATTTTTGTGTGTGGAACAACCGCGCAGGATTAATTTCATGATTCATATGCTTGCATGATTTTGAACCGCCGTTTAGTTTGGGGCTCCCATTGATGCAAAAATATCTGGATAAAGTTTACCCACATTGCAGTAAGAGCGGCGCTGTTACTTCGAGTACATTGCCTTCTCTCACAGCGTCGCGACATCATTGCTTGAATTCTCCATACTTCAATTGGCCAATTTATAGCTTGCATAAGATCCTTCTTATTAAACGTTCATGTGCATGATACTTCATTAAATCAGGGTTTAAAACTTTCTTTACGAACAGTGCTGTAAGGAGCAGGAAAGCGTTCCACCTAATATAGTCCTCGACTCTTTCTATAAATTTCAGTGAACATGAACTTTCGAATTTTTCAAAAACATGAATTTTGTTGTACAAGTGTGAATATAATAAGGCACATTGACATTTGAGGCCATGCTCCGCAATTTGATGGATCTTGGATATGTGATAAGAGCTTTAATAGGACCTCTCTTTGCTCGGATGATAGTTAACCTTTTTTTCCATGTAGGATTCCTCACGTTCTACTACCTATCAATTTTTGGATCACATTTGGTAAACCCGAGTGCTTTACTGGTCTCTATAGTTCCATATTGAGATATTTAGAACTGAGTGCTTTACCGGTTTCTATGGTTCCATATTGAGATAAACATACATCTTCAGGAGATAATGGTGGGTAAGTAAGTGCATATTTTATAAAATTTATTGCACTGTCTTGACAGAATGAGATGGTGTAAAGCTCTGGCAGGAGTAAGAGATGCATTTTCTAACCAAGTTCAGATTTTAAGAAATCACCAATAGGCAAGATTCAACTGGTTATGGATCATAGTTGTCTACAAATAGCAACATGACATGGGACTACCGTTTATGGTGGGATGTCTAGGTCTGCATACTTATAGGCCTGTTTCCAAGTTTATTGACATTTTTTCCTTTGTCTTAGTTACTTGATGTCCCTGGTTTGAGCCTTTCTTAGAATCTCAGCTTTGATGCACCTATGTCTTTTTGCATCAGGGAATATTCATAGATGACTCCAAATTTGTGAATAGTAATTCGATTGACTGTCTAGCGCTATCTTGCATGTATATATCAATGAAACCCAATATTGCCTCTATGAGACATCTTCATCAGAGTTTTGTGCTCAACAACATGCCAACATGTCTAGAACGAGAATTGCTCACACAACACGGTCAGGAAGGTGGATTTTATCATAGACAAATGGTTCTGCTGGTGTGTGGCGCAAAACAGGTGAGAGCAGTGGCAGGGAGCACTTTACTAATTTCATAGTGGCTATTTTCATAGATGCGATTTTTGTATTTAACATAGATAGAGGCCACGGAGGTGCTCAGACTGAACAAGCTAGGAGGTCCGAAGCGCCACGCCGGCGCCATTGTCGTGCAAGGATTGCCACACCGTCAAGTCCGCCCAGCACGCCGCCTCCGGTACGGTGACGCTCACTGTTCGATTTGGTTTATTTGTGCAGGGATGGCGAGGCAGACAAGCAGAAAGGCCGGGGACAATAACGAGCCAATGGAATAGGGAGCAATGGTGTCTTCCAATGAGGACACTTGAATATGGTCTGTCAGCAAGCATCTGTCCATCAAGAACATCCACATTGTAATCATTGTCATGTCATAGGCAAATCCAATTTCTTGCTTTCTTTGTAGTTAACTATTTCTGATACAAATTTTCTGTTTACGCTAGCTTTCCTGGTAGACCGAGATGTCGCACCCGGACTTCTAGAGGATACTCGCAGTTCCGTTGAACAGTAGTTGATTGGATTACGGGGCTTACCGGCACCCGCATCTCTTACGAGTAGGCCAACACACGTATATGTGACAACCAACCCCTATCTGTTCATCGTCTACGTAAACCATCCCATAGAAATCAGGATACTACCATTGACGTACTTCATAGCATACACACATGGTACGTCAACGGCGTTGAACAAAGTGATAACACAACATATCTCTAAGACACAAAAGATGGAAATAAGTTGCAAATAGCTCTCACTAGAGCAGAGATAGCAAATACAATCATTCAGAGGACACATGTCCCAACATAACATCATTACATCACAGCGGAAGCATTCAACAGGTCTGAGTACAGACAAGATCCAAATAGGCTTAAGAAGCCGGAAACGAAAAGACGGAGCCCATCCACGAAGTCTCGGATCCTGCCCGGGTCCGCTATCTACTCGTCAACAGCCTCGTCGTACTCCACGTAGTAGCCACCATGGAGATCCTCGGAATCGTCGTCTGCGGAAACCACAGCCCCAAAGGGGTCAGTACAACAACGTACTGGCAAACAAGACTCACAGTTCACCAAGGTGTAACCCGTCAACACCAAGCACAGATGCTCTGGGTTCAACGGAAGGAAGGGTGATATAAAAGAGGCGGCAGCGGGCTGCAATAACCAACTACAGAAACATACTATGATTTCCGGCTAACAGAAAGGAGATAAGATAACGTATCGTAACCAACTATAACTAACCACCAAACAAACCCATCCTGGATCTCGCCCCTTATCCAAAGAAGCAATCCGAGGATAACTCACACAGTTGGATTAATGATGGTTCAGGTTGTTGTGTCAATAAACCTATTACTAGTCAAGTTATTATCGTTAGGTGTAAGTTGTCTGAGTACTTGTTAGCCAGTACTTTCACCAAGTCGTCACATAACCGCGGACAACACGGCTTCTCGAGAAGATTCATCCCTGCAGGGTGTGCTCCAGTACCCGTACACACTCAAGCCACCAACTAAAACTCAGGTTGGCTTGACACGACTCGAACCATCTCTACAACCTGTCCTAGGAGCCACGGAGCTATAAGGTCCCGCCAGTCCGACCTAACCTAAGCGCAAGGGTGAAAACCACACCCCCCGGCACCACAGGCCTCGCCCTATATGCATCATCATCATAATAATCATCACCAACAGTAACCATGGGAGCGACCCATTCATGCTTACGCGCAAATGGAACACCCGAACTAAGTGTGGCTCTTCGGACAAACTGCGGATCAGGTCAAAGTCGAGGGGGGTTCCATACTACCACCCGGATGCGGTGAGCACGCTCATCATGGATCAGTAGACAAGACCCTTTTCCTAATTAGGGTCGACACTAGCAGGCCTCAAAACCACGCCGGGCCTCCTGCCGGTGCCTTATCATCAAATTATTATTACCCAAGCATTAACAGGTTGTTGTTTAAACATCGAGCCTAGAACATAATAGAAATATAGTAACAGAAGGTAACGGGTAACAGACTCGAGCAGAAACAACCCTAAGCATGCTAGTAAGACACGGGCAACAATCAATGGGGTTATAGGTGTGGATGGTGAGGCAATATCAGGGTTCAGGGTATCATGTGGTAGGTTCGTAACAGAAGCAACAATACATATGGCTAGCAGAAATAGACAACGGAAAGTATCGGTAACCAATTTTGAAAGGAACACAGTGGTTCATGTGAGTGATAACTTGCCTGCAAAACTCAGCAGCCTGGTACTGAGCTAGATCCTCAGAAGGGGTGCTGTAAAGATCGTCGGTCTCAACGTCGTCGTCTATCCGAGAAGAAGCAAACAACAACGCAAGGAGACAACAATCAATAACATGGCATAGTGCACAATCATGGGATGATGCATGACAATTTAATTGATGCATCAGAATAAACTAGTTGACATGGTAACACAATTTAAATGGACCCATATGCAAGTTGAGTTGCATATGAAAAGCCCATGCATTTAGGTTGAAATAATTGTTTTACAACTAATCAACAGGTCAAAGTGGATTAGCATGATGCATGGATGATGAAAACATAAAAATAACAACAATAGAAACAAGTTGAAATAAGGTTTAACAAATTTGGAATTTTATTTATTAAGTTATGGAATTTTGGTTCCTTAAAGGTGTTACACAAGCATTTGTTGTTTTCATCAAGTTAAATTGTTCAAAACAGATAACAAAGTTTATATTTGAAAAGAACACCAATTTTTAGTTGGATTACATGTTTCAATTATTGAAAAAGGAATTAGGATGAATTTATTATGATGGAAACAATATTAAACAAGTTTTAAATGGATTTAAAACAAGCATGAATTTTATTTGAATTTTATTTGTTCAAAACATAAATTCAAATTCATATTTGAAAAGTTTATACTTTTCTAGGTTGAAAACATATTTTGCATGTTCAAAAATAATTTAATTTGAGCAAGTTATGATTTTATCAATTTTAAATGATTTAACAAGGTTTAAATTATTTAGGCAATTTAAATTATTCAAAACATGAAACAAAATTTATATTTGAAAATATTATGTGAAATAGCATGGAAAACATATTTTATTTGCATGATTTGGATTAATAATGAATTAGTTATGGATTTTAGCAATTTGCAATTGAATTATTTGAATTCAAATTTGAATTGCATTTTGAAAATTCAAAACAGAAAACAAATGCTATAGATAGATAGACAATTTAATTTAGAGCAGTGCACATATTTTATTTTTATTAATTGGAGTTATGAAATAGAAGTTATTCATTTTTTAAGTTTAGGGGCCAAACTGTAATAAAAACTGGACTTAAAATAAAGAAAAAGGGCCGAAAATGATAGGTGCACCGCGCAGTGGCCAGCCCCAGGCACTGACAGTGGGGCCAGCGCCACTGTGGCGCTTAGGTGGATGGCTAGGAGGTGATGTGGCCGCTAGGGTCCATGACGCGTGGGCCCCGCGCGGGTGCGGCCAAGGAAAAAAGGGGAGGCAAATTTTGCCTCCCGCAGGAATCGATCCTGCGATCTGGGCGAGCGAGCGCAAGGGCTCTGCCAATTGGGCTGTGAACCGGTTCTTGTCAGGTAAGGGAGAGAGTTGGGGTTATTGTTCAGTTAAGGATTTTAACTGAACTTTCTGTTTTGCAGGTACGGTTACTGCATCTCGCTGCAGGTAGCGACAGCGAGCGAGGGCGGACGGCGAGTGCGGCCGGCCGCCGGCGGCTGCTGTCCACGCGGCTGCGGCGCGAGGGGCGGGCGCGTGCTGCCGTGTGGGCCGTGTGCCCGTGCGAGAGGAGGAGGGAACGAGGAGATGGCGGGAGGGCGAGCTCACCTCGCTATCGGGCAGAGGGAGCAGGGGGCGGTCGTCGCCGGAGTTGGGGACGGCGGCGGCGGCTCGGAGAGGCTCCGGGGAAACGGAGAGCATGGCGAGGACGAGGGCGGCGTGCCGTTTCCGTTCCCGGCCCAAGCGCGGCCGGGCGGGCACCACAGCGGCGGCGAGTCGCCGGAGAGGGAGGCGGCGGTGAAGGTCTCGGTGGGGGACAGAGAAACAGGGAGGAGCAGAAAAGAGAGGGGAGGAAGAAGAGATGCGGCGCGAGGGAGAAGGGTAGACAGAAATTAGGGCAAGGAGGGGAGGAGCTCGAGGTCTTAAAGGCCAGGGGAGGAGCTCGATCACCGTTGCCTCCTCTGAACCTGCTACGTGGACACAGGAGATGGAAGCCGTACGAAGGTAGAAGACGATGGGGGGTTACCAGGCCTTCGAGGCAGTTGGCTGGCCCAAATGGGCTGCAGGCCCTATTCCCCCTCTCCTTCTCTCTTTAATCTTTTTCTGTTATTTATATTTTTTTTTGCTGCAAAGGAATTAGAGAGAAAAAGGAGAGGTTTGTGCTAGGAAAATTTAGGGAAAATTTTATAGAGTTTTGTTTTTGGTCACCACATCATAATACCAACTTTGTTTTCCCAAATAAATTTAATTGATGTTATTGTTTGGAAATTAAATGATTTGAGCAATTTGGTATCAACAGAAATAAATGAAAGTTAAGCCAAATAATTAAGTTTTTGATTCCAATTTGAGTGGAACAAATATTTGTTTGTTTTTATAGTTTTTATTTGACACATTGTAACATAAAAAGTATGAACAACAATTGAATTTTGTTTTGGAATTCAAATAGAAAACAGATGGAAACAATGAGATCAAATGCAAAACAATGCAAACAAAAATCAAATGAATATGATGACATGATGCAAAACAAAAATAAACAAGAAACAAACATCTAGGGGGAGATTTTCATACTTGGGATGTTACAAAACGCCCCCCCTTGAAGGAATCGCGCCCCGAGATTCCTACTGAGAAAGGAAAAGGTCCGGATACTTCTTGCGAAGATCCTCTTCGGTCTCCCACGTTTCCTCTTTATCGGAATGTTGCGACCATTGCACTTTCAAGAACTTGGTGCTCTTGTTGCGAGTCTTACGCTCGGTCTCATCGAGAATACGAACAGGGTGCTCCTCATAAGATAGATCATCTTGCAGTTCAATGGAATCATGATCAACTGCACGCTCTGGATCTTTGAAACACCTCTTGAGCTGTGACACGTGAAACACGTCGTGCACCTTGGATAGTTTTTCTGGAAGTTCAAGACGATAGGCATTTTCCGCACGCCTTGAGAGAATGTTGAAAGGACCAATGTATCTCGGTGCTAGCTTTCCTGTCACACCAAAACGATGAGTGCCTCTGAGGGGAGTTACACGGAGATATGCTTTGTCACCAGGTGCATAGATCATATCCCTGTGCTTGCTGTCATAGTAGCTTTTCTGACGAGACTGAGCAATCTTGAGATTGTCATGAATGATGCGAACTTTCTCCTCGGCTTCCTTAACAATGTCAGGGCCTAAGAGTGAACGTTCACCAGCTCCAGACCAATTGATTGGACTCCTGCATCTGCGGCCATAGAGAGCTTCAAATGGTGCCATGCCTAGGCTTGCCTGGAAGCTGTTGTTGTAGGAGAATTCAGCATATGGAAGGCATTCCTCCCATTTCATGCCAAAGGAGACCACATGCTCTGAGCATATCCTCGAGAATCTGATTGACTCTTTCGACTTGGCCTTGAGACTGAGGGTGATAAGCTGTGCTGAACAGAAGTTTGGTGCCCAATGCTTCTTGAAAACTCTTCCAGAAATGAGAAGTGAATATGCTTCCACGGTCTGAGCTTATTTCCAATGGAACACCATGAAGAGGAACAATCTTTTTTGTGTAGAGCTCTGCTAACTGGCTAGCTGAGATTGTTTCTTTGACAGCAAAGAAGTGAGCTACCTTAGTGAGACGATCAATGACAACGAAGATTGCATCGTTGCCCCTCTTGGACTTTGGAAAACCAGTGACGAAGTCCATTTCAATCATGTCCCACTTCCACTCAGGGATTTTCAGAGGTTGGAGAAGACCGACTGTTTTCTGATGAACTGCCTTAACACGTTGACAAACGTCGCATTCAGAAACGTATTGAGCAATTTCACGTTTCATGCCAGACCACCAATACAGTGTCTTGAGATCCTGGTACATCTTTGTACTTCCAGGGTGTATGGAAAGAGGAGTTTCATGAGCCTCCTTGAGAATAACATCTTTGAGACTTTGAACTTGAGGAACCGCAATGCGTCCTTCGAAGAACACCGTTCCCTTGTCATCAATTGAGAAGCACTGATACTTCACATTGCCTGCTTTGATGTTATTTGCGATCTTCTTGATCTCAGCATCACGAAGTTGTTCAGAACGAATCTTGTCCTCGAGAGTTGGACTGGCTGTCAAGTTTGCAAGATAACCTTGAGGAACAAGACCAAGGTTCAGCTTCTGGAATTCTTCATGAAGCGGAGGTTGGCTTTCCATGATCATGAGATTATTGCAATACAACTTGCGACTGAGAGCATCGGCCATAACATTAGCCTTGCCTGGAGTGTAAGAAATGGTAAGATCGAAGTCTTTGATCTTTTCAATCCATCTCCTTTGCCCGAGGTTTAGATCTGGTTGAGTGAAGATGTATTTCAGACTCTTATGATCGGAAAAGATTTCAGTGCGGTTACCCAACAAGTATTGCCTCCATTTCTTGAGGTCAAACACAACTGCTGCAAGTTCAAGGTCATGTGTGGGATAATTGAGCTCATGTGCGTTCAACTGACGTGAAGCATAAGCCACAACTTGACGTTCTTGCATAAGAACTGCACCTAGACCTTGTTGAGAAGCATCACAGAATATCTGGAAAGGTTTGGTAGTATCTGGGCCAACCAGAACTGGTGTAGAAGTTAGTTTAGTCTTCAGGAGATTGAAACTTTCATCACATTGTGGAGACCAAACAAACTTCTTGTCCTTCTTTGTGGGATCAGTGAGAGGTTTGGCAATCTTGGAGAAGTTTTGGACGAAGCGACGACAATAGCTAGCCAAGCCAAGAAAACTTCTGACTTGCTTCACCGTCTTAGGAGGTTTCCAATCAACAATTGCCTTAACCTTTTCTGGATCAATGGCTATGCCCTTGGCAGAGATGACATGACCAAGGTAAGCAACTTCTGGAATCCAGAACTCACATTTGGAGAATTTGGCATATAAACGATGCTCGCGAAGTTTCATGAGAGTGAGACGAAGATGTTCTCCATGCTCTTCCTCGGATTTTGAGTAGACAAGAATATCATCAAGATATACCACAACGAACTTGTCGAGGTATTCATGGAAGACAGAATTCATTAGTCGAGAGAAGGTCGACGGTGCATTGGTGAGACCAAAGGACATGATGGTGTATTCATATAGACCGTAGCGAGTGGTGAAAGCTGTTTTGGAATATCTTCCTTTCTGATCTTTATTTGATGGTAACCCATTCTCAAGTCCAGCTTGGAGAATATTGAGGCTCCAGCAAGTTGATCAAAAAGATCATCGATACGTGGAATTGGATACTTGTTTTTGATGGTTTTCTCGTTAAGAGGACGATAGTCAACCACGAGTCTTTTTGTTTGATCCTTCTTCGCAACGAACAGAGTTGGGCAACCCCAAGCCGAGGAACTAGGTTGAATGTAACCTTTCTCCATGTACATATCGATTTGCTCCTTCAACAACTTCAGTTCAGGAGGAGCTATCTTGTATGGATGCTTAGAGATTGGAGCAGTGCCTGGTTCAAGTTTGATCACGAACTCAACTGCTCTGTCAGGAGGCATTCCTGGCAATTCTTCTGGAAAGACGTCAGGGAATTCACAAACCACCGGAATAGTTTCAATAGATGGTAGAGGATTTGCATTGAGAGTGTAGAGTTGAACAACTGGATTTTCAGCATGGAAGTAGACAATCTGGCCAGAAGGGTGTGTGATTTTGACAGACTTGGCAGGACAATCAATGACTGCTTTGTTGGCTATCAGCCAATCCATCCCAAGAATTACATCGATATCTGAAGAGTGGAGAGCTATCAAAGATGCCTGGAATGGAAGGTTTCCAATTGTGATCTCGATGTTCTGGCTAACTTTATTGCTTTGCCAGCTAGATCCCGGTGATTTCACTAGGAGAGGGATAGACAACTGTTCGAAGTTGATTCCACTGTTGTTTGCAAAGCATTGAGAGATGAAAGAGTGTGAAGCACCAGAATCGAACAAGACTTTAGCACGAAACGAGTTCACAAGAAGTGTGCCCATTACAACCTCCGGAGATTCTTCTGCTCCCTGGGCCTTGACATGGTTCACCTTAACGGTTCTCACGCCAAGGTCGTTGCTGTTGTAGCAACCCAACGGAGGACCACGTATTCTTGTCGGGGTCGACCTGTGGCGAGGTGGAGGTGGAAAAAGGTGCCTTTACGGACACTTGTCGGAATAGTGGCCCGGCTGTCCACACTTGTAGCATGTAACAACAGAACGAGGAGTTGTTGGACCTGGCTATGATGGAGCACCTCCTGATGATACCACTGGGGTGGGAGGGCGGGCAAGAAATCCTGCCGGGCTTGGCAAGCAGATGGGCGGTGTTGGAGTGGTATATGGAACCCAAACTCTTCGTTTTTGTGGAGGCATGATAGCTTTTGAGAGGTTAGCCTGTTCACGAGAGTGCTTACGAGATTCCTCAACCAATCTGCGCCCATGCTCTTCATTTAGAGCAATGTTGATGAGGTCCTCAAAATTCTTGGCCTTGACGTTGGTGAGAGCATACTTGAGTTCCGGGTTGAGACCCCTGCGGAACTTTGCCATCTTTCTCGCTTCCGTGGAGATTTCATCTCCGGCGTAGCGAGCCAGACGATTGAACTCTCTTTGGTATTCGAGAACGTCCAGATTGCCTTGTGTGAAAGAATAGAATTCCTCATGCATTTTCTCCATGAGCCCATCGGGAATGTGATGGCGCACGAAGGCTTGCTTGAAATCCTCCCACGTGATTGCCACACTAGAACCTCTCATTTCTTGGAAATTCTCCCACCAAGACATGGATTTCCCACGGAGAAGGTAAGTCACGTAAGGAACACGGTCCTCGTCAGCCACATGAGCTACCATAAGAGTACGGTTCATTTCACGGAGCCAGTCATCAGCATCCAATGGCTCGGAGGCGGTATCAAACGTGCGCGGATTGAGATCAAGGAACTCCCGAATAGACACCCGGGTGTTGCCATTACTCCCAAGGTCTTGGTTCTGCTGCATCTGCCTTATAACTTGTGTCATCTGAGACAGCACTTTCCCCATCTCAGGTGGTAGTGTGTGTTCTTCGTCACCACTTCCCATCCTGAAGAGGATACCAAGATTAACACACCAACCGGATAACAAAATCCAATATAAGTGCTTGAAAGGATTACTTCAGACGGTAAGTTGACAGCATAGAACAAGGTTGGAGGTTAACAAAGGATCAACAGATAAGTTGTTACAACGGAAGAGAAGATTTATGAAGGACGATATCGAAGCAACAACTGGGAAACAGGAGACCACAAACACCTGAGGTACTACGGAAAAACCCATCCGGGCTTCTAAAGGATCAATATCTACTGCTTAAGGAATAGAGGATCTGCTTCCGGGGCTTATTTGCCTCCGTTCTCAATCGTGAGTAGGCAACATGATAAATCATGTCACAACCACCTCCATTCCTATGGTCTAGTAGATATAACCATCCTCGAGAAATCAGGATTCGTGAAAACCTAACTTGAAAGTTTAGATGAGAAAGAGAAAACAACGTTGCACTTCCTTACCAGAAAAGGAGGGTGGGTGGGGAAAGAAATAAAATGGCAGAATTCCTACTCTCACGTTTCATTTTTCCTATATAGCTACAAAATAGTTTCTAGACTCAACTGCGACCAGTAAAAGGGATCCTACAGGCAGACAGGCTCTGATACCATTTGTCGCACCCGGACTTCTAGAGGATACTCGCAGTTCCGTTGAACAATAGTTGATTGGATTACGGGGCTTACCGGCACCCGCATCTCTTACGAGTAGGCCAACACACGTATGTGTGACAACCAACCCCTATCTGTTCATCGTCTACGTAAACCATCCCATAGAAATCAGGATACTACCATTGACGTACTTCATAGCATACACACATGGTACGTCAACGGCGTTGAACAAAGTGATAACACAACATATCTCTAAGACACAAAAGATGGAAATAAGTTGCAAATAGCTCTCACTAGAGCAGAGATAGCAAATACAATCATCCAGAGGACACATGTCCCAACATAACATCATTACATCACAGCGGAAGCATTCAACAGGTCTGAGTACAGACAAGATCCAAATAGGCTTAAGAAGCCGGAAACGAAAAGACGGAGCCCATCCACGAAGTCTCAGATCCTGCCCGGGTCCGCTATCTACTCGTCAACAGCCTCGTCGTACTCCACGTAGTAGCCACCATGGAGATCCTCGGAATCGTCGTCTGCGGAAACCACAGCCCCAAAGGGGTCAGTACAACAACGTACTGGCAAGCAAGACTCACAGTTCACCAAGGTGTAACCCGTCAACACCAAGCACAGATGCTCTGGGTTCAACGGAAGGAAGGGTGATATAAAAGAGGCGGCAGCGGGCTGCAATAACCAACTACAGAAACATACTATGATTTCCGGCTAACAGAAAGGAGATAAGATAACGTATCGTAAGCAACTATAACTAACCACCAAACAAACCCATCCTGGATCTCGCCCCTTATCCAAAGAAGCAATCCGAGGATAACTCACACAGTTGGATTAATGATGGTTCAGGTTGTTGTGTCAATAAACCTATTACTAGTCAAGTTATTATCGTTAGGTGTAAGTTGTCTGAGTACTTGTTAGCCAGTACTTTCACCAAGTCGTCACATAACCGCGGACAACACGGCTTCTCGAGAAGATTCATCCCTGCAGGGTGTGCTCCAGTACCCGTACACACTCAAGCCACCAACTAAAACTCAGGTTGGCTTGACACGACTCGAACCATCTCTACAACCTGTCCTAGGAGCCACGGAGCTATAAGGTCCCGGCCAGTCCGACCTAACCTAAGCGCAAGGGTGAAAACCACACCCCCCGGCACCACAGGCCTCGCCCTATATGCATCATCATCATAATAATCATCACCAACAGTAACCATGGGAGCGACCTGATGGGGGGATAGTAACCCGGTAGGCCCACTTCAAGGTATAATCCGGCCCGAGGTGAGCTGAGCAATACCCGGATAGGGGTAAAGAGATTACTAGAAGGCCCAAAGGCTTGTGAGATGCGTAACCCGGCTTGTGGGTTGCGATGAGGAAAGATAGGCTTTATATGTGGAGTTCGAGTAGGACTCAAAGATGTGCCTTGAAGGGCAAGTTAGGGTGTACGGTGCTTTATAAACCGGCCCCTAGGTTTAGTTTGCCAGAGATTCAAGTCATAGTTGTAACACCTGTTATCGAGTATCCAGTATAATCATATCGAGAGCCGGCGAGTTGTTTTCCGGTTCTTAGATTGCTTTCGCCATGTTCTCCTTCGAGCTAAACCCTCTCCCAAATACCTGTGTCGACTTGCCCCAAGATCAGTTACCCCAGGTAACATCTGCCGTGATTATCCCACGACAGTTGGCGCCCACCGTGGGGCCTGCGTCCAAAGGTGTTTACATCACGGGAGAAGCTCGAAGAGCATGAAGAACCTCATCGTCGAGAAATCTACGTCAACAGCAAAGGAGAGAAGATGGTGGACGATTCTGGCTGGGGGCCAGAGTCGGATCATCTCGAAACCGGATCCATCATGACGGTCGGCAGCATCAACGTCTTCATCGGTATGGTATGTACTTCCAGTTCGAATTGTGATAATATTGGATCTGACTCTGTGTCAGGGGAAGACACGTATGTCCGATCGGGAAAAGAAGAGTCTATTGGAACGACGGGTCAGACAGAGAGGGAGGATGATACCGAGTCCATACGGGATCTATTGGAGGATCGATACGAAAAGGAAAACAGCGAGAAGAACAATACGAATCTACACCGGGCATCATGCGCCGGGTTGCAGTTTATGCGGCTCCCGCGACCAATCTCAATCAAGAAAACGCGGCCGCGGCGCCAGCCGGGGCGGTTCAGGCAGCAGCCCAGCAGCAAGGAGCAGTTGACCCGGTCTTGGTCCAGGTCGATGGAGAGTCGGCGTCTGTCACCAGTCGCCCAGCAGACGAGAGCGACACGCAAATATGTTCGGTTCCAAGCAAACCGGACACCGGGGGCGGGCCCCTCAAACCCGCGTCATCCGGCTCTGTTTGATAATAATTTGATTTTGGACCCCACGGTCTTGGCCACAGTTATTACCCCGGAAAACGCTGCGGAGCGTGTAAGAGACCTGGACGTGGCTCGTCGTGCATTGGAGCAGCAAAGAAGGCAAGTGGAAGCAGAAAGGCAGGGGATGGTCGCACGGCAGCGCGAATTGGATGACCGAGAGACCCGGCTCCGGGAGGAAACGACAAGGATGCACCAAAGACACCGAACTATGCTGCCGGCAACAGGAGGGTTATTAACCCGACTGCCCTGGTGTTTACGCCTCAAGATCAGCCGATTCCACCGACGAACCAAGGACCATACCGCGACTTTCAACGGGAGCGCATCCGGTAAACGCGCCAGCCGGGTTACCTCTGCCACCGACAGGGGTGACAGCCGCAATACCATGCCGCCACCACCATCACGATTCCGCACACCAGCGGGTCATTACAACAATCCCATGGACAACGTGTACGCAGCAACGCTCGCATTAAATCAGATCCCTGTGGGAGACTCGCCTCATGCGGAAGGAACCCGACGAGCAATCGATCTACTACACACCGCGGTAGCACAGCAAGCCAATTATCCGGATCATAGGAGCGGGATGCATGGGACGCCGTACGCCAGCCAGCAACAGGGCCATGTTCAAACGAATGCGGCACAACGAAGGAAGAGCAGCAGCAAATGCCGCCTCCACCACGTATCCAGACAGCACCAGTAGTATCAGCAGCGCAGGCGGTGGTGGACAGTTCCAGAGCCAGAAGAGCCGGGGCCGGTCTGCAGCGCACGAGTTACCGGTGGTGCCGCACCCCGCGGTACCCCCAGCCGGTCACGCGTTTCCCGGGCAAGACCGGCCCCAACCACCCTTGCGGGACCAAAGTGCCTTTCGGACGATATCAGAGCAGAACCTTACCCGAGAAGTTCAAAGAACCGGGGAAAGTATAAATTATGAGCCAACAATGGATCCAGAAACGTGGCTGAGCAGCTATGAGATGGCAATGTCAATTCGCAACGCATCCGAGAATCTCCAAGCCAAATTCATGTACTTAATGATGTCAGAGGGAGCAGCAAAGTTATGGTTCACCAACCTACCGGAAAAATCGATCAAATCGTGGGAGGAGCTAAAGACCGCATTCATCAAGCATTTTCATGGGACATGCAGAAAGTTGTTTACTATTGATGATTTAGAAAGATGCGTTCAGAAGAAAGGAGAGTCAGCACGCAGCTGGGTACGCCGGGTTATGGAGATACTCCACTCGTCTACGGATATCCAGCCTAAGGACGCGCTACAAGCTATGGCAAAAACATGTAAGTATGTTCCTTTAGTGCAAAAGCTAACTCGCATGAAATCTAGTAGGAATGCAGCGGAGGTTACAATGGGAGTTTAATGGATGCGTGCAACAAACACGCTGCAACGGACACCACAGAGGAGGAAGTTGATGACAAGAAGGCAAAAGCAAGCGCAAGTAACAGTGGGAAAACCGGCAATGGATCGCGCCAAACAATAATGGAAGTAACCAGAACAAGCGCCCGTTTGAGGGAATTCCGAGTTTGTGGCCAATACGGAGGCCGGTCTTCAAGACCTAGATCCGAAGGGAATTTTAATACTGGAAATCACAATGGGGGACACTACCAAGGACCTCCAAGACCAAGCAACAGTTGGGACATATTTAGGATGGCGTGCCCGAAGCATAGTAGGAATGGCAAGCCGGCCAATCATTCATTGGAGCAATGTGCCGATTTACAAAGGTGGAAGAACGAGGAAGTGAACAGAGCTATGCGAGGTGCGGGCCGAGGAGGAGGTCCGGGTCTAGGTGGAAACTTGGGTAACGGACCGCCCCCAGCCGGCAATCCGCCAGCTGGGAATCAAGGTAACAATCAAGGTGGAGTAGGAGGTTTTCAAGCTAACCCCAAACAGCTGGGTCATCATGTGCACACTACGGGAGGCTCTAACAAGGATAAGAAGATACTGAAACAAGCAGTTAATTCGTCTCTTCCGCTGTTCCAAGGTATTTGAGGTGTCAGAACATGAGGTAACATGGAGCAGGAAGGATCACCCGGATAGAGTTGATCACCCGGTCTTAGCTTTGGTAGTGGCACCACAGTCAACGGCTACGAGCTGAAGAAAGTCTTGATGGATGGAGGAAGTAGTATCAATATCCTGTACTGGGAAACTTTCCTGCGTATGGGCTTAAAGGAATCTCAGCTGCAAAAGAGTACAACAGTTTTTTCACGGGATAGTGCCGGGTCACTCAGCATGCCCTGAAGGAAAGGTGGCACTGGAAGTAGCTTTTGGAGAGTCAAAGGACAACTATCGAGTCGAGTGGCTTACCTTCGAGGTAGTAAAGTTGCGCAGCCCTTATCATGCGTTGTTTGGGAGGCCGCTTATGCCAAGTTCATGGCGAGACCGTGTTATGTGTACCTACAACTGAAAATCCCGGGTCCCAAGAAGACCATTACAATACACGGAAACCGAGATATAGCAGCTGAGTGTGATGAGGGAGACGCGGCAATGGCCGAGCAAGCCTGTAGGAAGGAAGAGCTCAAGCATTACCGTTCTCAGGTAGACCTAGAAGAGAGGCAACGTCAAAAAAGCCAACTCCTGAGGGGACAAAGCGAAAGTTAGGGCAGAACAAAACCCTAAGATGGTAGCTTCATCAGGAGCGATATTTTCAAAACTCTCAGTAGGGAAGAAGAAGACGTACCACCATCCGCGACTGATCGCGTTTCAAGGGCGACATACCCGGATTGGCTAGCAAATCCGGTACTCATTATGAAAGGGCATAGCAAGTGGAAAATGTGCATCGGCCGTACCAACGCGAGGCCGACTCTCGGGAGTAACTAAAGCAGTGTAGCCAACGGCGGGTTTCATACGCACTCTTTTCCTTACCAGGGTACCTACGGGGACTGGAAGGTTTTTAATGAGGCGGCCCGCTGATTCAAAATTTTTTGTTATCAATAAAAGAAGATGGTTTCGAGTCTTCTCATGGTCTTTGCTTCAGTTACAAGTAAGTAACATTGTTACTATCAATACATCAATATCATCGAAATACTTGCGTGAATATAGGTCTCTGGGGGTGATCTGCTTCAATAAGTAATCACAAAACCCGGAGACCCGGCCATGATGCCTATGAGTTATGGGGCTGATTACTCGAAAAAACGGGTACAGCTGCAATCTTATAACTGGACAAAGGAGCCAAATTTCTTGGTTATTCTTACTTAAGCTCGATGTGACTCGCACTAAAGTGGCATGATCTGTTCACGTACGATTACAATCAAACTATGCAGCCCAATGTGGCTTGCTTGATCTCGTTTTTCGTATAGATGCAACGACATGGTATCCACGCGAAAGCCGGCTTACAGTACAAGATAATCAAAAGGGTCATCTAAACCACAAGTCCATGCAGAGTATAAGGCAAAAAAAAAAAAAAAAGCCGGAAACTCAACAAATATTAAGCATGACTTCAGTATTTATGTAAACAGCTATTGGTATTCAGCTTGGTAAACAGCAGTGTGTCATCTGAGAAAGGCCACACTCCTATGGCTCGTACTTTGGGTCATGGGGACTGGGGACTTCGAAACAGAAACAAACTGTTTAACTGCCAAAGCCTGTAAACCTCCGAGTATGGGGACTTAAAGAAAAGTTTATCAAAAATCTAAAACCTACGATACTCGGTTAGCCGAGTCTCAAAAGGAAACTGAAAACAAGAGTTCGAAGTATCGAGAATAAGCTTATAAGTAACACAAGGATCGAGATTATCAAAAGCCAGGGGAGGCAAAGAGTTATCATAAGTTAATAAGCATACAGTCATAGTATCAGCATCAATGGTGCACAGGCGCACCGCCAAAAATCATATCAGTCTCGAGAAACACAAAGCGCTAGGTAGCGTCCTACTCGGCGTCCTGAGAGTGGTCCTCCGGGTCTAAACCTTGGACTTGCTCCTTGGCCTTACCAGCAGCTTTACCCGGGCTCTTCACTGGACGAACAGGCGGGGGCACGGCTGGGGTAGAGGTAGACGGCTTTACGCCCAGTTCTGCTTCCCTCTTTGCAGCCTCTTCCTTCCTCCTAGCCAGATCAGTCGACCATTTGTCCAACATATCAATAGGGGGGTGCCTCCACCAGGATAACCTTGCCCTCAGAATCATACGAGTCATAATTGTGTTTAGATCCATCTTGTCGGCCAAAGCTGTGGCTGAAGGACGTACCGCAGATTGTATAGCTTTGAAATCCTGGGGCTTGAATTTGGACCCGTCAGCTTTAAATTCTGGGAACCCGGATACTATCTTCGCCGGGTCAAGCTTTGGAAAATAAGCCTTCGCCAGCGTTAAAGCTCGGGTCATCCCAATTCGGCAGGACGAACGCTTCAGTATTTCAATCCACCCAGGTGCTGTGGAAAAGGCATGTATAAGGGTCTCCTCGCCCGGGTATACCTCAGAAGGCCACTTGATAGCATCCAGCAAAAGTTTTGTGCCGGCAAAAAACGTCCGGAGCACAGTCTTCAGAGTTTTTACTTGAGTAGTGGCATTCTCTTCCGGAGCAGCAAGGTTAGCACCTGCAATCCAAACATGCAAAAGCATATCAATCATGTTGGTTATTACAGCGGCAAGATAGAGATACGCAAATTAATCGCAAAGCAAACTTACTTAGCAAGAGACGGTAAGTGTCCGTAAGCTGAGCGGACAGGTTATTCAGCGAGGACTGGGCAGCATTGTACTTCTTCTTGTATGAGGAGACATCTTTTTTCAAAGTCTTTATCTCCGCTTCAAGGGCCTCCCTGCGCCTAACTTCAGCCAGCAAGAGCTGCTCAGCCTTAAGTAACGCTTCATCTGATTGAGTAATCTCTGCCTGCAAAGGCCGGGTGAAGCTGTAAGCCGGATATCGCGAGAGTATTTTATCTGAGGAAATGATTACCGGCAAATACTATGCGAAGTACCGAGGATAATTAAAAAAATTATACTCGGGACTTGGGGACTGGATGTATAATAAGGAGTATCAAGTAAAAGTTACCTGATGTGCTGCAGCCATACGTTCTAGGACAGTCCCTTCTGAAGCTTTCATGGCAAGAAGAGCTCATCAGCTGGTTAAAGTCAGCGTTATCCGAGTTAGATGGCTCGGATACCTGGAAAGTGGGAAAAGGGCATTTCTTGTAACAGGAGGTGGCACCGGGTCATCCGAATGTCGGAGTTTGGTCCCCCTCCCGCGCTTGAAGATGCTCCCTTCTTCTTCTCGTCTGCGTGTGAAGCGGTTGGATATTCGGCGTCATGCCTAGCTGGCTCCGGTGGCGACACTTGCTCGTCGCCAGCCGTAGTGAGGGCATCATCAGCCGGCTCGTTCTCGACCCGGACCTTAGCTTCGGTGTCCTCCTGGTCGCTACTAATAACCGTGGCTCTGAAGAAGGTGCAAAGGCGCAATTAATCTTTTGTTATGGAAAGAAAGGGGATGAAAGTTCGGTATAATATCCGGAAAAGGCGTTTACCCGGTGTTTACTGGAAGTCCGAGGGGAAGCCGTCACTAGACCCGGAAGAGACTGAAAAATGGCAAGAGAGGTCTGGGATTACGTTACAAAGGAGTGACTGGAAAGAAATTTTGTTTACAACAAATACCAGGGTGTTGAACCGGGGGCGGCGAAGCGACCGGGTTAGGGTCTCGTTGCCCGGATGATTCCGGGTTACTCGGCGCCTAGTTGTGGGTGGCTCCTTCGGTTATGATCAAAAGGGGTGAAGATGGGGTCAGCCCCGGAGTGACGTTATGGGAGCAAAAAACCAAAGTGTGAGGACATGAAGTAAAAACCTGGAGGGCTATCCTCTGGATTTCCTCTTTGTTCCGGTTTTGGTGGCCGGCTCCGGCTCTTCCTCCTCGCTGGTGGACCCGCCCCTCTGACCGTTTCTTCTTCTTCGCTTTGGTCCTCTCGCTCTGAAAAATATCCGGGTTACAGCATAAAGAAGAAGAAAAGGCAGGATATAACGTGTGCAAGGGAATCAAGTAGATACCTTCATTCGAGTCAACGACATCGTCTTCCTCCTCCCCGTCTTCGGAGTTAGGAGGGTGTCGACCGTCCAAAAGTCATCATCGGCCTGAGGAGAAGATGCCAGGATAGTGATTAATATCGAGTCAAGAAGCGAACAAAAGTAAGTGTTAGAGGTCAAAATCAAAAGGCAGAAAACTTACCGCGGGGGTTGGATTCTCGAGGGTAAAAGGTTCTAATCCGGCTATGCTCCGGATTACCTCGAGTTTCTCTGTCAGGAAACCCTTAATCGTTTTGTTAATGTCACCCGGAGCTAGGGTGCGGGTAGAGAATCGGATTGGGTCCGTGGTTTGACCCGAGTATTCGCACATCAGCTTCTCACGAATGGAGTTTGGCTGGATGCGGAAGCTAACCCAGGTCTTCACCAGGTTAAGCCCGATGAGGCCTCGGGCGGACAAGATGGAGATCCTAGCTAACAAAGGCAAGATCGCCTCCCTGTCCGGATCAGACGCGAATGCGTTGAATTTCTCGGAGATGTCAAGTTGACCCTCCGAGTAACCCGGCAACTTCTTTTCACCGGGTGGAGAGGTATCCTGGCAGTAGAAGTACGAAAGCTGCCAGTGCTTTACGTGGAATTGAGAGAAATAGGAGGCATCAGGGAGTTCTTGCGGCGCTGGATAGAAACCCCGCCGCAAGTGAGAAGTGCGCCGTCGCCGCTTTCGCGACACGGCTTGCACTGAAAAAGTTCGACGAAGAGGGCTAGACTTGGCGGAGTGCACAAGTAAGATTCGGAAAGAACGATAAAATGGGAGATGTTCAAAATGGAGTTTGGACCTATATCGAAGATACGGAGGTTGTAATGGTCTAGGACGTCACGGAAGAAGGGGTGACCCGGAGGCCTAAAGCCCCGGGTCACATGCTCAACAAAACATATTACCTCATCCGTCGCTGGAGAAGGCCGGGTTTCATTGCCTGGCACTCGCCAGTGGATAGACTCCTGTGGAGGTAGGGTTCCAAGCTCGACCAATTCCTCCAGTTTGGCCTTGGTGACGGAGGACTTCCCCCAATTGGCTGATATGGAGTTTGTGGATCTAGCTTTGGCCGGCTGTTTTCCCTGCCTCTTGGGTGCCATGGGGTTGACCTGGTAAAACATTGAAGAAAAAGACGTAAGGAACAAAAACTTGGAAGTTAGCAGGAAAGTGGTTACCCGCAATTCGAACATAATCCGGCTATTGCTTCGCTGGGTCGAGTATGGTTTGTCCGGGTATCAAGTGACCTTACGAAATCCATAGAGCTTTCCGTAGAAGCAAGTGTTTGGAGAAGTTAGGGGGATACTTATATGCTTACCATCTGCGAATGAGCCGGAGGAGTAAGATTTTCCGAGAAAGGGGAAGGGGGAATTTCCTTCCTAGTAACAGCGACAGTTATTGAGGAGGATGTGAAATCATCAAGTTTCCTATTAAGACTCAGGTCTGGAAGATTGAGGGAGAGCCTTTGAGGGAAAGCCGGGTTGCTACCTGATCCCCTGGGTGTCAATCCCAGCCGCTTGTCAGCATATTGTATCTTGATCTTTATGTATTCTTGTATCCAATATTTCTGCAGGGAATAGCCAGCACTTCGAAGAGTAAATCTTGGAAGCCCAGGCTATTCTGGGGACTACTGATGGGGGATAGTAACCCGGTAGGCCCACTTCAAGGTATATCCGGCCCGAGGTGAGCTGAGCAATACCCGGATAGGGGTAAAGAGATTACTAGAAGGCCCAAAGGCTTGTGAGATGCGTAACCCGGCTTGTGGGTTGCGATGAGGAAAGATAGGCTTTATATGTGGAGTTCGAGTAGGACTCAAAGATGTGCCTTGAAGGGCAAGTTAGGGGTGTACGGGTGCTTTATAAACCGGCCCCTAGGTTTAGTTTGCCAGAGATTCAAGTCATAGTTGTAACACCTGTTATCGAGTATCCAGTATAATCATATCGAGAGCCGGCGAGTTGTTTTCCGGTTCTTAGATTGCTTTCGCCATGTTCTCCTTCGAGCTAAACCCTCTCCCAAATACCTGTGTCGACTTGCCCCAAGATCAGTTACCCCAGGTAACATCTGCCGTGATTATCCCACGACACGACCCATTCATGCTTACGCGCAAATGGAACACCCGAACTAAGTGTGGCTCTTCGGACAAACTGCGGATCAGGTCAAAGTCGAGGGGGGTTCCATACTACCACCCGGATGCGGTGAGCATGCTCATCATGGATCAGTAGACAAGACCCTTTTCCTAATTAGGGTCGACACTAGCAGGCCTCAAAACCACGCCGGGCCTCCTGCCGGTGCCTTATCATCAAATTATTATTACCCAAGCATTAACAGGTTGTTGTTTAAACATCGAGCCCAGAACATAATAGAAATATAGTAACAGAAGGTAACGGGTAACAGACTCGAGCAGAAACAACCCTAAGCATGCTAGTAAGACACGGGCAACAATCAATGGGGTTATAGGTGTGGATGGTGAGGCAATATCAGGGTTCAGGGTATCATGTGGTAGGTTCGTAACAGAAGCAACGATACATATGGCTAGCAGAAATAGACAACGGAAAGTATCGGTAACCAATGTTGAAAGGAACACAGTGGTTCATGTGAGTGATAACTTGCCTGCAAAACTCAGCAGCCTGGTACTGAGCTATATCCTTAGAAGGGGTGCTGTAAAGATCGTCGGTCTCAATGTCGTCGTCTATCCGAGAAGAAGCAAACAACAACGCAAGGAGACAACAATCAATAACATGGCATAGTGCACAATCATGGGATGATGCATGACAATTTAATTGATGCATCAGAATAAACTAGTTGACATGGTAACACAATTTAAATGGACCCATATGCAAGTTGAGTTGCATATGAAAAGCCCATGCATTTAGGTTGAAATAATTGTTTTACAACTAATCAACAGGTGAAAGTGGATTAGCATGATGCATGGATGATGAAAACAGAAAAATAACAACAATAGAAACAAGTTGAAATAAGGTTTAACAAATTTGGAATTTTATTTATTAAGTTATGGAATTTTGGTTCCTTAAAGGTGTTACACAAGCATTTGTTGTTTTCATCAAGTTAAATTGTTCAAAACAGATAACAAAGTTTATATTTGAAAAGAACACCAATTTTTAGTTGGATTACATGTTTCAATTATTGAAAAAGGAATTAGGATGAATTTATTATGATGGAAACAATATTAAACAAGTTTTAAATGGATTTAAAACAAGCATGAATTTTATTTGAATTTTATTTTTTCAAAACATAAATTCAAATTCATATTTGAAAATTTTATACTTTTCTAGGTTGAAAACATATTTTGCATGTTCAAAAATAATTTAATTTGAGCAAGTTATGATTTTATCAATTTTAAATGATTTAACAAGGTTTAAATTATTTAGGCAATTTAAATTATTCAAAACATGAAACAAAATTTATATTTGAAAAGATTATGTGAAATAGCATGGAAAACATATTTTATTTGCATGATTTGGATTAATAATGAATTAGTTATGGATTTTAGCAATTTGCAATTGAATTATTTGAATTCAAATTTGAATTGCATTTTGAAAATTCAAAACAGAAAACAAATGCTATAGATAGATAGACAATTTAATTTAGAGCAGTGCACATATTTTATTTTTATTAATTGGAGTTATGAAATAGAAGTTATTCATTTTTTAAGTTTAGGGGCCAAACTGTAATAAAAACTGGACTTAAAATAAAGAAAAAGGGCCGAAAATGATAGGTGCACCGCGCAGTGGCCAGCCCCAGGCACTGACAGTGGGGCCAGCGCCACTGTGGCGCTTAGGTGGATGGCTAGGAGGTGATGTGGCCGCTAGGGTCCATGACGCGTGGGCCCCACGCGGGTGCGGCCAAGGAAAAAAGGGGAGGCAAATTTTGCCTCCGCAGGAATCGATCCTGCGATCTGGGCGAGCGAGCGCAAGGGCTCTGCCAATTGGGCTGTGAACCGGTTCTTGTCAGGTAAGGGAGAGAGTTGGGGTTATTGTTCAGTTAAGGATTTTAACTGAACTTTCTGTTTTGCAGGTACGGTTACTGCATCTCGCTGCAGGTAGCGACAGCGAGCGAGGGCGGACGGCGAGTGCGGCCGGCCGCCGGCGGCTGCTGTCCGCGCGGCCGCGGCGCGAGGGGCGGGCGCGTGCTGCCGTGTGGGCCGTGTGCCCATGCGAGAGGAGGAGGGAACGAGGAGATGGCGGGAGGGCGAGCTCACCTCGCTGTCGGGCAGAGGGAGCAGGGGGCGGTCGTCGCCGGAGTTGGGGACGGCGGCGGCGGCTTTGAGAGGCTCCGGGGAAACGGAGAGCATGGCGAGGACGAGGGCGGCGTGCCGTTTCCGTTCCCGGCCCAAGCGCGGCCGGGCGGGCACCACGGCGGCGGCGAGTCGCCGGAGAGGGAGGCGGCGGTGAAGGTCTCGGTGGGGGACAGAGAAACAGGGAGGAGCAGAAAAGAGAGGGGAGGAAGAAGAGATGCGGCGCGAGGGAGAAAGGTAGAGAGAAATTAGGGCAAGGAGGGGAGGAGCTCGAGGTCTTAAAGGCCAGGGGAGGAGCTCGATCACCGTTGCCTCCTCTGAACCTGCTACGTGGACACAGGAGATGGAAGCCGTACGAAGGTAGAAGACGATGGGGGGTTACCAGGCCTTCGGGGCAGTTGGCTGGCCCAAATGGGCTTCAGGCCCTATTCCCCCTCTCCTTCTCTCTTTAATCTTTTTCTGTTATTTATATTTTTTTTTGCTACAAAGGAATTAGAGAGAAAAAGGAGAGGTTTGTGCTAGGAAAATTTAGGGAAAATTTTATAGAGTTTTGTTTTTGGTCACCACATCATAATACCAACTTTGTTTTCCCAAATAAATTTAATTGATGTTATTGTTTGGAAATTAAATGATTTGAGCAATTTGGTATCAACAGAAATAAATGAAAGTTAAGCCAAATAATTAAGTTTTTGATTCCAATTTTAGTGGAACAAATATTTGTTTGTTTTTATAGTTTTTATTTGACACATTGTAACATAACAATTATGAACAACAATTGAATTTTGTTTTGGAATTCAAATAGAAAACAGATGGAAACAATGCGATCAAATGCAAAACAATGCAAACAAAAATCAAATGAATATGATGACATGATGCAAAACAAAAATAAACAAGAAACAAACATCTAGGGGGAGATTTTCATACTTGGGATGTTACACGAGAGACAAATTTGGCTACCAAAGATGGTTAACTGATAATAATGTTTAGGGCAGACGGTTCACCTCCAAATGTATCGGCAGTACTTACTTCTCAAGTCCATTGTCCATCAGTCAATGTTAAATTTCTACATGCATGTTGTAGATCGTTTTCCCCTGAATTTGTTTCTGTTGCTGACTGCTCCATTTGTCTCCCAAGCTCTTGCTTTTCTCTGTTTAGAGTTGAGATTAAATGATTCATGTACTGAGTAAAGGGTATCATTCAGACATTCACAATGTGCTTACTGTAGTACACTACGAAACTAACAAAAGAATTAGAAGTAGCCAGCATTCTAAATGTTAAGTTTGTTTCAAGGGAAAAAACTGTGCAAATTGGGTATCTCTTATTTTCTACATAATTAGTTTCACTTTCAGATGAAAAGTGAGGCATTGAAAATTTACATCCGCAGTGGAGCTCAAAGACTTCCGTCCCATCAGTTTAGTCCACAGCTTTGGGAAGATTTTCTCCAAGTTGCTTGCGACTAGACTGAGTCGGAGGATGTCGGAGTTGGTGGACGTGAATCAGAGTGCTTTCATTATGGGGAGATCTATCCTGGATAATTACATGCAGGTCCTTTTAGCTATTCGTAGTCTTCACCGTAGACGCTTGCCTTAAATCTTTCTTAAGATGGATTTAGCGCGTGCTTTTGATACCGTGTCGTGGCCCTTTATCATCGAAGTTCTCCATGCACGAGGGTTTGGCGATAGATGGTGTAGATGGGTCGTGGCTTTGCTCTCCGCTTCCAGTTCACGGATTTTGGTGAATGGGCACGCTTCTAATAGGATCAGACACTGTAGGGGCTTGCGACAAGGCGACTCTCTCTCGCCGTTGTTGTTTGTCATTGTCATGGATGTGCTGGGTGCACTATTCCGTGTGGCGGATGAGAGGGCGTTGTTTCAGTCGTTGAGTGCTTTTGGCATCAAATACCGGCTTTCGCTTTTTGCGGAATGATGTTGCACTTGTGGTTAGGCCTTCAGTTGTGGAGCTTAGACTAGCCAAGGGTATCTTCGATCTCTTTGGCGACGCGGCGGGGTTGATGGCGAATTATGCCAAGTGTTCGGCGACGTTGATCAGGTGTGGCGTGGTGGAAAGGGAGGACATTAGGGATTGTCTCCCTTGTGCTGTAAAGGAGTTTCCTTATACGTATCTTGGTCTTCCGCTCTCTACCACCCGCCTGTCTAGGCAAGTGCTTCAGCCGTACGTGGATAAGTTAGCCCGTAGATTGCCGACGTGGAAAGGAGCCCTCCTACAGATCCAAGGTCGCTCGGTTCTAGTTCAGGCAGTCCTCTCGGCGATGTCTGTCTACATTATGATGGCCATGGATTTGCCTAAGTGGATGCTAGACACTTTTGTGTGTGTGCAGGGGGGTGGGGGTGGGGGCCCGATGTGGGGGGGATGTAAGGGTGTGGATGGAGGCCTCGGATTGAGAAATCTTCATCTTCTTAACGAGGCGTTCAGACTTAAGTGGCTTTGGCGTAGTCGCAAGGAGTCGGACAAACCTTGGCTCATGGCGCCTGTGGTGTGTGCTCCATCCACGAGGGCCCTTTTCCGTGCCTCAAATCGTATGGTTGTGGGCAATGGAGAGTCCACTCTCTTTTGGACGGATCGTTGGATCGACGGCCAGAGTGTAGATATGATAGCCCCCCTCGTCCTTTCCTTTGTGGATCCGAAGATTCAGAGCACCCGCCTCGTTGTTGACGGCCTAGGGGGAAGCAGGTGGATTCGTGACATTGCACTGGGCATTTCGGTCCCTGCCATGGCGCAGTACCTTGTTCTATGGCAGGCCTTGAGTGTGATGGTTCTTCATGTGGATGTGCCCGATTCCTTCCAGTGGATCAGGACCGCCTCTCTCGATTTCTCGGCTAGATCGGCATACATGTCCTTCTTTATTGGATCCACTACTTGGCCACTGCATGACCACATCTGGGGTTGCAAAGCGCCGCTAAAATTCAAAATCTTCGTGTGGAAGGCGGTGTGGAATCGTTGTTGGACGGGGGTGAGGAGAAAAAATCATGGTCTTACGTTGGTGGATACTTGCCCGGTTTGTCTGCAGGAACCTGAGTCGATCGATCACCTTCTTTTACAGTGTTCCTTTTCGAGACAAATTTGGTTTCAGGTTTTGTCGAGCGTTGGGCGCCCAGAGCTATCACCTTCTTCCTCCTCGACTCTTGAGGAGTGGTGGCTCAAGGTGCTAGAGGATTGGCCGAAGATCCAGAAGGTCAAGATGAGGGCTCTTGTCTTGCTGGTCTTGAGGACCATTTGGGTAGAGCGCAATAACCGTGTTTTCAAAGGCTCTTCGAGGTCGATTACGTTAGTTCTCGACTTTCTGATGGAGGAAGCGGCTAGGTGGAAAAAAGTCGGTAGTTTGTGAGCAGTACGTCCGTATTTTTCTTCGGGTGTGTTCGTGGGTGATCTCTCGGGTCAGAGTGGATTGAATCTTGTAATTGTCTGGTTTCTCCTCTTCTATATAAAAAAGACGTGCAATTCGCGCGTTCGTAAAAAAAAAAATTTACATCAATGTATTTCTTTTTATATCGAGAAAATGCAAAAGGATTTGCATTTCATTGAACAGGAAGACATCAAGGGGTACAACCTCCAGAGAGGTACACACATGACCGTCGTCACCAAGTGACTACAACTAGGTAAGGAGGTGCCCTCAACAACAGACAACAACGGCATTAGGCCTGGGCAGCGTCATCGCCATTGCCTTACAGCTTGACCAGGCCCGGTTAGAACTGATGTAGCATTCGTCGAGGAGGTGCCGGTGCTAGCTAACTTTGCACCACGGAGGTCCGCTCCCTGTGTAGCAGCCTACGCCGAAAGACCCACTGCCAATATCCAGCTGCCGCACTGTACCAGGTACTCCACTTGCATCCAAAGCAACACCCTCAAGAGGGAAACGGTGCTGAGACACCGCCGCTGCCCAGTTCGAGCCGTCAGACGTAGGGTTTCCCCTGATGCTCCAGGAGGAAGTCCGGCCAGGGTCATGCCAACGCCTCCGAGGAGGTAACGACACCCCTCGGGCGTCGTTGTTGACAGCGCAGGGGATTGATTTTGCTTCGGCCCATGAATAGACCTCCGAAGACCGTCGATGCAGGGGCAGACTAGCGGTGGCGAAGTACGTCGATGGGAAGACCAACACACCAGGAGGGAGGCCTAGGAACATTGCCATCGTAGGAGAGGGCACCGGCCAACACAGCATCAGCAGGTTGGCCACCGCTGGGAGCGCGTTGAGCAAGTGACATCCACCTGCACCGCGCCACCGCAGACAATGGTCGCCGCTGCACCGGCCCACATCTTTCGCCACCGGGATCTGCCAGGGCACATCAGAGCAGCCGTTGTTCGCATGCTCGCCCGCACAACATCCTCCACTAGCGGCGGTCTATAGGGGTGGGAGGAGGGATAAGGGCTGCAGATGGGGGCGAAGAGGATGCTGCGGGCTAGCGCTAGCCCAGATCTGAGTACCCGCACCACCGCCGTGCGCCGCCAAAGGCCGGCCAGCACTAGCACCACACACGCATGCCACGCGCAGCCACTGACCGGCCGCCACCACCGCAGAGCCACTCGTGTCGCGCGTCATCACAGCTCAACCTCCAGCACCACCACGCGCTCCCGTGGCGTCGAAACCAGCACGCTAGTGGACCGAACGAGTGCCCCAATGCCGCCATCCGCCTGTGAGGGATTCGCCTGCCGGCATTCTCCAGCGGCGGCGAGGAGGGAGGGTGGGGAGGGGGGCTTCGGTGGCGGCTAGGGTTTGGCCTCCCGAGTCGCCCGCAGGGAGTTGTTTTTGAAAACTGTGTTCATTAGCTTTGTTATGAACCCATTTGCATGTTGAATATTAAACAACAGTGTCGTGCTTACTTGAAGCACAACTTATCAATTCAATAGTGCTACCTGATTTATTTTTTTATTAAGTCACCACTCACCACATATCGTTAGATGTGGCTCTCTTTGAGGCAACCGCAAGCCGATTTGCAGGCTCATACCATGTGCTTAACTTTCAGTCTTGGTTTTCATGTGGATATGTCATCTAGGTATCTAGGGGTGACTTCTCTTTCAAGTTTTACAATTAAGATTTCAGATGATTTTTCTTCATGACATTTTTTTTGAGATTTTACTTTACTTACTGGTTATCATCCATAATAGATTTTGTGAAACATTGAGAAGGAGGTAGAATGGCATGAATCCCCTGTTGTGAAATTTCTAAGCACTTCATCCTTTTTACCTTCCTAATCCATGTGGGATCCAGTAACATCTAGACTTTTAGTATGGATTATTTCAGCAATAATTGTACATGTTTCGATTGGAAGTTAATTTCTGTTGGTACCACATGCAGTCGAATTGAGATTTCCATATAGCTCACTGGACTCGCAGTCGATAATAGTTTATTATCTAGGAAAACATAGTATTCAGTCCTCCCATTTGTGAAATGTACTCCATGTTTCCATGTGTTCTTATCTGTATGAGACCATAAGAATATACAGTGATGATCTTTCTAATTAGTACGATCATGTTTGCAATGATTTTGCAATAAGTATCTCTTGGATGAATATAAGTTTTTGGTAATACATGTTTGGCACATAGAAGTGACAAAATACTTTGTGTTGTTGCCACTTTGATAGCCGGTTGTAGAAGAACACAGGTAGAATTTCTAAAGGAGTATACTCATGTACGACCAAATATTTTTTTATTCTACAAAAATACGTTGTTGGTAAATTCTCTGAATCATGTACACCATATGACTTACTAAATATGACTTTTGTCTTATCTTTTTAGACCCTATTTTTCTCAACGGAGCTCGAATCTTCTCAACACTTAACATTTTTATGCGACTATCTGGTGAAGGTTCAGTCAGTTACTCCAGTCAGTGTAGTTGTTAGGGGTAGAAGGTTTTTGTCTACAGAACTAAGTGAACATGTATCCAGTAAGATTGATATACTTAACTGCATTAGTAGTACATTCCGGGGGATAGTACTCATACCTTTTTTTTTGTTCATGGTGCTTAAGATTTCTTCAAATGGTGGTGCTTCTCATATAGTTCTGAACTGTTAAATACATTGGTCTACTTTTTTGGGTAGTAAGCATAATATTTTAATGGGAAGTGCAACGAAGTCACCTAAATGAGGGCTCTAGATTTCTAATAACTGATGACGGATCATCTGGCACACAAAATATACATTCCAAAAGAATGTGCATAACATAGCAATAAACAAAAAAAAACTAACATAGCGCGGCGTGCGCCGCGCCGGACCTGGCTAGTAGATGATAAAAAGCGGACCGTTCCATCTACCATGGCTCTCTTTGTCCCTCGCCTCCTAAAGTAATGGGAAACGAATTAAATAACAGAGTTATGGATGTTGTTTGGAGCTGTATAGGGTGCGGTCATGTTCGATTTGCGCGCCAGTTCTCCCGTGAACGGATGCACATGTGAAAAACTTCAACCGCGGGCACACTAGATTAGGTTCATGGGATAGCCCACGCATGCAGCTCTTCTATAAAGCTGTGTAATAAGATAGTACTCCCTCCGTAGACTTTTATAAGGCTCACTTTTTACTATTAAAATGCTAAAAAATGAGCCTTATAAAAGTGGACGGAGGGAGTACTATCTCGTGGCCGAATTATTTCGATTGTTTACTTACTCACCGTTCACTTCTGCTCGTTTAAAAAATAATTTCGCAGTGACCTCGTGAGCTTAAGAGTCGATGGTGCAAAGAAGTGAAGAATCCACATATGGTGTGCCTTTTCCACCCTATCTAGATTCTCGTTTAAAAAAAAAAAAAAATGTATTTCTTTAATGTGTGTATACAAAATAGACGTACGTAAGAGGCAAAATGAAGCATCTTTTCCTCGTGGATACCCACGGATTACATCATCCATGATATGCAGTGTTGCTTGCTTCATGTTTGAAGTCCCGTGATAGCTGACGATGTAAACATTTGGAAGGGTTCAAGTGTTCTGACTCCTGACGCTAACATACAGCTGGAAGGCATTTGCTTCCACGATACACAAACATCGCGAGATTGATACAGCTCGAGTATTTGGAGATTAACTACCATAGTGCCTGGCCACCAGAGCTTTTTATGTGGTTGTGACTTGGTCACTTGAGAGATAAATATCAGGCCTGGGCGTATTATAATTGCCACAACTAGGAGTTTTTTTTTGTTGTTCTTGAAAATTTACAACTAGGAGATTAAGGGAAAATCCAATGCTACGAGCTAAACCAATGATTTTTTCCGATTCTTGTCTCTTTGGGTTGCGATTCGGACATATGTCCGCCACCTCACTATTCTAGCCGTTGCACCCCAAAGGGGCGACTCATTTGCTACGCTATGTTCCTTTTTTTTTAATTTGAAACATTTAAATTATATAGAAATTCATAGATACAAAGCAATTTTTCGTCGGTGTAAAAAGTGCTAATCTAGGCTTTTCGTCATGGTCGTCCTTTTTTGATGGTGGCGGTGGAGTTGCGGTCTCATCATCCTCCGGTTGTGGCGGTGGATATACTATCTGGTTCGCCGGCACCTCCGCTGGCTTGCCTCACTCGGCTAAGCCCATGGGTGTCCAAACCACCTTGACATCTTGTTGCTTAATCTTGTCTATTGTGAAAGATTTGTGGTCATTTGAAAGCCCCCATTTCATGTGTAGTTCACGATGCAGGTGGACATGGACGTCTGCCAGTCCACTCCATCTGCGCCACCTTAAATCCCCAACCGGCCAAGTGGACGGACCGCCAAAATTAGACGGGCCTCACAGAAAAGGTTCGTCGAGCCGCTAACATCCATGTCCATCTCGCAGTCTCACAACACGAAAGTTTGTCGCCGCAAGTGCTGACCACTCGGCTCTTTGGTCGCTCCTCCAAGCACCCTTATGCCAACTCGGGCTCTTCGCCCTTCCATCCCCAGGTCCGCCTCGCGAGCGGCACATCAGGCAGCCCCAAAGGTCATCGACGCTCCACGCCTAGTATTTTGGCCGCCGGCTGGCTCCTGCTCATTGCGCCATGCTTTTCCCTTGCCAGATTACTTCGCCGGAATGCCCGTCGTCGACCTCTCCAGCCCCGGCGCGCCGCGGGTCATCACGGACGCATGCGTGCGCTTCGGGTTCTTCAAGCTTGTCAACCACGGCGTGCCCGTGGACATAATGGAGAAGCTCGAGTCGGAGGCTGTCAGGTTCTTCTCACTAACCCAGGCCGAGAAAGACCGCTCCGGGCCAGCCTACCCGTTCGGGTACGACATCAAGCTCATTGGGTACAATGGCGACATGGGGTGGCTCGAGTACCCCGCCTCGCCATCGAGTCCGTATCGCTCTCCGGCACATGTCCCGTCCCATCTAGCGTGGTATTTCGGTGAGTTCCACGGGGCCTCAAAAAACATGGAATGGGAAGGGGGAGTCCCATGAGGCCCCACATGGGTACTCTCCCGACTCACCAATCCCTCGTCCTCCTGTAAATCTTAGAGAAGATCCACTTAAGCTAAATGCATCCTTATTTTATAATTGGCAATTTTCTAATTGACCTACACTAGTCACTTCATCACCACTAAAGAAGCTTCGGATGATATGCATTTGTTGGAAATGTGAGCATGAAGAGAAATAGATATGATGCTTCAAACAACCAAGACGAAGGATTCTTCATGGAAGACGGTGAAGACCATGAGCGCATGCATCAAAGACTCAAGACTGTTGCCACAGTCTTTAGATACCTTGGCGCCACATATTTGAACGATGCTTGGGTCAAATGGAAATATGTGCGCCAAAAAAATCGTACACCTAAAATATGAACCCTAAACACTTCAAAATATCTCAGAATCAAAATTACTACCCCCTAAACCATGAAGACTAGGCACACCCACACAGAAAAGGAGCAGCATATGGTATCAGAGTGTCTGTTATAATAATGCAATAGTTTTATGTATGGTCTTTAAAGGTGCCACACTGATAGACTCATCTCTACTTCCGGTCCGTCATCAAAATTACGTTTTTGCCCTTGGCATTGAAAATAATTACCCACCACTGCCACCCGTTAGTCACGTACCGCTTAGTTTCATTATCTCCTCTGCTCGTTCCTCGCCCACACACCAGACACCTCGCCCCCTTCCCCGATCCAGGACGCCGGCGAGGGTCCCTCCGGCGCCCCCGAGGTTGGGCGTAAGTTCTTGGTCCAAATTTGGTTTCCCAAACTCCCTTGTCCCCTCCCCCGCTCGCGGCCGCTGGAAAGGGCCTCTCTTGCTCACCCTCCGTCCAGGCATGCGGAGGACACAGGGCGCGGTGCCGGATTACAGGCAGCTCGGGCAAGGGCGGGTGGCGTTGTAGTCCAGGTAGGCGGAGGGCGCATGGATTAATCCAACAACCACGAGATTATGGGCGTTGCCTTGGAGGACGCCGCGACCATGGCCGGCGTCGCGAGCTCGGTTCCCGTCCATGGCGGCCCAAACTCACCAGCGCTAGCTAGAGGAAGCGACCATGGCGAGCGGCGCCATCCCCTCGATATCTAGCCACTGGAGCCGCCGGCCTTCCCCAATATATACCAGATCAGGTCCTTGGTTTCATCTTTTCCCCCTTCTTATTCTAGCCATGGTGACAGGATAGGAGGCGACAGGAGACGATGTGTTCTTCAGATCTATGGTCTTCTTCTGACAATATCTTCTTCTGCCGCTAACGTCTTTCTCCCTGTTCTTTGTGCATCATGGACTGCGCCCTGTGATTGGCAAGCCATGGCCAACGACGGATCTTCTTATGTTGCAATGTCCAGGGATAGCCATCTAAATTAACAGCCAGGCTCGCAGCTTGGTTCTCTACTTCCTATACTAGGAATTAGTTGACCTTGTTGGGACTAATTTTCCGGCTCAATGAGGGGTGGAGTTGTCTCCAACTTTCCATCGACTACCAAGGTTCGCTGCTGAAGTACACTATCCCAAGCTGAGCTCAATGCTGCTGCCTGCAGGTGTTGAGCTGGCCCGTGTAGAAGATTAGACAGATTCCGGCCGAGGGAAAAGATTCAGAGAAGGAGCAACACACAAAACACAAATGGAAACTAACTCAACAATCTCAAGGGCGATATCAAGGGATCTCGGCGCCCAATGTGCCAGCAGGGTTCAAGAGAGCAACTCCTTCACTCTGGCATAGCCGACACACGCGGTGTCTACTGGGAAGGTTGATGATGAAAACTGAGCGACCAATCAGTCCATTGACAGAATTAATCGGAGCAGAAGAACTATGGTGGAGATAGAAGAACTTGTGTATCAATTCTTCAGAACTGTTGGAGAAAGAGATCTAGCTTGGTGTGTCAATCTATAGGACCTTCGTCAACAGAAGCAGTCAGTACTTCATGCCCACACGAACTTTGCATGTGGTTGATGTTAACGTTGGCAAGAGTAAAAAAAATCCTGGCTGCAATGCCAAAGAGTATGGACAGGAACAAGTGGTTCATTGGGGTACTCATGGCAGCTGTTGCCTGTTGGTCTTGCTATACTTATCATATTATACTTTAAGCTCGCTCGCTTAGTCAGGTAGGTCCTCCAAATCATAAGTGGTCAGTAATTTGTGATAAGATTATATGGAGGTTTACATTGGACAGTATAGAATGTCCCTCCAACTTCATTCGTTCCAGCGGCCCATTGTCAAAAAAAGAAAGGTTAGACGGGTACATATTAAATTTCCAAAGATTAAAGACATCACAAAATTTATTAATCGAAGGCAGGTGCATGGGTTGATTACTAATACTGAAGGGACGAGACGACGAGTGTTTGTGAAAAAAAAAAAAAAGAGTGTTTTTGGGTTGTCTGTGGCCATGTCAATATTTTCTGCCGAGAAAAAGAATTTCCATGCTAGGCGCGTCACACAATGTGGAGTTCAACCGACTTCTTTACGGTGATTTATATGACGCCATGCATAGAGTAGGCCTTTCTTTATGTGGATATGCCAACGTCGAAACATGAGTCCGATTTTTCAACGTTGAATTTCATACCAAACTCGATTCCTCCTGTATTTGAGTCCATAAAGATTGCAACTTTAATTTCTTGCCACCTCTCGCACGAAAATCCACCCATACATAGCCCCTCTACTACGCGCCTGATTCCAGCAGAAACAGAACAAAAATCCGCGCCAAATCGACTGCACGACCTTGCTGGATTTCGCTTGCCACGGAAGCTCGAAATATTTCCATCGGCAACGGAGCGACGGATCGTCCTCTAATTGTATTCAACAAGTCAAGACATATGTGATCTTTATAATTTATGCACGAGTGGACGGAGATAATCTCGGCAATTTTGGGGAGCAGCAGATCGTTCTCTAACGGTATATGACAAGTCAATGCAGTTTCTGCGATCTTTATTCATGAGTAGACGCAAACAAACTCGGAATTCTCAATTTTTGTTCTCTTATCTAGAATCAAATCTTACTTCAATTTGTTGTCACTTTCTATTTTGGTGAACAGATCAATTGGAGTGTGGTCGGTCAGTCTGTCGTTTGGTGGATATCGCATAGTGTACAAAACATGATTTTGGTAAGTGATTGGAGGGAGATAAAGCCAACTATTAACTTGGAAATCATATCGTTCAGTTTTCAGTTTGAACTCTGAACATTCAAAGGTTCATCGATGAGAACCTGTTTGGGTAAGGTGAGAAGGGATAAGATGATTTTTTTTCACAACATGTGGAGGTTACTAAATATTACATTAAATTTGGCGTCAGTTTGCTCCGTATGAAATTGCAAATTCAAGATATGCATGTGGTAGCATTTTTGTTAATCTAAACTCTGAACAATCAGAGGTCCATTTATGCTACTAGCAAGAATTAGATGACCCAACCACGAAACAAGCAATTCTTAAGTTGAAAGCGATTTTTTTTTGTATAGATGATGCTTAATACAATATATGATTTTGCTGACATTGATCTACATATGAGTTATTCGGAAGTTCCATTAATTGAGTGGGCTTTGCAGAAGAATAGAGGAAATCTTGCCCTTTTGAAGATGTCTATTATTTTCAGTAATAAATAAACCACAATTCTGTACATCTTAGAGTTACTTGGATCCAGTTTAAACTGAAGCTCTCGTACACCACATGTTCATGCAATCAAATTTAGACCGAATCGTTTTTTCTTAACTTAGCATATTAGGTATAAAGGTACATATTTGAAGGCAAAAGATGGGAGTCATCGTTCATCTTAATAACTTATATTGATTTGTTTTGTGTAAATTTTAGAGACAATAACTATTATCTACATATCTCGGTCTAAATTTGTTTCCCGTGGCAACGCATGGGCACTTTTACTAGTCTATCTAAAACTATTAAAATGATCACATGCAACAGTAAAAGGCGTGCCTAAAATCCTAGACCTAAACCATAATATATAAACACTACAAATACTTCACACCACAATTTTTTTTATCCCTAAACCCTAAATACATCCCACACTCAAAAGTATTACCCTCCAAAACCATGAAGACCAAACACACACTACATGGAAAGAGCTAGCAAAAACGTGCAAGTTGTCATATCGCAACGGAACCGCACATGATAGCAAAGAGTGCATGTTCTAATATCTCAACGGAGCCCCACGTGTTAGAAAAGAGTGCATGTGGTAATATCGCAACGGTTGTAGGCATGGTCTTCACATGTGCTACATATATATTCCCCATTTTATCTCCAGATATTAAGAGGGCCACACACGATAGCAAAAGGCGTGCCTAGAATCCTGTACCTATACCATAAAATCTAAATACTTGAAATGCTTCACACCCCCAAAAGATACTCTCCATAACCATTAACACTTCCTTACGAGAAATGAGTCGTACGTGTTAGCAAAGGTTGCATGTAGTAATATCACAATGGAGCCACATGTGTTATCAAAGAGTGCATGTTATAATGTCGCAACGATTCTATTTGTGATCGTGGACAGTGTCATGGTGTAGTTGACAACATACCCGTGGTGAAACCCTAAGTGCAAGGTATATTGCAACAGCTAGACACCGACGCATACGTCCTATTAATTGAATCCTTGGACACTAGTTCCCTACCGGCTATTAAATCTAACCAATACCCTCTTAAGCCTATACTCGTAAGACATCATGGTATGAGAAAAAATAGCTAAACAGCTTGCAAAAGTGAAACAAGGGAGCCATCTCTTTCTAATAAAAGTGCACATGTTAAGAGCATAGAAAGAACGTAGAGGTGCTCGTGGATGGTGCCATAAAAATGATGTAGACCTTAGATTCATTGCCGCACTATTTTCATTTTGCGGCCGGTGAGGTTGGTCTTGCCCTACATTGTGTGCGTTGCAGCGGCACAGCTCCCTGGGTAGGTTTGTCCTAGATATTAGTTTGAACCTTATATGAAAAGTCCATGATTTCCCAATTCTAGCCATCCTAACTATTGTAAAAAGCCCAATCATTTTTATAATTCTGTAAAAATAAAAAAAGATTAAAACGTATCATCCTCCTATTAATATTAGAGAAGATCCACCTAATTAAGATAAATGCATCCTTATTTTCTAATTGGCATATTTCTATGAGATATCATGTGAACAGTGCCTCCATCAAGCTTTAGAGAGTCATTAAAGTTGGATGCAACCATGTGGATCCAAACAACTTGACAAGAAGAGAAGTGATTGATACTCAACTAAATACCACCATTCTTCACATGATCCGCCAAGCTAGAGAAAAATATTTGACCCACATTAATCACTTTACCCTAAAAACATCAAAATATCTCAGAATCAAAATTACTTCCCCCTAAACCATGAAGACTAGGCACACCCACACAGAAGAGGAGCCGGATAGGGTACCGGACTGCTTGTTATGCTAACGCAATGGTTTTATGTATGGTATTTAAAGGTGCCACACAGATAGTTTCACCATCTATCTTAAAAAATTAAAAGGGCCACATGCGACAGTAAAAGGGGTGCCTAAAATCCTATACCTAAACCATAATATATAAGCACTACAAATACTTCACACCACACAATTTTGTATCCCTAAACCTTAAAAACATCACACACTCAAAAGTATTACCCTCTAAAACCATGAAGACCAAACACACACTACAGAAAAGGAGCTAGCAAAAACGTGCAAGTTCTAATATCGCAACAGAGTTGCACATGTTAGAAAAGAGTGCATGTTCTAATATGCAATGGAGCCACACATATTAGAAAAAAGTGCATGTTGTAATATCGCAATGGTACTAGGCACGGTCTTCACATGTGCTACATATATTTCCCATTTTATCTCCAGATGTTAAGAGGGCCGTACACGATAGCAAAAGGCGTTCCTAGAATCATGTACCTATACCATAAAATCTAAATACTTGAAATGCTTTACACCCCAAAAAATCCTCTCCATAAACTATTAACACTTCCCAACAAGAAATGAGCCGTACGTGTTAGCAAAGGGTGCATGTTGTAATATCGCAACGGTACTAGGCATGGTCTTCACATGTGCTACATATATTTCCCATTTTATCTCCAGATGTTAAGAGGGCCACACACGATAGCATTAGGCGTTCCTAGAATCATGTACCTATACCATAAAATCTAAATACTTGGAATGTTTTATACCCCAAAAAATCCTCTCCATAAACTTTTAACATTCCCAACAAGAAATGAGCCATACATGTTAGCAAAGGGTGCATGTTGTAATATCGCAACGGATCCACATGTGTTATCAAAGAGTGCATGTTGTAATATCGCAAACAGTTCTATATGTGATTGTGACGGTGTGATAGTGTAGTTGACAACATACCCGTTATGAAACCCCAAGTGAAAGTTATAGTGCAATACAGCTAGACACCATCCTTGAACACGCTAGTTCCCTCCCAGCTATGAAAATCTAACCAATGTCCTCTTAAGCCTATACTCGAAAGGCATCGTGCTATTAGAAATAATAGCAAAGCAGCTTAATTATTGTAAACAGACAATCATTTTTATAATTCTGTAAAACGTAAAAAAAAAGATTAAAACATACCATGCAGCGATAGATAGAACTCGGCAAGCTGTGGACACTTCAATCATACCTAGACATTTTTAGCATGATCAAACTTTATCGTTTGATAAAACGTGAGGAGTAAAAGCTAGTTCCTGAAGCCATATACAAAAAAGGGAAACATGGAGCCACATGTCATGTTAGGTCGGGCAGCACTGCCTCGTGAAAACGAGCACTTGTGCTGCGGGCTATGCATGTCTGACAATGTTCTCGGAAGGAAGTGTCATTAGGCTACTCATTCCGTTCCGAAATAGATGACTGTTTTTTTGAGTATTTATATTTGTTTAAACATGTTCATGTAGACATGTTTTAATACTCCCTCCGATCCATATTAATGGTCGCTAAATCGGATGTATCTAGACATATTTTAGTGCTAGATACATCCGATTTAGCGACCATTAATATGGATCGAAGGGAGTATCTAAATACGTGTATGTTTGGATAATGAAAGTATCTACTTTTGAAACGGAGGGGTACTTGTCACGACATAGCACCTGGAGTTCGGCACAAACTTTTCATACTGTTGAGAGTTAACGATATGCCGCGTCATTTTGCGGGCTATATATGAGTTTTGTCTCGACCCTATATCGTGCGTCGTGGCCACACAACTCCCCGAATACACAAAAAAGCCATGATTTCTCTGTTTTAGCCTTCTTAATTATTTACAAAAAGCTCAATCATTTTTATGGTTTCATATAAAGTAAACAAATGTTAAAATGTGTCGGGCGGCTATAGACAAAACACGGCTGTGGACCCTCCGATCATGGCTATACATTTTAAGCACGGTCAAACTTTATCATTTAGTAAACGTGAGAAATAAAAGCTGGTGCGTGAAGCTATATACATAGCGACAATACTTTTCGATAGCTAGAACGCATGCATGTGCCATGCATCTCCTGCTTCATTTTGTTTTCACCGATCCAAAAGAGGATATCCTTACAGTTGACAGTCGATTGCACGAAAAACAAAACGTAACCCGCCGGAAATTCATGGCACGCGTTGGACCTATACTCTCGTTCTAACCCGTAGGATAACCGACAATAGTACTTGTTTTGCCAGGTCTAGTGACCTTGGTTTGTACAGCGGGTGGTGGTCTGGACTGGTAATGAAGGCCGACTCTGTATATGACAGACCACAGAAAAAAAAAACTACTCACAAGTTGTTGTGTGGATACAGCCAAACCATCCCCACTTTGCCTAGCTAGTATGCTAACGTCTATGTCAGCAGACATCCCCAGAAACCACGTCGCCGTGGCCAACTCCTTGGTGACCAAGTTCCTTGCCGAGGTTAGATTCTCTTATTCTTCTCCCCAATTGGTTGCTCTTGTGTGGTTGTGTTCCAGGCTTCCAGCTCATTAGGTGCCATGGTGGCTAGCTCCAGCAGAACGTGATACTCGTGAGTTGGCGGACACGCAGCTACCAGCCGGTTTTGTGACCATGTCTGGTGCCGCACCTGAGCAGCCATACTGATTGGGCTTTTAAGCATACTAGTACAAATATTTTACTTAGTGAAATGATCGTACTTTTTTTTGACTTTGGAATATATATTTAGGGTTCTACGCCATGAACGATAAACACCGGAGGGGGAGAAAACCCTATTCTAGCAGGTGCAATGCACAGTCATGATGACATGACATTTTAATGCAACTAAATATTATGGACATGATTTTCATGTTAAATGCTTGTATTTGGCAACACTCATATTTATCTTAGTGTCATACTAATTGTTACTACAAGACCAGTACCTAATTAATTTGTCAACATGCATGAAAATGATGTTCTCTTATGTTACTTTAAGTGTTTTTCAATTTGGTATAGTTTCCATAATTTTTGGATGAAGAAAACAATGATTAAGAACTATTAATTTTTGCTTTCATTTCAGCCATTTTTGGAAAACAACAAAAATAGAAATACTTTAGATGTCAAACTGCATGTATAAGATTGAAAACATGTGCCAAATGTTTCATTGAACATTTTGAGATATTAAACATAATTTTTGGATAATTATTTAATTAGTTATGCCATTTTCTTTTTCCTTTTCTTTTAAACATAGTTGTGCCAAATGTGCCAAATGTTTCACTGTCCGTTTCCGCACGCGCGCGAGGCTGGGCGCCTGCAACGACGACGGCGTCGAGCGCCGGCGGAGGCTGCACACGGTCGACACGGCGCCGACGAGGAGCGGGGCTCGAGAGGAGCGCACGGACGAGGAGCGCCGACGAGGAGCGGCGACGTTTTCGGTCCCCTCTTCTTCTAGGCACGCGAGGAGGACGGAAGGCAGCGGCGGGCACCTACCGGAGACGAGGACGGCGGCGCGGAGAAGACGAGGGCGGCGCCGCGGAGAAGACGAGGGCTCTGGTCCGCCTGGATGCGTTTGGTCCTTAGCGCGGAGAAGACGAGGGCCGCGAAGAATATATAGGGCAAGCCTTTAGTCCCCGCGGTTGGTGTCCCCAAGCGGGATTAAAGGGGTACCTTTAGTCGCGGTTGGTGACACCAACCGCGACTAAAGGTTTTTTTTGCGGCGTTTTCGTTCCCGCGCGGAAAGAGCCATTAGTCGCGGTTCGTGTCACGAACCGCGACTAAAGGTGATTTTTCAAAATACTTTTCGTTTAAAATCTTAAAAATACAAATCAAAAAATCAGAAATAAAACTAATTCATTTAAAATCTTAAATACAAATCATATCAAAAAATTCAGAAAAATAAATAAATTCATTTTAAAACCCTTTTTTCCCGCCATTTCTTCCCTGTCTTTCCGCCTCCCGCTTCCCGCCTCTTTCTTTCCGCCTCTTTCTTCCTACCACTTTCTTCCCTCCTCCTGTCTTCCCGCTCCCATTTTTCCTGCCATTTCTTCCCTGTCTTCCCGCCTCCCGCTTGCCGCCTCTTTCTTCCCGCCTCTTTCTTCCCGCCTTCTGTCTTCCCGCTCCCATTTTTGCCGTCATTTTCCACTATATGTAGCCCGTCTTGGTCAGCATTATCACATCTCTACAATATCTCATACTCTCATGGCTTCCACCGTACCCACTCTAACCTACCAGAGGTGGAGGAGCTTTGCGCCTCGAACTACCCTTGCCCACTGGGCTACCGCGTTCCCGCCGGCTGGAGCCTAAGCACCGGAGGCGTGCCAGTCCCTCCCGTCCGTCAGGGTACTGCGCGCACTACACCATGGTAGAAGCTTGCCAACAGGCTTCTGTAGGGAAAGATACCACTATATCAACAGATCTGGTGTCGGGGTAGCTTTAGAGCTATGCCGACTCATGGTTAGTTGCCATAGACAAGGCAAAAGCAACAAACAGGCTGTCGGCGTAGGTTCAGCTACTGAAAATCTGTCGCCATATGTATTACCAACGACTTATGAGTGGGCACATGTTCCGGCCAACAAAACAAGTGTCGGCGTAGGTTGCTACGTGGCACACATCGAGCACACCAGCAGACCTGGGCGCGCGCGACTCAGAAATATTTGGTAAAAAACGCGGGACATTTGGAAGATTTTCGCTCCCCAAATCTCAACCGAGTCAACGTGCCAATCAAATCCACCCACTTCCCCCACGATGCGAAGCTTCCTTCTCCATGCCCGCCTCCTACCACCACCGCCTTTGCCTGCATTTCCGGTGGGCGGTGGCTGCATCGCGCCCTAGCACTTCTCCCACTCCTGGGGCACCTGCTCGTCCTCATCCCGGTACACCTCATTCTTTCTGTCCCACCGAAGCCCTAGCCATGTCGCCGCCGCCTCCTTCGCCCCAGATCTGGACGCCGTTACCACATTCGACCGGAGACCGCAGGAACCGACTCCATCCCATCCACCGCATTGACCATGAGATACGGAACACCTCCAGACCACATAGCCTCTCCTGTAGTGAATCCGCTGGATCACCCCCATCTATTCCTCTGATCCCCTTTTCTCCCTAATCCAGCGCCCACCCTTCTTCCCCAGCGCCGCCCTTCTCTACGCAGTCGTGCCTAAGCACCCCATGGCACAGACCTCACCCATGTCGATGGCATCAAGGTCAGTCAAGCAGGCATGCTCACCACATAGTATCTCTCACGATTTTTGTTCTGGATCTGGTATGTTTCTCTTGTTCATCTTGTTTTTGGATCTGATGGTGCTACTAGAGCAAGTGCTGATTGCTTTAGCTGCCTCAGCATGACTATAAGTGTTTGTTTCCTCTTTCTAAAAAATGTGGACTCTAAATGCAGAGAAGTGCTAGGTCTGACATAAAGATAAAAAACCATATTGACGGGGCAGCTAAAAATAGTTCTTTCTGTGGATCCAGGTACATGCTTTTTTGTGTTGGTTGAATTTGGATAATTTATTTGTTCTGAATATGCATGCCGTTGCTGCACCTTAATGTTCTATATCAGTTAAGAAATGTTTGTTTCTGTCCTGCAGCTCAAGAAATGCCGTTGCTGCACTATTTTATAAAGTTTATGCAAGGCGATCTACATAATCTTGTAGTTCCAGTACTTGCATATTTGAATATCAGTGTACTCTAGCTAGCTTTATTAGAATCTCAACTTTGAGTGGAGCTGGTTTCGGTCTTGCATGATTCTATTATAATGCAGGCCTATTGTACAGCTATACTTTCTTTTTGCGAACACATACTATTAGCTCCACGAATGTGAGGAATTAATTAGCAACGATCCTGGTAGTTTGATCACAAGTTTAATAGTAAAAGGCTACTCCTGAAGGTGAATTTGTTTGTGGCTTCATTATGCTTAAGAGAAATTCAGCTTACCATGTCTTCAATTTTTCATCTGTAGAGTTGCAGTTCTTTTTTTATCTGATCACCAAGATGCAACTGTTTTCTTTGGGATTCATGAATTGAATCCATTGCATATTACCGTATAGTTTTTACGGTGTATTTTCTTTGGTTCTTGTTAAATAGATAATCATCCTATATTGCAATCTTTTCGTACAGATCTGTTATATACTGATAAATGTTGCACCAGCTTGTTTTAAGGCAACTTTGTAGCTTTATAATTTGTGCCTTTTTTATCTTGTTCTGCTTTGCCAAGATGCATGGGTGGTCGCTTTCTGCTCTAATGTGTTTGATTTATTTTTCTTAACTACAGGAACATTGTTGATTGCTCACCTTGATGGCTAATGGTTATTCTCTCCAAGTAGAGCTCCTTCTATATGTCGGGTATGTAAAGAATGGTCGCATTGCAATCGAAGCTCACCTGTCTTAATACAAATTGCCTTTCCTTAATACAAATTCCAATTTTTTGGTAGGTAGCAGTACCCAACGTGTGATAAAATACTATGTGTCGAGGCTACGTAGCAGCAACTTAATGCTAACCAGTCAATGAGAATAGCCGTCATGAGCCAAAACACTATGTGTCGAGGCTACGTGTGAGAAAACACCATGTATCGTTTGCTAAATGTTCCCACATCATGAGCCAAAGAATAGCCGTCGAACCTATCAATGAGAACGATCAACAATGACATGTCAAGCCTATTAAAAAAGCTTGTAGAAGTCACCAGGAAACAATACTTGGCTTCCAGGCACGTTTCTAAAAGTGTTATGCTATTACAAACTTGCAGTTTAATGAATATGTGCGAAAAATCTCATGTTGTGTTCAGATACTACTAATTAACCTAAATTACCACCGTAAGCCAGCTAGACAATATTTTAGATTTCATATGCCTGTTTCTAAACACATAATGTGACTATAAGCTTGCCGAAGTTTTGAAGATTTTTAGCCTGACAGATTGAAGTGAAATATTTGCAGGTACTTAGTGCCAACTTGTGCACATGGCTGTAATGACTTTGAAGTGTTTCGGATAATCAGATTTTTTGAAGCGTTATGTAGATGCAACCCTCTGCTCATGGATGTGATGAGCAGCAACCTCTTTGTCGTATATTTATAAGGTGTTGGCCAAAAACAATAGCGTTATGTATGATAGGCAGGCCAAAAACAGTAGCTATGTCAAACATGGATGTTTGTATACTTGTGATCAATATTGTGATGAGATATATATATATATTTTTCATGTACCGTTCGTGAACTGGATTTTATAATTTGTTGCTGCTGATAGTCGAGACACACATATATATATGTATAAATGTGTGTTTGGCTGATTATGAGTTTACCAACACAATATGTGTCGGCAAAGGTAGGAGGTGCCCACAAAACATGTGTTGGCGTAGGTTGAAGCATCAACCACAAATCATCTGTTGGCGTAGGGTAAAGCAACAGCAACACATCATCTGTCGGAGTAGGTGCAGAATTACCCACATATTATGTGTCGGCGCTACGACCTTCTGTCGGGAATGCTTTTGGCGACTGCTTTTGCCCCGACTCTCCATCTTGTGTGGGCATATCTCTTGCCAACAGGTTATCTGTCGGCAAAGGTACCATATACCAACAGATGCTTCTGTCGGCAAGCTTCTACCATGGTGTAGTGGCGCCGGGCGGCCATCATGAACCACTACTACCTCGACCTCATGCCGGAGCAGCGGATGAATCCCCGCTGGCATCCCGATAACCAGCATACTTGGGACGCCTTCTTCATCAATCGGCGTGAGAGGGCGCTCGCCAGGTATGAGGAGGACGGTCTGCCTCATGGGAACTTTCACACGAGGCCGGCCGTCGGCTATGGTGGTACGGCCGGACTCTACAGAGCGTCATGGACTACATCAGGGCCGGCGATATCCCCCGCCTTCGCTACCCTCAGTTCGAGCCACGAGCGCTACCCGACGACAGCAGCGACGACGACGGCGGCAACTTAGAAGGCGACGACTACGAGTACAACGGCGGCGACTATGAAGACTACTAGTATGCATATTATACGCCTAGGCAGGAGTATGACTAAATCACTCCAACATTCCAAAATGTACTCCTAGGCCTATAGGCATGCCCTTCACATCAGTGGTTGTAGTTCCCGCCTCCTGTCTTCCCGCTCCCATTTTTCCCGCCATTTCTTCCCTGTCTTCCCGCCTCCCGTTTCCCGCCTCTTTCTTCCCGCCTCTTTTCTTTAGGCCCGGCAAGTTTTACCAACCGGGACGAAATGGTTCGGGTTTCGTTGGGAAATGGATCGTCCCTTTAGTCCTGGCTTGTTTTACCAACCGGGACGAAATGGTTAGGGTTTTGTTCCGACCAATCAGAAAGAATCACACGGATCGTGTGTTTATTTCAAGCGATTGTGAGTCGTTGGATCAGGGGTGTGTTTCTTTCGAGCTGTTGTGAGCCGTTCGATCAGGGGTACGGTGTGTTTCTTTCGAGCAGTTGTGAGCCATTGGATCAGGGGTATTTCTTAACCGTTGGATTAAAACCCTAGCACAACACTTTGTGAGCCAGAGGACCCTATATATACCCCACATTTATACACCAGTGAGTTCATCGACCAAATACAAAACATCCGGATTCGCCAGCATACGTCCTGCCGTGCTTTTGGTATGCATATATGCACTCAGCAACCACGGCAGGGGTGTATGTTGGCGATACCGATTGTTTTGTTCTACATCCCCCTTTAAGGTTTGATACATCATTCAGTTCATCGACCAAATACAAATCATCCGGATTCGCCATCATACGTCCTGCCGTGCATTTGGTATGCATAAATGCACTCAGTAGCCACGGTAGGGCTGTATGATGGCGATACCGATTGTTTTGTTCTACACCCCCCTTTAAGGTTTGATACATCATTCAGTTCATCGACCAAATACAAATCATCCGGATTCGCCATCATATGTCCTACCGTGCATTTGGTATGCATATATGCACTCAGTTGCCACGGCAGGGCTGTATGATGGTGATACCGATTGTTTTGTTCTACATCCTCGATCCCTTGAAGGTTTGACAAAAGGTTTGATACATCATTCAGTTCATCGACCAAATACAAATCATCCGGATTCGCCATCATACTTTTTAATTCACATGATCCATTCAACAAAGTTTGGTACAATAAATTATTACTCATCAATTCTTCCCTTGTGTCCCTGCTTGCTTACGGTTGTGCCGTATCCATGGAGCATCCTCATCATTTAACTTAATGCTTGGGTCAGTGTTCACTTTGAAGGGCGGAATGTCACCAAACATATTAAAATCTTCTGACATGTCTGTCTTGTCCTCCACTCCCACGATGTTTCTTTTCCCTGAAAGAACAATGTGGCGCTTTGGATCATCGCATGATGTACTGATTGTTTTCTTATCTTTCCGTTTCCTCGGTTTGCTACTCATGTCCTTCACATAGAAAACCTGAGCGACATCTTTGGCTAGGACGAATGGTTCGTCAAGGTAACCAAGATTGTTGAAATCCACCATTGTCATTCCGTATTGCTCGTCCACCTTTACCCCACCTCCTGTTAGCTTGAACCATTTGCACCGGAACAAAGGGACCTTAAAGGAGGGTCCATAGTCAAATTCCCATATCTCCTCTATGTAACCATAATATGTGACCTTTTGCCCATTCTCGGTTGCTGCATCAAAGCGGACACCACTGTTTTGGTTGGTGCTCTTTTTATCTTGGGCGATCGTGTAAAATGTATTCCCATTTATCTCGTACCCTTGGAAAGTCGTTATAGTCGAAGATGGTGTCTTGGCCAACATGTACAGCTGATCTCCAACATCATTTTCATTCATTAAATGTTTTCGCAACAAACTGCCAAAAGTCTCCATGTGGGCCTTTCTAATCCAGGATTCAGGCTTCCCCGGGTTGTCCGAGCGTAAAATATTCTTGTGTTGCTCGAAGTACGGAGCCACCAAGCTGGAATTTTGCAGAACTGTGTGGTGTGCTTCAGTCATAGAATGACCGTCCATACATATCGTTGATTTCCTTCCGATCGTGCCTTTTCCACTTAGTCTCCCCTTGTGCCGCGATTGAGGAATACCAATCGGCTTAAGGTCAGGAACATAGTCAATACAGAACTCAATTACCTCCTCATTTCCATAGCCCTTGACGATGCTTCCTTCTGGCCTAGCACGGTTACGAACATATTTCTTTAATACTCCCATGAACCTCTCAAAGGGGAACATATTGTGTAAAAATACAGGACCGAGAATGGAAATCTCTTCGACTAGGTGGAGCAGGAGGTGCGTCACAATATTGAAGAAGGATGGTGGGAACACCAACCCGAAACTGACAAGACATTGGACCACATCGTTCTGTAACCGTGGTAGATCTTCTGGACTGATTACCTTCTGAGATATTGCATTAAGGAATGCACATAGCTTCACAATGGCTACTCGAACATTTTCCGGTAGGAGCCCCCTCAAAGCAATTGGAAGAAATTGCGTCATAATCACATGGCAGTCGTGAGACTTCAGGTTTTGGAACTTTTTGTCCACCATGTTTATTATTCCCTTTATATTCGACGAGAAGCCAGACGGGACCTTCATACTGCTCAGGCATTCAAAAACAAATGACCTTCTCTTCTTTGGTAAGAGCGTAGCTGGCACGACCTTCAAACCATTCTGGATGCCGGTCATCTGTGTCTTTCAAAAATTGCTGGTCCTGCCATGCTTCCTTTGTATCATTTGTCTTCCCATACACGCCAAAGAAGCTTAGCAGGTTCACGCAAATATTCTTCGTAACATGCATCACGTCGATTGCACAGCGGACATCTAGGACTTTCCAATATTGTAGCTCCCAAAATATAGATTTCTTCTTCCACATGGGTGTGTGCCCGTCAACTCCTTGCGGAACTGATTGTCCGCCAGGACCCTTTCCAAAGATGACTTTCAAATCCTTGCCCATATCAAATATCTCAGCACCAGTACGTTCCGCAGGCTTCGGACGGTGATCTGCCTTGCCGTTGAAATGCTTGCCTTTCTTTCTTACGTTATGATTTCGGGGAAGAAATCGACGATGACCCATGTACACGTTCTTCTTACAATTATCCAAATATACACTTTCAGTCTTATGTAAGCAGTGCGTGCATGCATTGTATCCCTTATTTGTCTGTCCCGAAAGGTTACTGAGAGCAGGCCAATCGTTGATGGTTACAAAAAGCAACTCTCGTAGGTCAAATTCCTCTTCTTTGTGCTCATCCCACACACGTACACCAGGTCTGCCCCACAACTGTAAAAATTCATCAACTAATGGCCTTAGGTACACATCGATGTCATTGCCGGGTTGCTTCAGACCTTGGATGAGCACTGGCATCATAATGAACTTCCGCTTCATGCACAACCAAGGAGGAACGTTGTAGATGCATAGAGTCACGGGCCAGGTGCTATGGCTGGAGCTCTGCTCGCCAAAAGGATTCATGCCATCAGTACTTAGACCAAATCTTATGTTCCTTGGGTCAGCTGCAAAATCTTTGAACTCTCTATCGATCTTTCTCCGTTGCGTTCCATCAGCGGGGTGTCTCAACTCCCCGTCGGACTTACGTTCCTCTTTGTGCCATCGCAACAACTTGGCATGCTCTTTGTTCCTGAACAGACGTTTCAACCGTGGTATTATAGGAGCATACCACATCACCTTGGCGGGAACCCTCTTCCTGGGTTTCTCGCCCTCAACATCGTCACCAGGGTCATCGCCTCTGATCTTATAACGCAATGCAGTGCATACAGGGTATTCATTCAAATTCTCGTATTCACCGCGGTAGAGGATGCAGTCGTTAATGCATGCATGTATCTTCATAACCTCTAAACCTAGAGGGCAGACAACCTTCTTTGCTTCGTACGTACTGGCGGGCAACTCGTTATTCTTTGGAAACATATTCTTCAACATTTTCAGCAAATTTTCAAATGATGAGTCAGCTACACCTTCCCGTGCCTTCCATTTCAGCAAATCCAATGTGCAGCCAAGCTTTTTCAGAGTATTATCGCATCTTGGGTACAACGACTTTTTGTGATCCTCTAACATGCGATCCAAATTCTCCCTCTTCATATCAGTTTCGCAGCGTCTCCGTGCATCAGCAATGGTCCGACCAAGATCATCAACGGGCTCATCATGTGGCTCTTCTTCACCTTCACCTTCCCCTTCCCCACCTTCAGCATCATCCTCCATGAAAGTATCACCGAAATGATCATGATAGTTGTCATCGATATCATCCCCTTCTTCATCTTCTTCCATTCTAACCCCTCTTTCTCCATGCTTGGTCCAACAATTATAGCTTGGCATGAAACCGTGCCGAAACAGGTGCATGTCAACGTCTCTTGAGGAGGAGTAACCCTTCTGATTCTTACAGACAACACATGGACAGATAATAAAACCTTGCTGCTTGTTCGCATTTGCCACTACGAGGAAATCTTTCAAACCCGTAGTGAACTCGCCGGAGAGTCGGGTACCGTACATCCATTGCCGATTCATCTGCATTATTATTATATAAAGTATATAATTAACCATCATGCATTTGTTAAACTAACTAGCTAGAAATAATACAAATTAAACAATGAACTACACACATGCATATTTTATCAATGACACATGAACGGTTCAAGTTGCTAACCGCGATCGCGGAGGAAAAATAAATGAGAAAGCTCAAGTGTGGCTCGGACACTTCATATCATGTTTGTTTCATGCTCTCGGGCATTTCATCGAACACCTTGTGTGTATAGGAGGAACCAAAAGCAAACCCACCACCCCCTTGTGAATATTGTGAATAGAAGTGGCACCAAATGTGGCTAAGTGAAGTGAGATGAGTCCTATATAGGGATGGACCTTTAGTCCCGGTTGGCCTGGCCAACCACGACTAAAGGCCTTCGTGCTAGCCTGAGGACCTTTAGTCCCGGTTGGCTAGCCCGTACGCCAGCTGTCGACCGAGCGCGCTGGGCCCAGATAGTTGGTCGCGGGTCTCCTCCCGAACTGCGACTAAAGACCCCTTTGGTCGCGGTTCGATTATTTTGGGGACTAATGGGGGCGTATGGAAGCCTCTTTTTCTACTAGTGTAATAAACACCAGTGGAAACAGGGCCAATAGTCCCAGCTCGTGAAAGGCTTTAATCCCGGTTGGCCAACCGGAACTAGCTAGGCAGGACTAAAGACCAAACATTTTGTCCCGGACCTGCTACGGGCCGGGACCAATGTCCCTCCACGTGTCTGCCGCATATCGCGCCGGGGGCACCCGTATAACGGACCGGGACTACTGATTCTCTGTCGCGGCAGAAAATTGGCCACTTTCTGTGTCGTGGCAGAGAATTTTGGTTCGTTTCTTTGTTCGTTTCTCTACACTACTAAATATATACCGTACACACTTACCAGGACTAGAGCATGTCTATTCGATTGAGCATATAAGATCACTTGTATTAGGATTGAGCATACAAATATATACAATTTTGATATAGTTACATGGAGATCACATAATTACCGGGACTAGTGCATTTCTATTCGATTACACGGGGATCATCCGACGACTATTTACACTAAATAGGTTGGCGTCACCTATCATATCTATCATCATAAAACCCGCCAGCTCCTCTGCAATTCCTATTAGGCGTTGCTCTGATAGTAGACTATCCCGCATGGCCACGAACTATATAAGAAAAAGAGATCAATATGAATATCAATGATGATAATAAAAAGTGACAGAAATAAAATAAAGTTGTAGATGTATTGCTTACGTTGATTCTATAATCTTTATACTCTGAGGTAAACATGTGAATGAACTCGCAGCCTAGATGCGTCCCCGGTGGCTGATGTGCGCACTTTACGAGAATAGAATTCAATCAACATAATAATCTATCATCATAATTGTATTGAAAAACAAGAAGTAAAGAGATGTGCAGCCCTATATCATACTACTTACCGAGGCCCTGTTAAACGTCAGATCCTCATGAGAGATATTCTCAGTCACACTCCTGAACAGCTTCCAAACCCTGCCCGGCAAGAAAAATGAATAAATGAGTTATTCATTACTTGATATGTCAGGAAATCATCGAAAGAGACCGATAGAGAGCGAGAATGGTTGAAATTACCTTTGGAGCATGTCATGCATGTTGCGGAACTATACCATGTTTCTCGTTAATGGGTCGTAGACTTCAACTATTCCCTTATCAATTTGCATGTCTAGCAAAATCCAGTGGAAACTGCCCACATTTATATATACGTCAGTAACTCATCAATTACACACTTAACATCGAGTGAGAGCAAAAGTGAATGGACACACAACAGATAAGACCCTCCCCTGAAGTTGTAAGGAAACAATATGTGCTCACAGAAATGTTGCTCCGTTAGAACCTTAAAATGTTTCCCCGCCATCTCGTCGAGCTTGCTCGTTAGCGTCTGTATATGTACTTTATCAGGGTCAATGAACCCAACATTAAATATCTTCCTATTTTTACAGACCTCGATCTTTATTCTACATAATAGAGTAAAAAGGGTATAATGAGGATAATTACATGCAATGAACTGAACAATTGAAATAATTGAACAACTTATATATAGACAGTGAATCCAGCAACTTTCAAACAATAGCAACTCATGAGAGATCTTTGAGTGCTTCAAAATTGTACATCTGGAAGAGTTCTTCTAATTCGACATGGATCTCCTCGGGTCGGAAGTGGTACTCCCATGGGACTTTCGACACGATAATTTTTTGTTCCCCAGCTCTCAAGTACCATTCATGCAAATTACACATACATGTTGACAGTTGTTGCAACTTCTCTTTGCTGACCAAAGGCTGCCCTGGGACATATTTAGGCTTAGGGGCTACAACATCCCTGGGTAACTTGTCGTCTCGGGAACCTAGCAAGTCAGCAACACTCACACCCATATCGTCTGCCACTTCTTGGCTTCTTCCATATTTATCTACACAGCTTTATCCCTATTGGATAACACCAAGAGGGGTGGGATCGATTATTTGGCCTATTGTCCAAGCTGTGGAACGTCTGATCTTTTCCCGCTTGCTTTTTTAGTTGATTTGCTGCCGCTCGCACTTCCACTTGCTTTGCTCTTGCTCACTTCCTTCTGAAGAGTGCGTAGGTAGTCATCTGGCTTATGGTGCAAGTCATATTGAGATTTTGTGCTAAAAAAACCAGCTGCATATTTTTTATGCTTCTCGGTATATACCGGGCGGGGCTCGGGTTTCTTCTTTTGCAACTGCGCATCTGTATGGGCCTTTGCGATCGCTATGTTTTGGTCGTCGGTTAGATCGTAAGGTCTGATTAGAAGATTCAGATGTGGTACCTTTGGGAGGGGCACAATTTTCGCTTTGGGCTTCGTCGGTTAGAACTCATCGACGGAGCGTTTTTGGCACGCTTCCGCTTAGTTTCCTTAACGGGCGAAGGCGGCGGCGAAGATGGCCGACCCAAGTCCGACAGCGGAGATCGAGGTGGACTCGCGCTGTGGTGGGAGTAGTCATGGGGTGTTCTTCTTAGAGGTGATGGAGGTATAGGTGACTTCTGACGACTCGAAGGCGGTGTTGTCACTGGTTGAACTCCCCCTTTCATCCCGTTTTTTAGAGCCATTTGTCCCGGTTTCGAATCGGGATTGGGCAGCCGGGACAAATGCCCCCTCCCATTCGTCCTGGTTGTGTTAAGAACCGGGATAAATGAGTCGTCCCCGTGGCCGCTGCGGGCTGGTCCCTTGCCAGGACCATTCGTCCCGGTTTGTAACAAGAACCGGGATGAATACCCCTGCTGCCACGGCAGCATTTTGGCCATTTCTCTGCCGCGTCAGAAAATTAGATTTTTTTTTTCTATTTCTTGTTTTCCTTTTAGGGTTTTGTTTGTTATATTCCATTTTATTAGAATATACATGTAATTACTCTTTCCCACCTATCGTTGCAGTCCCAGATCAAGAATATGTAAGAGGGGCCCCGAGCGATGCGGTCGGGGCAACCTTCGCCGTAGTGGGCACCGGGAGAGAAGAGGCTGCCCCCACCGATCGGGAAGCGGGAGTGACGCTCTCTTTCTCCCTGGCGCGGGGGGTCCTGAGCCACCATGATTTTTTATTGTATTCCATTTTATTAGAATATACAAGTATATATGGTGATCGCATTAGAATATACTTGAAGAATATACAAGTAAGTACGCACGATGACTCATTAGTTATACATTTATCATTGAGTAAGGAAAATAGAATGTTTACGAGAGAGTAACACTCACTTGAATTTGTAAGGAAAAAATATTTCCCTCTTGGTTTCATGAAACTTTAACGCCATAACAGTTGAATCTTCTGTCTCCTTGAGTTTTGTGATAAAAGTTTTTTCATTAACCCAATATGGGTCAATAAACCCAATTTCATAGATTTGTCCTCTTTTGCATTCGAGAATCTTCATTCTGCAATTATAATATAGCGAGTGTTATCGTAAATGCAGTGAATGAGGTGAGCTAGCTAGAGACTTAATTACAGAAATAAATACTTACACACAATAGGCACTGAGGATAGATTTGTCGTGGGCCTTCTGCTGGAATAGCTGAAATAATTCTACAAACTGAATCAGAATAATCCTATCTCCATACCCGTGATGGTCGTTTGTAACTCCCATTGCTATCCAGTCATTAGATTCCTGCGAGGCTTCCATGTACCAATTATGCACTGTTCGCATTTTTGTTGGTAGATTTTTTCCTACCCAGGTCTGACTAGAGGATGCCCGTGCCGATATTTGTACGCTAATTCAAAAGGGGAGAAGGTTGCTAAGATCTGGAGATACTGCGGAATGGACATACCCGCAGCAGCGGCCGCTGGTCTGTACATTACAGTAAACTCCAGGTCAATTTGTTCGCCCGCACATGTGCTCGGCCCCACCTCGTTATTGGAATAGACTATGAGCGGGGGGGGGGGGGAGGGTGGATTCGTTTTTCTGTTGTCCGTGCTGGTCAACTGATTTCCCGCACTTCCCGCTTGAGCTACTACTCTTCCTCGGCCGCACCGTTTCGTCATGTGACTTCTGAATAGAGCGGTTATAGTCTGATGACAGCCTCGGCTCGGGTTGATATAGGATCTTCACATATTTCAACGCTCGGGCATTGTCTTCTTCGGTGTTGGGAAAATATGGCTCTTTCAGCGCCTTCTTCTTAGATTTCCATGCCTCGTATTCGTCCTGTGCGATCTCCTTGGTTTGCTCGTCAGTATAGTGATAAGGTAACTTGGGTAGATTCTGATTTGGTACTTTTGGGAGGGGTGACCGTCGACGCATCAGTGATGTGGTGGTTCTACTCTGCTTTTTGCTGCCCTCAGATTTCATGGGCAGAGACGGCTGACACGGCAGCGTAGACGCACGCGATGGAGACGATGAGCGAGGTGGAGAGTACGAAGACGACTGTTGCGCTGGAGACTGGTCTTGAGGCGGCGGCGGAGAAGGATGCCTTGGCGACCAATTTGGAAGCACGATGTGTTCCATTAGCCGTACATTGGACAACTTCTTGGTGTCTCCAAGTTCAGTTAACTCCCCGTCTTCACCTTCAGGATAGTCAAGCTTCAACTGCTCGAATCCGTTCATAACTTCATCCACCCCGGCAATAGCGTAGCCCCGTGGAACCGGCCAACCATGATGAGTAGGTTCAGGGCCCAGTGGATTCACATAGCCGACCGCTGCCTTAATGGTTATGTTTACGACTTTCACAAGCAGCTCACAAGGTGTCATCTCCGTTATATCATCCACCGTGTGCATCATCATCACCCTAGATCTACATGGAACCAATGCTACTTTTCTGATTAGATGGTGCATCGCCGGTACTATCGAATGCACTGTCTACCATATGCGGGGCAGTACTTTGCTGCTGGGTCAGTCTGTAAATTTGTTCCTGCTACCGCTCTCCTCGCTCCCGCGGACACTTTAATTCTTCTTCAATGTTCTGCCACCGGTCTGCCTGACTCTTTGCTTCAGCTGCCAGCAAATATTTTCTCCTCTGACGGCTTCTATCCGGATATTTCTTCTTCTCATCAACAAACACAAGTTTCCACGAAACAGAGACTGGTGTGGTTCGTGTCCATCCATAGTTTTCCTTATTCCCAAGGGCGCGTGTGAGTTTGTCGTTCTCTCTATCTGGCTGGAACTTCCCCTCTTTAACAACCTTTATTGTGTCTCTAAGATCATCGATGTGTATAGGATTTTTTGCATGTCTTATATTATAGATGCACCTCCCTTCCGAGTCCAACTTTCCCCCATGTTCGAAAAACCAATACCTTGTCCGTCCGTCCCAGTAGAGTGTCTCTCGAATCATGTCCTGAGCAATCAGGTTGTCCTCAAGTTTATCCCACTTAGGCATGCTACCCTTGTAGCCATCTTTAGCGGCGTTTGCCGTGTTTCTTTTAGACCTTGCCAGATCTTCTTCCGACTTCTTGTATTCAACAAATTCTGCCTAGAAAGGTTTTATCTTATCATATGTTCAAGTGAAATCCGGAGTCTTGTCTTTCTTGATAAAGGCAAGGTGCAAATTTTTCTTCGAGTTGCTGAATTGTTGGGCCATCTTCCTTAAAGTGAATGCCTTGACCAATTTCACAAAGGCTTTTCTCTTTCGCTGTAAGATCAATTCAGGATCCTCCTCATTCTCATCCACCTTATCCTGACACACCTCTGGCGTTGGTAGGGCGAAATTAGCCATCATCTTTTTAAATAGATTTTCTTTGGCTTTGTCGCTGACATATGATATTTCGGCGACCTAATGTGGCTTATTCCACTCCTGAACGGTGATCGGGATGTGGTCCCTAACAAGCACTCTGCATTGCTGCACATATTTTTGGGCAACATCTTTGGGAAGCTCGGGTGCGCTGTCTGCAACGATGTTTTCGATCCTGTACCTTTCATGCTCCTTCAACATCTTCAATGCGCCTCGTTTAGTCTTCTTTCCGGTGGATTTTCTAGATCTGGATGGCTAAAATAAGAAAGAGTGTTAATACATGTATATAGAAAACATATGCTTGATCCGGATGGCTAAACTGAGAAAGAGTGTTTATACATGTATATAGAAAACAAATGCTTCATTTAATTAATATATATATATGCACCTCGCTAGAGTTTGTAATTTGCAAGGTTGGACCAGAGCCGTCGGCTTCTCTCTCATGGGAGCCATCTGATTCTCCATCATCGTCTCCCTCGATGAAGTTGTAAGCTTCTCCCTCGACAGAGTTGTCTGTTCGCGTGAGCTTCGAATGTACCTCACCGGAGACGTCTGTTCGGGCGAGCTCCGGATCTCCCTCACCGGAGTTATTCATCCACTGGGCGACATCGGGGTCTCCCCCGTCCCCGCGGATAAAATCCGCGAGCATGTCTTCCGCATCTTTTTCTCTGAAGTTTGGGTCCATACTTTCTACAAATTAAAAATTGCAAGTAAGTAAAATGACTTAGCAGTTTTTTTAGAAAAACTGTTTGGAATTGATTTGCTATTTTTTGCAGCCCCTGCTTTTCAATGGTTTTAGGTGAAAAATGACCTAGCGGATTTTTAGAAAAACAGAAAAATAGTTTCATCATCCATTCTACTAATCATGTTTTCAATGCGTAAACCATTTATTTCAAAATATTAAGAATGGTAAAATGAAAGTAGATACTTCAATATTTAATCCCACATTTGAATTTCTCAATTTGGAATTGATTTGCTATTTATTTGTGTCCTCTACTTTTCACTGGTTTTAGCAGAAAAATGACTTAGTAGTTTTTTAGAAAAACAGAAAAACAGTTTCATCATCCATTCAAATAAGCATGTTTTCAATGCCTAAGATTATTTTTTTCAAAATATTAAAAATGGTAAAATCAAAGTAGATACTTCAAACATTAATCTCACATTTGAATTTCTCAATTTGGAATTGATTTTCTATTTATTTGTAGCCCCTACTTTCACTGGTTTTAGCATAAAAATGGCTTAGCAGTTTTTTTAGAAAAACAGCAAAACCGTTTCATCATCCATTCTAATAAGCATGTTTTCAATGCCTAAACCATTTGTTTCAAAATGTTAAAAATGGTAAAATGAAAGTAGATACTTTAATCTTTAATCTCCCCTTTGAATTTCTCAATTTGGAATTGATTTCCTATTTATTTGCAGCCCCTCCTTTTCACTGGTTTTGGCAGAAAAATGACTTAGCGGTTTTTAGAAAAAAAGAAAAACAGTTTTATCATCCATTCTAATAAGCATGTTTTCAATGCCTAAACCGTTTGTTTTAAAATATTAAAAATGGTAAAATGAAAGTAGATACTTCAATCTTTAATCTCACATTTGAATTTCTCAATTTGTAATTGATTTGGTATTTATTTGGAGCCCCTACTTTTCTCTAGTTTTAGCAAAAAAATGACCTAGCCGTTTTTTTCAGAAAAGTCTTAACAATTGTTTCTCTAAACTTCTAAGTTATTGTTTCTGCTATATTTTCAAAACATACTAATCGATAGAGAGATAAACATACTAATCGATAGAGAGATAAACATACTAATCGATAGAGAGATAAACATTATACCGGAGGATACACACCCCTAGTATGCTAGTGAACACATTCATCACACATAATTATTATTGCTATAGCCAAAAATGACAAAAAAAAACATAAAATCTTGTCCTCAAAACCAAAATTGTTTAATTCATAAAGTCTTGATTTTATCACATAAAATCGTACAATATTTTATTATTTGTCTTGATACAAAAATTCATACAAGGATATTGACATGAGGTTGAATCACATGCATGAGTAAGAAGTTTAAAGGACTCAAACCATACGTATTGCCATGAGGTTGTGTTTGCCTTGCTCGTCGAAGGTGGAACCGAGGTCATCTTAGTAGGCTGGATAGACCTCTGGGTCACGGTCTATCGATAATAAGCAAACACTGGAAAGGATTCAATACATGGTATCCGTGCAATGCACAATATGTATGCATGATCAAATAATACACTAGATGGAAGCCCTAAGAAAGTAGAACATATTGCTAGGGTTTTTAAGTTATAAAAGAAAGATAAACTAAGGCGAATTTCTTTCTTTAGAGGTGTGTCAAAAAGAAGTTTCTCATATGACTTTCAAAACCCCATAGATGAGTTGCATTCTTCGCTCTGATCATTTTGGTATATTACACTTAATTTTCTGAATTTATTGAAATAAAACTTTATTTTCCTAATTTTAAATGAATTTAATTCAAATAAGTCCTCATCTTGAACTTTGTCAAACATGTTTGAAAATAGCATAAACAGGTAGAGTTCATTTTTCTGAACATTTTGGTTATTTTTTCATAATTTTTGGAATAACAGATTAAAAGTTATTTAATTTATCAAAATAAATCATTTCTGGAATTTATATTAAAGTGGGGCCCACGTGTCATATATTTTTCTTTTCTTTTTATTTAACAATGACAGCATTATGACATCATCAGATGACGTCAGCGAGAAGCAACCTCACGGGATGAATCAAATTCGATGAATCCGTTGATTAGAACCTGAAATTGATGGGCTCGGGGGCTTCCTATTGTCGCGATGAATGTTTTGGTGGCGGGGTTGGGACCAAATGGTCGCCAGAATTGCTCTGGCCAGCAAGTTCCGTGGTGGCCGACAGAGATGCTCGAGGGCGCCAGGGTTTCCGCACACGGGGAAGAGAGGGGAGGGTACCAGGAGGAAGAGGAACTCACCCTGAGCTCGATGGAGAGGACCACGGGACCGGGGAAGGCGAGGAACAGCGGCGCCGTGCAGTGGGAGCCGAAGGCGGAGAAGATTGCTTGGGTGCGTCGCGGCCGGAGGCGGAGAAGACTTCCTGGGCATGCGGGGGCGGCGCAGCCTGCCGACGTCGTGGGGCGACGTGCGGGGGGCTCCTCCTTGATCTCCTTTGCAAGTTTGGGCAGTGGGGGGAGAGGGAGGAAGCAAAAAACTGCTAAGTGTTGGGCAATAACCGGGATGAATGCCCCACCCATTCATCCCGGTTGTTCAAAGCAACCGGGACGAATACCCTAGCCACTTGAACGACGCGAAGAGGGGCATTCGTCCTCGTTGTTTGCATTAACTAGGATTAATGCCCTGTTTTTCAAATTGTTTTCATACTTTCAAACTTTCCCGCCCTATTTACATTTTGAATTTGTATATCTACTAGTTTAATAATCAGAAAAAATATGAAGAAGATACCAAAATATTTATAAAATTATAAACTAACTGAATATATTACTTTCAAACAAATTTGGTGAAGTTCAAAATTTTGAATTATTTGAATTTGAATTAATGCATTTAAGAAATGGAGAAAATATCAAATAATTTAATAATATCTGAAAATTGCAAGTTATATAACAAAATAATCATAAAGATAAATACAACTCACTTATGATGTTTTAAAACTCATTTGGGCGACCGATAAGGTGGATTTTTCTCCAGCAGGGCTAGGGTTTTGCTGTAGAGGGGCTCCGGAGCGTCAGGATGGCACCAAAAGCTAGGAGTTGGCATACCATGTGTTTACATGTGTTCTTAGGGTTGTACATGCCAAATATTCACTCACTCTTTGTGTTGGGTCTTCACCGGCATCACTTCCTCTCTCCGAGTCTAAGTACTTATAGGCTGAATGTCCCGAAACCGGCGGACGAGAGGGAATCTTGTGTAGAGTTGGTTGATGGTCTTAATGCCCTTGTTGGTAAACCCGAAGAGGAAAGTTGTGAAGAGGTTGAATCGACCAGTAGGTGGACAAGGAATCTCTGAAGGTTGATGCAGCTAAGGTGGCAGGGCGCACTACTGGTTCAGCAGCAACGTGGAACCTACACAACACAATCAAATCTCTCTTTCCCAACGAAGCAGTGAGGTTGTCAATATCACCGGTTTTTCTGAACACAAAGAGGTTAAACGTATGGTGTGGAAAACAGTAGGAAAAGTATGAGAGAAGTATGAAAGCAGTATGAAAACAGTATTTTTTTTATCAGTATGAGAAAAAAGGACCGGGGTCCACAGTTCACTAGTGGCGTCTCTCCGTGAAACATAAATAACATGTGTGGTGAACGAATTACAGCTGGGGAATTCACACAAATGAAGGCTGCACCATAGTGCATATGCAAGACATAAAGATTACTATGTGATTCATGCATGCATTACAACAAAATACATAGACCGTTATCCAACTGCATCTATGACTAATAATCCACCCTCCGAATATCATCCGAACAAACGTTGAGTATTAAGTTGCAAGCAACAGATAATCGCAGTAAGCAAAGTGTGTAATGTTAACAATAACATCATCCTTAGAAAAATCATTGTTGTTTTCTCCCTAATGGCAACAACACATCCTCCATCCGTCACGTTTCTGTGACTCGAGCACAGATGCAAAGGAGGCATGAACCCACTATCGAGTAGAAATAATCCCTCTTGGAGTTACTAGCATCTACTTGGCCAAAGCATCTACTAATAACGGAGAGCATGCAAGATCATAAATAACATAAGCATTAAGATAACATGATAGATTCATAATCAGAAGACATAACATTAAACATTCATCAGATCCCAGCAAACACAACATCTAGCATTACATAAAGATGATCTTCATCATGATAGGCCGCTCACAAGATCTAAACATGAGGTACAGAGTGGAGAGAACAACCATCTAGCTACTGCTATGGACCTGTAGTACAGGGATGAAATACGCACGCATCACTTTGGTGGAGGGCATGGTGGTGTAGACCCCTCCGGTGATGCTTTCCCCCTCCGGCAGGGTGCCGGGGAGAGCTCCAGAACCATCGCGATCTCGGGATGACGGTGACGGCGACCTCGGGTGTTTCTCGGGAAAAAGTGGGATCCTTTTTGGGTTTATGTCTCGGGGGATTAAATAGGCGAAAGGACAGAGGCGGTGGAGGCCTGGGGCCCAAACCCCCCGGTGCGGCCAAGGGGTGCACCCTATATGGTGTGGGCCCCCTGAGGCCCCCTCCGGGTCTCTTCAGGACTCCGTGGAACCTTCGAAAATTCTAAGACTTTCGGGCTTTGAATTTTGCAATTTCGAGAATATTTCCAGAATAACTTTTCTGAAACTAAAAAACAACAGAAAACAGGGAACTGGCTCTGTGGCATATTGTCAGTAGGTTAGTCCGGAAAATTGATAAAAAATGACATAAAGTGTATAGCAAGCATGTGGGAAACAATAAGAAAACAACATGGATCATCAGAAATTAAGGATACGTTTATGACGTATCAGTGGTTCATGCCATTGTTTTGGGACTCCCTAGGGTCCACCCTAACACAACCGAGCAAAATAGTGGCATATTGCTACCCACTCCGGGCTCCAGAGAAAGTTGTAGACCGATAAGGTGGGCCTTTCTCCAGCCGGGCAAGGGTTTCGCCGCAGAGGGGCTCCAAAGCGTCAGGATGGCACAAAAATCTAGGAGTTGGCATACTATGTGTTTACATGTGTTCTTAGGGTTGTACATGCCAAATATTCACTCACTCTTTGTGTTGGGTCTTCACCGACATCGATTACTCTCTCCGAGTCTATGTACTTATAGGCTGAAAGTCCCGGAACAGACATACGGGAGGGAATCTTGTGTAGAGGTGGTTCATGCCATTGTTTTGGGATTTCCCAGGGTCCACCCTAACACAACCAAGAAAAGAGTTGCACATTGCTACCCACTCCGGGCTTTAGTGAAAGTTGTAGACCAATAATGTGGACTTTTCTCCAACGGGGCTAGGGTTTCACCGCGGAGGGGCTCCGGAACGTCGGGATGGCACCAAAAGCTAGGAGTTGGCATACCATGTGTTTACATGTTTTCTTAGGGTTTTACATGCCAAATATTCACTCACTCTTTGTGTTGGGTCTTCATCGGCATCGATTCCTCTCTCCGAGTCTTAGTACTTATAGGCTGAAAGTCCCGGAACTGGAGGGAATCTTGTGTAGAGGTGGTTCATGCCATTGTTTTGGGAATTCCTAGTTTCCACCCTAACACAAACAAGCAGATAGTTGCACATTGCTACTCACTCCAGGCTCCAGTGAAAGCTGTAGACCGTTAAGGTAGACTTTTCTCCAGCGGGGATAGGGTTTCGCCGCGGAGGGGCTTCGGAGCGTCGGGATGGAACCAAAATCTAGGAGTTGACATACTATGTGTTTACATGTGTTCTTAGGGATGTACATGCTAAATATTCACTCACTCTTTGTGTTGGGTCTTCACCGGCAAAGATTCCTCTCTCCGAGTCTAAGTACTTATAGGCTGAAAGTCCCGAAACCGACGGACAGGAGGGAATCTTGTGTACAGGTGGTTCATGCCATTGGTTTGGGACTTCCTAGGGTCCACCCTAACACAACCAAGCAAAGAGTTGCACATTTCTACCCACTCCGGGCTCCGGTGAAAGCTATAGAACGATAAGGTGGACTTTTCTCCAACGGGGCTAGGGTTTCGCCGCGGAGGGGCTCCGGAGCGTCGGGATGTCACGAAAAGGTAGGATTTGGCATACCATGTGTTTACATGTGTTCTTAGGGTTGTACATGCCAAATATTCACTCACTCTAAAGTCCTGGAACCGAAGAACAAAGGTAGAACAAAACAATCGGTATCGCCAGCATACAACCCGACTGTGGCTCCTGAGTGCATATATGCATATGAAATGCACGGTCGGACGTATGCTGGAAAATCCGGATGATTTATATTCGGTCGATGAACTGAATGATGTACGCAGGGAATCCGAGAGGTGGGCTATATATAGGGTCGTCTGACTCACAAAGTGCTGTGCTAGGGTTTTGATCCAACGGTTAAGAAGCGCTTGAAAGAAACACCCCTGATCCAACGGCTCACAAGAGTTCGAAATGAACACACCGTACCCTTGATCCAACGGCTCACAAGAGTTCAAAACAAACATACCCCTGATCCAACGACTCACAAGCGATTGAAAGAAACACACGATCCGTTTGATTCTTTCTGATTGGTCCCGACGAAACACTAACCATCTAGTCCCGGTTGGTAAAACAGGTCGGGACTAAAGGATATGTTTCTTCTCACTATATATACTAGTCATCAACCCGTGCGTCCCACGGGCTAGCTATTTTGAACCTATATAATTATCATTAATTGTATTCCGAAACTTACCTGAACAAATTTACAAGCTAAGCTCAAGCTTTTACATCAAAAAATGGTACTGCTATAACAATATAAAAGTTTATCCAAGTGGTGGTCAACCATCATATCCATCACCGAATACAGAATCTTTATGCGTTCTCAAATGCTCATTCAGCAATATAATAGAGATCAATCTCCTTAAAATGGGAGTTAGCGCAACATGAATCAAGGTGGAAAAGATACTACTAAACAACAAAAGCATGCGCAAAAGAAAATCATTTGGGGGGGCAAGGTAGTAAGGAAATTACAATAACGTTCTTTATGTTCAATCAATTAGATCGGAATAATATTGCCGAAGAAAACAAAATGATTTATGAAAATCAGATAAAAACTAATATCAAGAAGATTGAGTAAGAACGAATGCAATCCAAATGCAGTGATGGTTGTATTCATCATTAGTGAGCCATCTTTTGTTCTAAATCATTAATTGGAAAGGGTGTGCCTCGAAGACTTTCCATGTGTGAATTTTCTGATGAATGCACACCTTGGACTGGCTGTATACAGGTGTTGGAACCAAAACTGGTCTGCTACGACCATACATGCCTTCTACATGTACGAAACATCACTTCATTAATGATTCTGCTCAATTTTTACAGTGGCATGATACACTACTAGGAAAATGGCTATAGATGGACTAGCATCAGTGGCGCACCATGTAGCCATGCGCCACTGATACTGTTGGGAGAAAACAGGTCCAGGCATCAGTGGCGCACCATGTATTCATGCGCCACTGATGCTATGAGCATCAGTGGCGCACCGTGCACTGGTGCGCCACTGATACCTGGCACCCATGTATGTCCATTAGTATCAGTGGCGCACAAGTGCACGGTGCGCCACTGATTCTCCATAGCATCAGTGGCGCACCGTGCACGGTGCGCCACTGATACCTGACACCCATGTATGTCCATTAGTATCAGTGGCGCATCGTGTATGGTGCGCCACTGATGCTATGAAGAATCAGTGGCGCACCGTGCATGATGCGCCACTGATACTAATGGATATACATGAGTGCCTAGTATCAGTGGCGCACCGTGCATGGTGCGCCACTGATGCTATGATGAATCAGTGGCGCACCGTGCATGATGCGCCACTGATACTAATGGATATACATGAGTGCCTAGTATCAGTGGCGCACCGTGCATGGTGCGCCACTGATGCTATGATGAATCAGTGGCGCACCATGCATGATGCGCCACTGATGCTATGGACATACATGGGTGCCAGGTATCAGTGGCGCACCAGTGAGCGGTGCGCCACTGATGCTCTGGTCAAACTATGGTCAAACTAGTCAAATGGTGGTCAATGTATGGTCAAACTATTGAAATTTCGGTCAAACTAAGGTCAACGGGTGGTCAAACTAGTCAAGCTATGGTCAACGTGTGGTCAAACTCTGGTCAAAATTTGGTCAGATTATTCAAATGATGGTCAAACTATTCAAACTATGGTCAAACGTTGGTAATGTATATTCAAACTATGGTCAAATGTTGGTCAACGTGTGGTCAAACTAGTCAAACTCTAGTCAATGTGTGGTCAAACTATTCAAACTTGGGTCAAACTTTTCAAATTATTATTATCAAACTTAAACGTAAATGTGTAACATCATGCTCAGGGGCTTAATAGGATTGATATGATACATATATCAATAAGTTATAACTTCTTTCCCGGGACTGCAGTCGAATGGAACTAAGATGTTAAGCGTGCTAGGGCTGGAGTAGTTTGAGGATGGGTGACCTAGTGGGAAGTTAACCAAAATTGGTGAGTGAATAAAAATACATTTTAAAAAATAAAAATTGGGGGAATCAGTGGCGCGCCACACTGATGCGCCACTGATAAGGAATCAGTGGCGCATCGGACTGGTGCGCCACTGATACTGTGGGGAATCAGTGGCGCACCACACTGGTGCGCCACTGATGCTCTGGAGTATCAGTGGCGCAATAGTAGTGGCGCACCATGGTGCGCCACTGATTGTCCAAAGTGGTGCGCCACTGATGCCCTTTTTCCTAGTAGTGATATCGCCGTCTCATACTGGGGTATCTCCTGGTCTTCCTTCCACACTGCCAAAAAAATCTTAAGAAAAGCATCCTCAATCACGTCCTACCGGATGACTTGGTGGCCACGAGTTTGATCTGCACCCGGACCATCTGTTGCTTTGATACAGTAAAGAAGAGGCTCAGAAGTGAATGGTGACCATCGCCGATTCTTCTACATGGAGCAATGAAATTGCACAGCAGAGCCAATTGTCTGCTTTGAATGAACTGAAATGATGTGTTGCTTCTACCAACCATGTGGGTTTGATCGCTCCCAGTTTTTATCTAACCTGCATTTTCACAGCTCTACTTGCGCCGCCACATTTGTATGCTACTGGCCGACACGATCCTGCCATATCGTAGGTCACATGGTGTTATTTCTGTTGTCCAGTGATTGGTTTTGCCGTAATTACTTCTGACCTGTTTTATTGAAACACTAGGTGTTACAAAAAAAAATTTAATGGCAATTTTAGTTTTTTCAATTATTGAGATATGTACTAAAAATGTGGTTGTATAATCCATTTTATTATAATTAGAATTGTTAACCCACCAAAATTTTATCTGTTTTATGTTTTCTCTTAAATGTGTTTTAATAATTTATTTTGGCATGACATGGGTATTAGAGATGTTTTTCAGTCAAAACGCATAAGGAGATGTTTAGAGGACCATCTTACAATAATAGTGTTTACCTTTATTTTTTTTAGAAAAGATAATATGACCCTAATGGTAGTTGTATGCCATTATACATCCTGACTTAAGGTGAACCCAAGAATCTCTGTTGTCCAAACCTTTTTGAGCTGACATGTTCTAACCCTCTAGATATTTGAATGGGCAGAGTTATGTGTTGTCAGAAAACTTGGCATGCCTATTGCTTGGCTAAGTTTTCAGCATAGTACCTTCATTTGCATTAAGATATTTAAATGGGAGAATATCTATATATTCTCTATATCTGTCACAATGGAGAATTTATAACTTCAGTTTTATTCACGTGATGTGAATATTACTATTTGTATGTGATCTTCTTTGGGCTTTTTTTGTGCCTTGCAAATTTCTTTGCACAGATACTCGGCTTCTTGGCAACCAAGTTTAACCTTTTAAAATAACTTCAGTCTGATCAAAATGTCCAGTCTAAATAAATCTGCTATAAATATTAATTATTTTACAGTATTTGAAATTTTACTTTTGCACTCTGTTGGCTCGTCTTAAAATTCGTCATTTTAACAACCATGTAAAATTAATTTACATACCTCTGCAAATGGAAATTATCCTGGTAAATACTAAGAAATCATAAGCATACATATATATCGCCCTATAAGAAACTGTGAAGAAAGAATATCACCTCCACTCCTTAACGTCATCTTGGCACCGACTACTCTGAAAGAAATTTTCTTCAATGTTAACATCAACTTCTCGGAGAGAATAAGAATTCCATAGTCAGTGTCAATATACAGAAGTCTCATTATTGTCGAGGGATAAAAAAATTAGAGTATTCTAAAGTGTTTTCCTTTTTTCCATAACAAAGTATGATACAACTGGAGAAACATGAACGATCAATGCATTTTATTGGTGCATGTGGAGAACTACATACCTCATACTCGTGCCATCTTTCAGACTTATAATTCAACACCTTTCTCTCTCAAAAAAATCATCGTACAACCTCAATGTCAACGTCAACTCCTTGGAAAGAACAACAATTCCATTGTCGGTGTCAATATATAGTTGTTTCCGAAATGTCGAGGAATATAAAAATTAGAGTATTCTAAAGTGTTTTCCTGTTCCCATAACAAATTACGATCTAGTTGGAGAAGCATGAACAATCAATGCACTACATACCTGATACTCTTGCCATCTTTCATACTTGTGATTCCACACCATTCTCTCTCTCAACAAATTCATCGTAGCGATTTCCTAGACAATCTCAATCACCTCCTACAGGGAGTTTAGACATCATTGAAAACTACAAGAAGGCGACCAACAATCCACCGGTATAAAAGGAAATAATCCTGACAAAACCATAATTACTGGTCTTGCGGAATACCTAATCAGATCCAAGGAAAAGATTCGGAACAACACAGAGAGAACCCCTTCAGATCAACATAATAGTTGTTTCATTGACTTTAGGCAATATATATTGGAAAATTCTGGACATATTGGATGAAAAGAGGGAGGCGAAATTTCTCCCTCAAGGCGCAGAGAAGAAATACGCTAGCGAACTGCAAACAGGTTCATAAAATAGCTGATTGATGTATGAGATAACTCAAAGGATTAGAACCTTATTTGCAGGCTTACATGTGGTCATCGATTAACTGCTGAAAGAGCCAAACCTTCTTACTTTTCAGATAAAATAACTTCAATCAGATAGCAGATTTCACTGGATCTTTGAATAAGCAAGTCTTGTAAAAATACATCCATGCACTCTTTTCTTATGCCGTCCCTTGCATCAGCACATGTTTTGTCCCACTCCACATCGGGAGTGACAACAAATAGACTGCTCCCTTGCCACTCAACTTCCAATTATTTGAACCTGTCAGCTTATGTACGATTTGGTGGAACACTTAACTCACATCTGATAATTCCAATTGCATAAATTAGCAGCACAGATAAATAAGGTTGGAGGAAACTTTGCAGGTTTAGTTCTACGTCAATGAACTACTAATGGAACCAAATATAGTACAAATTTCATAATTAGCTGTAGAGAAAGATTGGAATATAATATACAGGCTTGTTACTTAATGAACTTGATGAAGGAACCCAATATAAGAAAAAATAGCTGTAAAGATTGAGTGCGTTGGGCTAATACAATGATTCAAACGTGGACATGGCTACTGCTCTGCTTTTCAGTTATTTCTTTTTTACCATTGCGGAAGAGACCGGCAAGCACAACGCGCTTTCCTGCTTCTGTCAAAAAAAAAAAAAAACGTGATTTCCTGCTGCCGTCGACGATGCATACGACCCATGCAAATTATGTGCAGATTATAGCACGTGAAGGAGAGAAGGTTGAGAGGGAGGAAAAGATCGGATCGTACCTGTGGTAATTGGAGATTGGGGCTCATGAAGAGAAGACCCAATTTGAGAGTCATGCTCGTAGCCGCGGAAGAGGGAGCTAGGAGGCGGCATCATCGAGAGCCAAAGAGATCGAGAGGAGCGGTTTTTCTTTTTTCACATCAGATCGAGAGGAGAGTTTAGGGCTGGTTGCATGCAGCGATTGGAGACACTTATTATTACTAGCTGAATGCCCGTGCGTTGCCACGATGAGTTTTTTCATTTCTCTCATGTAAAATCTATACCTAATAATAAAGGCGTTAAGGCTTCCTTGGTTTGGTTTGGTTTGGTTTGGTAGGTCATTGAAATTGCCCCTAAATTTTGACACTAATTACCCACCCTGCCACAGGTAACATACTGATTTGTATCATGATTGAAGTCCGTAATTGTACGTGTTTAGATTCTACGTGTACCATGATTACCTTGGCCCACCTTGGCCGATCCAGACAAGGTACGTACAGCACAGCCTTTGGTTCCAAGCACGTACAAAGAAAAAGGAAATCGACCCTAGGTGCTCAGTCAAACTTCTATACGAACACTAATTCGAGACTACCCATGTTTCACCACCCGGCAAAAGGGCGCCGGTATAAAAAGCTATCGACTCTGTTGATTGAAAACCAAGCTCGAAATTTCCTAGCCTAATCCCAGCTCGAAATTGCCCAGCCTAAAGATTTGGTACGTGGAAAAACTGTTTTAGAAACCATCTGATCGACTTAGTGTATCGGAGTCCAACGCGGAGGCACCAACGGACCCGCCTGTAGGGCTATAAAAGCAAGGATCGGAGGCACCAACCCCTAGGGTATGCACGCACGTCCATGCTCCACGTACATTGGATTACCAGTGCAGCCGAATCTAATGCACGCTACGACAACCCTCAAGCGGACGACGCCGTCTATATGGAGCTTTCGGCTGCGTCGTCTAGGTCGTCTGTCGGATTCCTGCTGGTGTCAGTTCTCCTGGCGGCGAACAACCTGCAAAAGCTAGCGCAAGAGATATGGCGTTTCGGCGAGGCCTCGCATGTAGCCGTGAACGTCGCCGATGCAGCTTCCGACGACGTCCATGATCGTGACCGGATAGCGTGCTCGATCGCGCTCTCTGTTGTGGAGTCAAATTCGGTAGGGCTGCTGTCGTTTTGGCCGCGGTGAAGCCAAGAGAGTTGCGTGTCCCACATTCACCAATCCGCCGTCAAGCAAATCGCTGCACTTCGCCATGGCCCATGCCCGGAATAAACAAGTCGAACAACTCCATCATCCCTGGCTTGCCCCGCCCGGCGCGCGGTATTGCCGTCCCGTCCCCGCGCACCATATATACCCAGCCATTGCCCTCCACCTCAACCTACTCCATGTCTCCATCCCGTCTTCCTCCCTCTCCCTGCGCCAAAATCAGCAAGCGCACTACGAAGCTTAGCCCGCCTTGCTCGAGAGCCACCTACACACACAATGGCGGCATCAGTAGCCTGCTCTTTTTTCTTGGACGCCGAGCCGCTCGGCGAGGCCGGCATGCCCGCGCTCGACACGTGCATGCTTTGCACCAAGTCGCTGGCGCGCGAACGCGGCATCTTCATGTACAGAGGGGACACCCCCTTCTCCAGCGAGGAGTGCCGCGACGAGCAGATGCAGCTCGACGCCGTCTACGCCAGGCAGGCAGCCTGACGGCAGCAGCGGTACTCCGCCGGAACATCGTCGCGCCGTGGGTACCAAGAGTACAGGAAGGTGACTGTCGCGAGCTGACCGGCCATAGCGCGAAGCTGCACACGCGCGTGGCTGAGATTTTTTTTTGTTCCTGTAGTATCAACAGGATCTGAAATTCTGAAGAACCAACGTTTTTCGGATGATGATGATTTATTATCTTCCGCGCTCTTGCCGAATCCGGCGAAGGGTCGGTAGATCAGAAACGTACGCCCCTGCGCGCGGCACGGCCGGCATGTAAAGCCTGCTCGGTGTATGTAGCCATTTAGAATACAGAGCTACTTGATCATTCAACACCGATTGAAGCAGCCATGAACGCAGATCACCATGGCTTTAGCTTCAGTTTAGGCTATCCGACCGATTCTGTCTCCATATTTGTATATCGACGAATGAATTTGGCTGTGCCAGCTCATGCATGTTCCAAACTTCCAATGAAATCACTCCTATTTGACCATCATTTGCTCGTTTCTTTTCATGAATTCCAAACACAGTATGATATCGAGGGCGCGTGAACTGAACACACAAGACGCCAGGGCTGACGAAATTAAAACAACACGCTGCATCATCAGACTTGCTCTGGACGTCGGCCAACTTGCTGGCCTTCAGATTGGTCGTGCAGACCCAAACGATCACTCTGTCATCCAGCAACTGCAAGTATGGCAGCAGGTCCAAAATATTGCGGATGCAACGGGTTGTTCGGTCCTGCAACAAAACAGGAGGCCCTACCGGCGCAGAGGTTGACGCTCGGCACCACGGCTTCGAGCACTTTTAACCTGAAGTGATTCGGCGAATTTTGTCACAATATTTTTCAGGTCTCGTAACCACACAATTGCTTCAGCGGATTCAGCATTTGCGCAGTGTGAAATAGCTTCCCAAGAAGACAGTATCACAGTACACATGATTCTTAATGTTCGTTATTTCGTTTACTACTTTGTAGACTGTCAATATGCAACTGACTTATATTTTTATTTAAAAAGGTAGATAATTAGCAAGAATTAGTTGTTTGTGAGATACTAAAATATCTCTTGAAGACACCTTCTCATGTTTACCGATAAGATTCCATAAATTTGTTGGCATTTCTACCAGGTGGTCTAACTCAAGCGGTGAACAGAGAAGACTCCGGCGCCAACCGTAGATTGCGCGGAGATGGCGATGGTGACACATGCCTCTCATGACGGTGGCGCATGTGTACCGGTTTGTAGTGGATGAAACATCATGCAAAGGAGGCACTGACGGCACCTGACTACCGAGCATGGTAAACCTAGCTGGCAGCTGTATATGGAAAATTATTTTGTATGTCATCATAATACAGACCTTTTTCTCGTCCGTTTTGCAACACACGGGCACATCTACTAGATTTAAATATCAAGTGGTTTGAAGAGGCGGACAGTCGTAGTGCACATGATCACAGAGTTGGCACATATATGCGACACACCGCGGATATAACAAAACTTAATTTGTCTGTTTCGTCATATAGATTTTCTTTTTGTCTGCCGTTGCAACGCACGGGCATTTTTGCTAGTACAAGTTTAAAATCAAATGTGTAAGAAATATGCACGTGTTGGTACAAACAACAGAATTATGTTGTCGGACATTGGTCAATCATACGATAAGTAATTTCACTTCATACTACAAAGAAAAATAAAACATTACAAACCATAACAATATGTCCGTCGATAAATATCAAATACTATATTTCACTTACATGTACTTTTATAAATATCACGTGAAGGCAAGATTTTTAAGCAGTGGCGGTGCAAAATGACATTGTTCCTCCATAAAAAAAATTACATTGTTCACAATCTGCAAACTCCCACGGGCAAACTGAGTGTACGGATTCTTGCATGTTGCATCAATAGTCATACGTGGAACTGCTTAAATCAGGCCATGCCGCCACACAGCCGTCATCATGTTCATGTTGCACTGCTACCACCGGGTGTTGTCCACCAGCCGCATCTCGTCCCCGTCGTCCCCTTATCGAGCCGCCACCGGCCATATGAATCTTGTTTTTATTGGCGCTTCCTCAGACACTGTCGGGCGCATGCATCTCATGCATCTCGTTTCTGTCGGCGCCTCGTTGAGCCACTCTCGACAACATGCATCTAGTCTTCACTGTTGATCTGCTTGCCTGCCCGACTTCAGTACTGCAAACTGACGAGCGGGAATAGCAGGACATGAATGATTGATTATTGGAAATTAAGGAGAAAATGAGATGCATTCTAGGATGCTGCTCGCAATAGAAATTTGTAAGCCCAATGTCTTCACTACTCACGCCAGCATCTCATCTTCGCCGTTGATCTGCAGCTGCACTTGTTAGCCGTTACGGGGTGCCACGCGATGTGTAAGCCCAATGTGGCATAACCGCTAGCATACCTCCTCGTGCGCCTCGAGCCATTGTCTGCTCGGGGAGCGGGACAATGACGATTGGAAGGACGCGGTGTTGTGGAACAAGCAGACATCGACATATGCATCTCCTCAAGCAACAGCCCCTCCCTCATGATGCTTCTCCGTTTCTGAGATAAGTTGATACAATAACATCAAGAACCAATCTACATATCTTTTATTCTACCCCAAATATCCATAAATATAAATGCTATTTGAGCCTCCAAGTTTTTTGTTTACCACGACAACTACTTATGCTAAAAATAACCAATTTATTGGTGAAAATTCGATTACAACTTCTTGCAATCCCATCGATTTGGTACTCCGGTGCGTCCAACATGATTTAGCTTCGCTAATCTAATTTATCATCATAAATCAGCAACTCAAGGCTTGCGTTGTTCACTTCTGAGGAGAGCATGGACAAAAAAGGAATTTTTTTGCTAACTTCACAACCATACAGTTCATCTAAATGCTTTTCTAACACATGAATTGTCTCCTTGGGAATGTTCCACTTAATCTGAATTTGAAATATGCCAGTATTGTAATAGATCGGCAACTACATGAACTGATTATTCTCGTGACTTGTAAAATGATATAATTCACTCCAATTAAAGTGTAGGATGGTGAATACAGGTTTAAATTGAAAAATTGCAAATTGGTACAATCTATCCAATAAGGATCATGAGAAATTCCCACTCTAAAGGTTTAGATTGAAAAATTGCAAATTGGTACAAGCTATCCAATAAGGATCATGAGAAATTCTCAATCTGATGGAATCAACCATAACTCATACTATGTGAAATCTGTGCTTTGCCATAGCTTGTTATTCATGCAATGAATAGGCAAAAAAGAAGAGCGCCAAGATTTTGTGGGGATTGATGGCTTCATTAGCTTTCGTCTAATTCAGAGACCCCATCCGTTCTTTACATGTTGGATGTCTACAAAATACCTTTGCCACATCAATTCCAGTCTTCGACGCTCCACCTGGGGCACGCCGCCCATTCATTGGCTGCCTCCCTGCTCATTATCCACCTCAAGTTGTGAGAACATACAGAGAAGACAAGCATCTTGTTCATATGGTCATATCATTTTACATGATGGGGATTAGGAGCCACGATGAGGATATACAACAAGACCAGCCCACACCCACAGTGAAACGAAACTGCAGCAAAACAGATGGCATTCAGAAGTAACTCTGAACCGCTTCTTCTGCTGTCAACACAAATAGCGCCATCTCTACACAACGACGAGCTCCTTGTGGGGTAGAACCTAACCTGGTCCATTGGCGCTGCAAGTGATTGCCACTCGCTGGCAGCACAACAACGCTTGTCCTTGCCTGAAATTTGGAGCACCAGTCCCATTAAAATCGAGCTCGGCAGAGAAGAACGGAGGGAGGCAGAGTCGCGGCGTGAGGCCGGACCCTCTGTTGACGGGGAAAAGCGGGAGGTGAGCCATCTGTGGGGGGAGCGAGCCGCCAACGGGAGAGTTGTCAAAGCTGGCTTATTGTACTCGCCACACTGCTGCAGGGGTTCACCTGCTGCCGCAAACCGCCGGCCGGCAAGGGGTCACGTGGTAACCGGTAAGATGTCGCTGCGAGATCGCCTTCACCAGCGGTGCCGAGTAGTGATGGTGGAGCTGGGTTCTGTGCCGGCCGGAGAAGAAGAGGGGTCGAAGGAGACAAGAGGACGGAGAAGGCGAGAGGCGCTGGCGTGAGTGCTCAAATGAGAGGTGGTTTCCCCATTCGATCTGGGAGGAGGAAGATGAGCGGTGACCGGCGGCCGTGGGAGTTTCCAATTGATCTGTCGGTTTGTTTCCGTGCAAAAAGGAGCGTGCGTGGGACGTGGGTCAAGTTGGTTTGGAAGGTGGTTTTTCTTCCATGCGTGAGAGCGAATTTTTTTTAGAGGAGAATGGAGCTGAGTAGCGATATTGTCGGGAGCGAGGGGTGGGAGGACTTACCGCAATCACGGACCCTGCCGACTCTGCTTTAATAGTAAAGATTTTATTACGCACGGGAAGCAACTGGCGATTGGGTCTTGAAGGAATAATGCGAGAATACATCTTGGCCGTATATATTAGATCGGACGAATGTATGATTTAGATTTCTTAGAATTAACGTGGAGTTTTTTACGGTGCCTCCAATTAGTAAATATAAGATGTATGCATAGCCATCATTCGCATAACACATCTAAACTCATATCTGCAACCTCATCACTCTCTCCCATGACTTCTACCTTACCCACTCTGACCTACACACGGGCGGAGGCGCTTTCTGCCTCGAACTACCCCTTCCCGCCCGGTTACAGCGTCCCAGCCGGTTGGATGCTGAGCGCCGGAGGAGTGTCGGTCCCTCCTGTTCCTCAAGGTGTGGCGCGTCAGTCGGCCATCACGAACCACTATTACCACGAGCTCACACCGGAGCAGCGGAGGGATCCCCGTTGGAATCCCGATTACTACCCTACTTGGGACGCCTTTTTCATTAATCGGCGTGAGAAGGGACTCGCTAGGTACGAGGAGAACGGCCTGCCTCCTTCGAACTTGAACGAGGATGGTCGTCATCAGTGGTGTGGCGGAGGACGGACACTTCAGAGCGTCATGAACTACATCAGGACCGGCGATAACCCCCGCCTACGCTACCCTCACACCTAGTATAGGCGTCCTGATCCTCCGAGGGTCACTCCCCGAGCACCGTCCGATGATAGTGACGACGACGGCAACGACTACAACGACTACGAGTCGGAGTACTATAGGCCTAGGCAGGAGTATGACTAGCAGATTAGATCCACTCTTGCCATTATGTACTGCCTTGTTTATCTAGATCTATGCTCTCCGTTTAGGTTTAGGTCCACTCTTACCATTATGTACTTCCTTGTTTATCTATCTAGATGTACCAGCCTCCTCCCTAATGTTAGTTCTATATTCTGGTTTCGGTGCAAATGACGGGGTTATGGCCAAAAACCATTTATGTCGGAGATAGAACAAAAAAACACCAAAATAATCGGAACAAGTTGTATCAAACCTTTTATGTCGGAGATAGAACAAAAAATCGGTATCGCCATCATACAGCCCAATGATGTCTATGCACGCTTCTATTCTTGTAGACAGTGTTGGGCCTCCAAGTGCATAGGTTTGTAGAACAGCAGCAAGTTTCCCTTAAGTGGATCACCCAAGGTTTATCGAACTCAAGGAGGTAGAGGTCAAAGATATCTCTCTCTAGCAACCCTACAATTAAGATACAAGAAGTCTCTTGTGTCCCCAACACACCTAATACAATTGTCAGTTGTACAGGTGCACTAGTTCGGCGAAGAGAAAGTAAAATGCAAGTAATATGGATGATAATAAGTGATAATAGCAATCTGAAATAAATATTGCAGCAAGCCAACATGCACCAGAACAGGCGGAAAACGGTGTTTCAATGCTTTGAAAAAAGGCCTAGGGCTCCTACTTTCACTAGAGGACACTCTCAACAATGATCACATAATTGAATGCATAAATATCTCCCTTCACTATGGTACTCCGAACCACTCTCCGGTCGAAAAACAAACACCACTTCATTGCGTAGGGATGTAAAAGCACTCCTCAAGTTTGTATTCCCATGTCTAGTTAACCCCACGCTGTCACTATGAGCGCCCTAGAAGGTACTAAGAAAACTCCACAATTTCATAGGGTCATCCAACACAAGATGTAAATATCATGCTAAACCACATAGTGCACACACTGTCACCTTTACACCGTGATCAAAGTGTTTACGGAGATCTCATAAGAAACCCACTTGAGTAGCATAATACATGAGGAGAAACATCTACTAATTCAACTAGATACAAAGCTCATGATCACATAAAGATCACACCATGGGAGAGAGAGATGAACCACATAGCTACCTGTAGAGCCCTCGGCCTCGGGGGAGAACTACTCCCTCCTCATCATTGGAGACAACAACAGCGATGGAGATGGCGGTGGAGTCGATGGAGATGGCTTCCGGGGGCACTTCCCCGTCCTAGCAGGGTGTCAGAACAGAGATCTGTCCCCCGAAACTTGTCGGCGGCGGCGGCGGAGCTACGGATGTATTTTCTGGAAAGTGATATTTCGCTAGTCCTTAAGAGTGGGGCAAAACATAAATGCCAAGACACCTTCAAAGTTTTATGAGGAAGACTAGAGAAAATAGTTTTAGAACAAATAATATCACATCATGAAGTAATTATTGATGTTTATGCGACAATGCACGTAGGACTAAGAATGGCAAAAATGCTCTCTCAACTGTGCATAAAGTTAGAAGATGGAGACTCAACATAAAAGTAAAAGAAAGACACTTCACAGAGGGAAGCAGGGATGACTCATGTGCTAGAGCTTTTTATTTTATTAAACAGAGGTATTAAAAGTTTGACACTCCTCCCATCCATCTTTCACAAACCATGGCTAACTGAATCCTCGGGTGCCTGCCAACAATCACATATTGTGGAGGAGTGTCTATATTTTGGGAGATGTATGCTAATGTCAACGAATTCTAAACAGAAAATACAGTACGTCAAAAGCCAACTGGATTCACAAGAGCAGCTCCCATGTGAAGGACACATCTGGGTAGAAGGGCATCCCTCTTTCTCTTTTGTTTACACAATTATGCTTTGACTGATGAATCAGGGGCAAAAATAGTGAAGAGATTTTGTGTGTATTAATTTGGGGCTGGGCACCCCGTTGCCAGCTCTTCTATCATTTGGATAAGAGGATGAAGCCACTAGTCCAGGGTGTGAAATCTAATCAACAAGTGAGATAAAGATTCTCTATTGACTTCCTCATGAGCAAAAACAGGAACATAAAGCAGGAGTAATTTTGAAGGTTTTAAAGGTAACACATGAGCAATTTACTTGGAGTGGCAGTTAAATACCACATGAAGGTAGGTATGGTGGACACAATGGTAAAAACTTTGGTTTAAGGGAGTTGGATGCACGAGTAAAGCTCATACTCAGTACAGGTGGAGGCTAGCAAAAGACTAGGAGCGACAAATCAAGAGAGCATAAGATCCATAATCATGCATAGCGACATAAACATCATTAATTAAAGCATAAGCGGTATCATAGTTCATAAACTAAGTGGTCATGGAGGCTATTCATGACTGGTTCATAGTCATAAACATGGTGTGAGCATGCGCCAAGTCAACCAAATAAAACATTCGAAAGAGAATACCAAAAATTTATCCTTCCTTATGACAATAACAACTCATGAATCTTTCAATGACATATTAAACACTCTCAGCTATTTGAGGCTATTCATGCTACTCAACATCACAAGGCTTTAGAACTAAAATAACATTTAGCATGGCATGAAAAAGTTCTAGCAACAGTCTATGCAAGCTTCTACTTGCACCATTAAAATTCTACTTCAAGGAGCAGTTTCTTTTCCCAACAAGCACCATACAAGATATGTTTTAACAAAAATACTATTTATGATACAGCAATAAAAAATGAGAGTACTCACATAACACTACTAAAACTAACAGCTCTGGATAAGAGATGCATGAAAACAAAGGCTAAACGAAGTACTAGCAAAAACTGAACACTCACAGAACAATAAGAATGAAAACTAGAGTGTTCTAAGAAATTAAAACGGAGCGTCTCTATCTCTCCCACACAAGTATGATAAGATCCAACCATTTATTACAGAACAGAAAACCAAACAAAATGAAAAAAAAGACACTCCAAGTAAAGCACATAGGATGTGACTGAATAAAAATATAGTTTCACTAGAAGTGACCTGTTTATTTGTCGATGAAGAAGGGGATGCCTTGGGCATCCCCAAGCTTAGAAGCTTGAGTCTTCTTGGAATTTTCTGGGATGTACCCCTAGGGCATCCCCAATCTTAGGCTTTTAACTCTTCTTGATCACATCATATCATCCTCTTCTCTTGACCCTTGAAAACTTCCTTCACACCAAACTTCTCACAATCTTCATTAGCAACGTTAGTGCAATCGAAATAATAAATTCACATGGTTCTGTTTCAACACATGTCTAACACTAATAAACACATTAGCTACTGTCACAACTTATTTTAAAACTTTTTTTCTCAAAAGAACACCAAAAGAAAGAGATTGAGATGCAAATGCAATTATTGGCAGAAATCTGTCAAAACGGGACAACAGGTAAAGATGTTTTTTTTTTGAAAATCCTCTGTTGCTCAAATCAAAAAGTGGTAAACTAAGAAAAGATGCGTATATAACCCAGGATTACACACACAAAAAACTCATGTATTGAATTTTCTGTGATTTTATACGATTTTAACAGTGGACAGCAGAAATCTGTTTCCTACGCAGAAATCCGAAATATAGTCTCAACTTTCCACTAGAGGCTTTACTTGGCTCAACAAAAACACAAAAGAAAAGATACAGCAGGGTTGCTAAGGGAGTAGAAAACACCCAGGTGCAAAGAAAACAAAAGAAAACGACGCGAAACGGGATGAAAACGGAGAGATAAAACGGGTTGTCTCCCGGTAGCGCTTTTCTTTAACACCTTTCAGCTCGGCATAGTGATTTTTGAAAGATGCTCACATAAGAATAAGAGTTGAAACACAATAAGAGAGCATCAAGAAGCAGATATAAAACACATTTAAGTCTAACCCACTTCCTATGAAAAACAATCTTGTAGAAAAACAAGTCAACGAAGCACAAAGTGACTAGCATAGGAAGACAAAATAAGTGCAACTTCTAAATTTTCAACATAAAGAGGGGAAACTTAATATTGTTGAGATGCATAAAACCATGTTTTCCTCTCTCATAATAACTTTCAGTAGCATCATGAATGAAATTAACAATATAAGTATCACATGAAACATTCTTATCATGAGCCACATGCATAAAAGAATTAATACTCTCCACATAAACATAGTCATTCTTATGAATAGTAGTGGGAGCAAATTCAACAAAATAGCTATCATTATTATTCTCATCACCGTAATCATTAAATATAGGAGGCATATTGTAATCATAATTATTTTTTTCCTCAATAGTAGGTGGACTGAAAATATCATATTCATCATTGTAAATAGGTGGAACTAGAATACCACAATCATTATAATCATCATATATTGGAGGCAAGGTATCATCAAAGAAAATTTCCTCCTCAAAACTTTGGGGACTAAAAATATCATATTCATCAAAACTAGCTTCCCCAAGCTTACAATTTTCCATAGCATTAGCAATAATGGTGTTCAAAGAATTCATACTAATAACATTGCTACTAGAATGCAAATAAAGCTCGATAGGTTTTTAAATTTTCTCTTGAAACACTTCATGTCCTAACTGAAGATAAATATTATAAATCTCTCTCATATTTTTATTGTTTTCCATTAAGTCTAACTAGTAAATATAGAAAACAAGGGAAAAGTAAAAATAAGCCTAACTAGTGAAAACAAGAAACAAAAAGAAATAATTGCAGAATTGAAAGGAAATAACTTCGAGCACTCACACCCGAGGATGTGAGTACCTTTGACCTTACCTCTTGGGCAACGGCGCCAGAAAAGAGCTTGATGTCTATGCACGCTTCTATTCTTGTAGACAGTGTTGGGCCTCCAAGTGCAGAGGTTTGTACAACAGCAACAAGTTTCCCTTAAGTGGATCACCCAAGGTTTATCGAACTCAGGTATGTAGAGGTCAAAGATATCCCTCTCAAGCAACCCTGCAATTAAGATACAAGAAGTCTCTTGTGTCCCCAACACACCTAATACAATTGTCAGTTGTATAGGTGCACTAGTTCGGCGAATAGAAAGTAAAATGCAAGCAATATGGATCATAATAAGTGATAATAGCAATCTGGAATAAAAATGGCAGCAAGCAAACATGCAGCAGAACTGGCAGAAAATGGTGTTTCAATGCTTGAAAATAAGGCCTAGAGCTCCTACTTTCACTAGAGGACACTCTCAACAATGATCACATAATTGAATGCATAAATATCTCCCTTCACTATGCTACTCCGAACCACTCTCCAGCCAAAAAACAAACACCACTTCATTGCGTAGGGTTGTAAAAGCAGTCCTCAAGTTTGTATTCCCATGTCTAGTTAACCCCACGATGTCACTATGAGCGCCCTAAAAGGTACTAAGAAAACTCCACAATTTCATAGGGTTATCCAACACAAGATATAAATATCATGCTAAACCACACGGCGCACACACTGTCACCTTTACATCGTGATCAAAGTGTTTACCGAGATCTCATAACAAAACCACTTGAGTAGCATAATACATGAAGAGAAACATCTACTAATTCAACTAGATACAAAGCTCATGATCACATAAAGCTCACACCATGGGAGAGAGAGATGAACCACATAGCTACCGGTAGAGCCCTCAGCCTCGGGGGAGAACTACTCCCTCCTCGTCATAGGAGACAACAATGTCGATGGATATGGCGGTGGAGTCGATGGAGATGGCTTCCGGGGCACTTCCCCGTCCCGGCAGGGTGCCAGAACAGAGATCTGTCCCCCGAAACTTGTTGGCGGCGGAGGCGGAGCTACGGATGTATTTTGTGGAAAAGGTCGATTCCCTTAGGGTTTATGCATCAGGGAGTATATATAGGCGAAAGGGCGATGCTAGGGGTGGCCAGGGAGCCCACACCACCTGGTGGCGCGACCAGGGGTGGTGGCGCCACCCTATGGTGTGTCAAACCTGTGGCCCCCCTCCGGGGCTCTTCGGGACTTCTGGATGCTTCCAGGACTTCTAAGACTTCTGGCTTTCGAATCATCAAATTCCGAGAATATTTCCAGAACAACTTTTCTGAAACTAAAAATGGCAGAAAACAGAAACTGGCTCTGAGGCATCTTGTCAATAGGTTAGTCATGGGAAATTGATAAAAATGACATAAAGTGTAAAGAAAACATGTGGGAAACAACATGAAAACAACATGGAACATCAGAAATTAAGGATACGTTTATGACGTATCACCCAACCGCGGCTCGTGAGTCCATATATGTATATCAAATGCACGGTTGGACGTATGACGGCAAATCCGAATGATTTGTATTCGGTCGATGAACTGAAAGATGTATGCAGGGAATCCGAGAGGTGGACTATATATAGGGGCATTTGGCTCACCAAGTGACTGTGTTAGTTTCGATCCCGTTTGTTGGAAGCCACAATGTGTTTCTTTCTAGCTCTTGTGAGTTGTTGGATCAGGGGTGAGTTTCTTTCTAGCTCTTCTGAGCCGTTGGATCAGTGGTTCTCGAGCGTCTGAATCCCACCAATCAGGAAGAATCACCCGGATCGTGTGTTTCTTTCTAGCTCTTGTGAGTCGTTGGATCAGGGGTGTGTTTCTTTCTAGCTCTTGTGAGCTGTTGAATCAGTGGTTCTCGAGCGTCTAAATCCCACCAATCAGGAAGAATCACACGCATCGTGTGTTTCTTTCTAGCTTTTGTGAGTTGTTGGATCAGGGGTGTGTTTCTTTCTATCTCTTGTGAGCCGTTCGATCAAAACTAGCATACTCACTTTGTGAGGCACACGGCCCTATATATATCCCACCTCTCGGCTTCCCTGCATACATCTTTCAGTTCATCGATCGAATACAAATCATTCGGATTCGCCATCATACGTCCTACCGTGCATTTGATATGCATCTATATGGACTCACGAGCCATGGTTGGGCTGTATGATGGCTATACCGATTCTTTTCTTCTATCTCCGACATAAAAGGTTTGACGATACAACTTATTTTTTGTGAACATGTTTTCAACACAACCGTCGTATTCCAACTTTATTATTACACATCACCAACAACATCCCTATCTAGTCTTCTGAGTTTTCTTCGTGTAGAGACGGTCCATGAACCCTATGTCCCTTGCTTATGATCGCTTCAGCCCTAACTGTCACGACCCCGGACCCAGAGATATACATACTGTTATGTGCTCCTAGACTTGGACCCACAAAGTCTTCAGGGTTACCAGCCTCAGCCGCAACAAACAACGGCAAGCAGACCGGATTCATCGGGACGCGGGCCGGATCACCACGGTACTACTACTCCTTGTGTCCATGCTAGTCATAACCAACTATGCATAACCAAGCGTCCACGAGTCGAAAGAAACTGAAGGAACCGGGACAAAAGCTATACAGAGCTGCTATGTGTCCAGAAAGTACAACAACAATCGAGGGTTACTGGGGTTACCTCAGAGGAGAGCAAGCAGGACGTGACGCGTGGTCGCCGTCGTCGACCTTCGGTCCTTCTGTCACGAGGAGGAAGACGACAGGGGGATTTTTTTTAAGAAAACCCCCTAGAAAGTTTAAAAATTTACGCAAAGGTCCTTTTCTATTATAAACAGAACATAAACAGAGGTTTTGGGGCCTTTTGCAAACATAAAAATTGGCAAAAAATAGTTTTTGGAAACCTCATAAAATTTCCAACCATGCCATATTTTTGTTTTCCAAATTTGAAAATATTTTTAAAACAAATTTTGGGTGACCACTTTAAGTGGTTTTTGGTCATTTCATTTGTTATTTTCAAATGAATTTTTTTAACCAATTATTTCATGCATGTATGAGATGCCAACAGCACACTACCACCCTATTTTAGAAAAACAGGGATGTTACAAATCTACCCCCCTTACAAGAATCTCGTCCTGAGATTCCTGCAGGAGAAATAAAGGAGGAACACCGATTTTGAACGATCTTCTTGAACCTTACGGTTCCCTTCTCGAAGAGGTTGATCCATAGCACTTGCGAAGATATCCAGCGGCTACACCTTGGGCTGGAGGGAAAACTCTTAGGATTTGATCTTCACGAAGATCGAGTATCTCATGGATAACTCATGACTAGAATGTTCATAAAGAACTTTTTGAGTTAACGTGCATGAAACACATCAAGGTAACGGAGGGAATAGGAGAAGGTTTCAAGTTTGCGGACGATTGGTCTTGAAAGGATTTAGAATATGAGCTTTGCACAAGACTTTAAATCCTTCTGGAAAAGAGAGGTTCAACCACTTGTGAAACCGAGGTTTCTTCAAATAGAAAACCAAGGTTGGAAAGATTTGTCTTGGATACCACAATGTAATATCCGTAGACGAGGGGAAACACGAGGAAACACTGTAATCGTGCATCGGGGAAAGTTTGATAATGGATCATGTTCAATATTTGGAGTGGACACAGAAGATGAAGGAACTTTTAGCCCATTAAAGTTTCTCGAAATCTTTGTCAAAGATCAGGATGTTACTTCACGACAGAAGATGAGTAACCAAAATAAGTTGGAAGACCGTAATGAGGTAAGAATTCTTGGTCACACCATAAGTATGTGTAATCAATGGGGCTTGAAACACCGAAAGGAATAAGGAATCTCGTTCCTAATGTGGTCTGGACGTGGCAGTCCATCTACCTCCTGGTTAAGATCCCATGGCTCAGGTGACTGACAAATTCACTCAATGTGTGAGACATACAAAACTTCAAGTACAAACAACTTGAGAAAGGGAACTGATCAATGGTGGTTACAAAACACCACGAGATAGTTCTCATGATAACCTTGTTTTCCACTGGGACAGAGGTTTGGGAGATGGATAGAGAAACATTGGGCGAATCAACTTCCAAGTTCTCCTAGATGTTATTGATACGATGATCAGGTTTACCATAATCCGTCAATAGGTCTTCAGGTGAGAGTTGAACTTCGGATTAGAAGAACGGAGAGGAAACTTATTAGAACAAGCCAGACAAGAATTCTCACGGGGTGTGGTTGTGCTTAAGGATTCAAATAGATATGACATTAGGCCTTCCAGCTAATGGTGTCAACCACAACATCAACCATGCCGGATTCTGAAAAGACCTAATTCAATACCCTTCAGGAAAACACCAACCATCGTTGTTGCTTGAGATTCAGGTCTGGTTAGTGGATTGATAACTCAGACTCGGTATGTTTGATCGAAAAGGTTGCACCGGTTATCAACGAGATACATTTACTGGATTCTCAAGGTATGGACTACAATGAATTACTTGCCAGGGACAGCTGCACCTACGTGAATTACTTGCAAAGCAACACATCAGACTCCTTGTTGGGGAAACAATTTTCACAGATAACGAAGTTCTTAAACTTCTTCTCTTTTATGAATCATCAGTAAGTGGCTTAGTGTGGATGGAAACTTTTTCAAAGAATGGAGGTAATAACCTACCATCTCAAGAATAGTCCACACATGCTTGACTGGCTTGGGATTATTCCCGAAGGAACAAGAAAACTTTACTCGGATCCATGTCAACAACCTTCACCATAAGCACATGAACCGGGGTAGGTTACTTCGAACATCCATAACACAACTTCGTGAGGACACAAAGATAGTTCTCAAAAGTTTCCAACATTAATGCCAGTTGTTCAACATGAACCTCTTGCAACTTGGAGAAATAGGAATTTCATCGATGGGCTCAACAACACTCTTATTAAGATATTCCAAGCAGAGGGACACAATCTGATACATGAACCAGGCAAGATATTGGTTAGACTAAAGGACATGAAGTTGTACTTAGGTGGAACACCATGAGTGAAAACTTCGTAAAGATAGTCCTTGGACCTGAACTTGATTTGACGAAATCCCAAATCAAACCAAGGTTGGAATGATAGCATGTCCACGAAGGAGATACTATCATGCTTCAACACGAGGAAAAGTAGACATCCCTTAACAACAGACCAAGTTAGGCGGAGCTTTTTCCTTTCAACTCTCCAAGTTGTTGTTTAAGCTCAACCAACTAGTCCAGGATATCCAGCACTGTTTTCTTGGAGAAATAAGTGGTTAAATTACCCCTTGTTTAGACATCACAGTCAGGTAAAACCTGGTAATACTTCTGGAAAGTCAACCAGAATATCACAACCCACCGGTATGTATTGAAGTTTGAAAAGGAATCTTGGTTTTCAAAGAAACTGATATGGTCTTGGGAGCTTCGATATGAACCTAACTCTCTGACCGGGAAGGTGCTTCAGAATGAACGGATTTGGTAATGTAGTCAACTTTAAGTAGAGACCGGTTGATCAATAGTGCTAAGAAGGATACATATGTTTCTTAGATTTTTCGAAGCAATAAGAATTGCTAGGAATATCTGATACACACCTCAAACACAGACCCATCATTCTCGAGCATTTAAGCTTGTAGAAATGGTGAGTGCGAATGTGGAAGAGCATCACTTCATCAATAAGTCTATGAAACTCAACACAACCTCTTGATATGTAAGAGTGTGATACTCAAAGGTTGAACAGAACATAAGCTAATGAGGCCTCTTTAATCTGCGAATTACAAAACTTTGACCTGGTCCTAGGAATGAACGAGGTATTGTAGTTTGTTTCTCCTAACATTCCAAAGTGGAACATTCTAACGGAACACAGGAGGAATGTATTGGAAGACTCCAACACACATATGCAACTTGGTTTGAAAACAACGGATGGAGATTTAGGAGCAACTGAAAGATAGGAACACGCTCAGGAAAAACCCGAGATCAGGTTGAATGCACAGGGTAATACTCATTTGTAAAACCCATGCTAACAAGAGAGGTATATCAGAGTCATGAAAAAGGAGGTGAGAATCATAAGGAATACTCTTGTTGTGATCCTTTTGATTCCTAGAGAAAACCTATGGCTAATGGAGCTAAGATTACCTAGCCATCCCGAGGTGAAACAAATTCCTCAGGATCGAAAGAAACAGAACTTGGGTTAAAGTTCAGCATCCTGTAGTGATGGCATGAGCATCACATGGTTATGTCCACATGATTCAACCCACCGCAATTCAGCACATTCCGGGACCTTCAGTTCAAGTCCAAGGTTGAAAACATAGAGAAAAGGAGGAACTACTATCAGAGTACTTTAAAGAACACCACGAATAGCACTCTCAAGGTATCTTCTAGAAACCATACGTAGCTACAGAAGTATCTGATGAAAAGACAAGGAATAAATTTGAGATGGAAAAGGAAATCTCGAGATTCTGGATTTGCGACTTTGGGACATGTAAGAATGTGGAATCCATACAACTTTGAGAGATTATGATGGAAAGGAAATCTCCCAGTTTAAGAGATGACGGAATATGGAACACAAACGACTCTATAAACTGAACACTAGGTGAACCTGGGTAACAGACGTCCTTGGCAAAGAAGGCACCTAGGTTTTGAATAACTTAGAACTTTTCAAACCAAAACAGGTTAGGTGACACGGAGTTAGAGCGATACCGGATACGGAGTAAAAAGAATCCTAAGAAGGGTTTTCACAATCCATTTGGGGTTTTCAAATAGTTTTCACAAACACTAGACTCAACATCTACCAAGCAGTAAGGTTTTCCTACAGACAGTCCTGCACTGATACCATGACTTTTCACGACCCCGGACCCAGAGATATACATATTGTTATGTGCTCCTAGACATGGACCCACAAGGGCTTCAGGGTTACCAGCCCCGGCCGCAACAAACAACGGCAGGCAGACCGGATTCATTGGCACGCATGCCGGATCACCACGCTACTACTACTCCTTGTCTTCATGCTAGTCATAACCAACTATGCATAACCAACCGTCCACGAGTCAAAAGAAACTGAAGGAACCGAGACCAAAGCTATACAGAGCTGCTATGTTTCCAGAAAGTGCAACAACAATCGAGGGTTACTGGGTTTACCTAGCCCCATGCCGAATCACATCGGCATGCGGGCTCAGACATGGATCATCGGCTCCACAACCCCTCGACTGCGACAACTATGCAGGCATAGCCAAAACTGTATAACGATGAGCTCCAAACCAACAACCGAACAAAGCAGTACTCTAGACAAGGAAGCTGTATTAATAAGGTGTTACTATAGTATAGCTTTACAACCAGAGGTCACATGACCCAACATTAGATCAAACAATGGAAGGCAAAATATGTTGCTAATCAACAAGAACCAAAAAGGCCTAAGAGTCCGCAACATAAGGCGACGTCCCAGCCCATAGATTCCAGGCGGCTACCTGGGAACCCCAAACTACTCGTCGATGTCCATGTTGAATCACCACCGATGTGAGATCTTCTCCTGAACCCAAATTAAGCAAACCTGAGTACGGGAGGTACTCAGCAAGACTTAGTTAACCTATTATATATCTGCTTCTTCTAGAAAGAGTTATGAAGGTTATTTTACGTAAAGCCATCTTTGTTTTCCAAGTTGAGGAAGGAATAGCACGTCTCATGGAGTCTTTTGAAAACATATGAGAAAGCTACTCAGCTACTGATATCAACATCTTCTTGTATTCCGCCAAGTCCTTGTCATTCCCACACTATCTCATGCTACAAGGTAACCCTTCTCGGCATCTCCGAGGAGGCATCCTTCATTCGTTGTCAACAGGTTTTATTCATTCCGTTTAAGTTATCTATGATCACAGAATCCGTCACCAAGTCGTCTTTAACCGCATACACGACTTTTTGAAAAGATTTAACCCTGCAGGGGTGTGCAACTTTACCCACACGTACCAACCAACTCTTAGTTCCACATGATTAGCACTAGCCCGGGAAGTGCCGGCAGAGGGTGATCGATTTCCAGCCTTTACCTTGTCGAACCATATCCATGAGTCCACCCAAACATGGCCACCCCGTCAACCGGGAGTTGGCTACCTCCTGAGGTCACCTGTTCTGTGAGTCGGGATCAAGATCCGTGTACGTCCATCACTTCTCCCGGTCACGACCTAATTTTCTCCAAAAAAAATTCCGACACACACGCAGATGGAAAGAGCAAACTACATGGCTCATGGATAATGTTAAACAAGTTAGTTAGTCGGGCGGGGTCCATCGGCCCACGTGTGGCTGTACGCTTAGTCTTGGCTCGAAGACGAGAACTCGCTCCTAGGGGCATGAACAGGACAAAACGCCACAACCCATTGTGGCCTCACATCCATGCCATTATTAGTCAGGTTAGCAAAGGTAAAACAATTCACAACAACCTGACATAATATATTCACGCGTTGACCAGATTCATCAACCAGATGGATCAGATCACAACTAGGCATGGCTAAGCAAGACTCACAGGGTTTAGCGGAGCGCTCACAAACAAACCTATAGCATCTAGGAGCAGTGGATTAGGATATGTTGGCTATGCAGTATATAGGATAACTCTATCTACTGACATCAAATAGTTTGGAACCGAATGCAAAGTACGAGATTAAAACACTTTGAAACCATATATGAGCAGATAAGAGGTTATGCTTGCCTTGATTATAAGAAAACCAATAGATAACTTCTGTAATAAGTGCTTGACTTGTCGGTTAAGATCAAGTATTCGCCGATGGAACTGCTGGCCTTCTCTTCAGAGTCACGTTCTACCTAGGGGGAAAACAACACCGAAAAGAAGAATAACAATCAAAACTTGGCATCAATGCAAATAACAATATGTATGCGTGAGCAGGTTAATGCACTGAAATAAAGTCCTAAACATGTTCATTGGGTTGCTAGAGTTCATATGTCAGTTATGCATTTATACTGAAATTATCCCGAAATAGACCCCGGAGGGCACTTCGGGCAATTCTGAAAGTGAGTACCATTTTAATGGCTCAAATGGGTTTGAAAACATCATAAACAGGTTGCATTTGTTATTTCGAGCAATTTTGTATATAACTTTTAATTTAGTAATTTTAGTGAATAAAAACTTATTTTTCTATTTTTAAATGAATTAAACAACATTAAATAATGTCCAAAAATAATTTTAACAAACATGGGTGAAAATGACATAGACAGGTAGTTTATCTTTTTCTGAACATTTTGATACCTCACTTTTATTTTTCTGAATTATAGAACATTAGTTATGTATTTTACAAACTTTAAATATTTTCTGTAATTATTAAAGGGGTGGGGCCCACGTGTCAATTTAAATTCATTTTATTTTCACAAAGGAAATACGGCTGACAGCTGGGGTCCGTGGTGACGCCAGCATGACGTCACCACGATGCCAGCAGTGGCCACAGCCACACTGCTGTGCTCGCCTTCGGCGAGGGGAGGCGCGCGGGCCGGAAGGGACTAGCGCATCGGGTTCACGGGGTCATGGCCTACCGCAAGGTGGCGGCGCCGCCCGAAAACGTCCACCGGAGGCTCGCCGGCCACGAGGTGCTGTAGCGGTGAACGACGGTGAACACCGCGGGGAAGATACATAGGGGGAGGAGGGAAACGGGGAGGTCCTTGAGGACCAGAGACTCACCCGGAGCTCGATGGAAGCAACGAGGAGATCGGGGAAGGTCTGAATCGGCCGGAATTCTCCACGGCGGCCGACGGCCGGAGTTGGAGAGGACGCCCCGATTCGTGCTCGATAGGCCATCCCGGCAAGCGAAACTCTACGGGGAGACAGAGGAGGACCTTGCGGAGCTCTTGGGACTAACGGAGGGCCACGAGGTTGCTCGAGGCGACGGCGTGCGCATGCGGCCGTCTCGGCTAGGGTTTCGGTTCAGAGGAGAATAACGGAGAGAGAGGAAGGCGCGAGTGAGGGAAGAGCATTGCACGGGAGGGCTCTCCTCACCCTTATCCCCTCGGGGGAGATCAAGCAGCACGTGGCGCGTGGGCTCCGTCGTCGACCTTCGGTCCTTCTGTCACGAAGAGGAAGACGACAGGGGGATTTTTTGCACAGAGGTCCTTTTCTATTATAAAACATTACAAAAATAGAGGTTTTGGGGCCTTTTTGCAAACAGAAAAATTGGCAAAAATAGTTTTTAGAAACCTCATTAAATATCCAACCTTGCCATATTTTTGTTTTCCAAATTTGAAAAAGTTTTTAAAACAAATTTTGGGTGACCACTTTAAGTGGTTTTTGGTCATTTCAGTTGTTATTTTCAAATCCAAAATTTTAACCAATGTTTTCATGCATGTATGAGATGCCAACAACACACTACCACCCCATTGTAGAAAAACAGGGATGTTACAATAACCATGGAGCATCTTCATTATTTAACGGGATGGTTGGGTCAACTTTCACTGCGAAGGGCGGAATTTCATCAAACTTATTATAATCTTCTGACATGTCTCTCTCGTCCTCGACTCCCACGATGTTTCTTTTCCCTGAAAGAACTATGTGACGCTTCCGCTCATCGTATGATGTATTTGGTTGCCTATTTTTTTTCTTTTTCTTTGTTCGGTCTGGAGGTATGTCCTTCACATAGAAGACCTGAGCCACATCATTGGCTAGGACGAATGGTTCATCTTTGTAACCAATATTTTTGAGATCCACTGTTGTCATTCTGTACAGCGGGTCTACCTTTACCCCTTCTCTATTTAGTATGACCCATTTGCACTTAAACAAAGGGACCTTAAAAGAAGGTCCATAATCAAGTTCCCATATGTCCTCTATGTAACCATAGTATGTGTCCTTTTCCCATTCTCGTTTGTTGTATCAAAGCGGACACCACTATTTTTTGTTGGTGCTCTTCTTATCTTGGGCGATCGTGTAAAATGTATTCTCATTTATATCGTACCCTTGAAAACCACCAATAGTCGAAGATGGTGACCCGACCAACATGTACAACTCATCTTCAACAGTGGTGTCATTTATAAGATGTGATTGCAGCCAACTTCCGAAAGTCTCCATGTATTTGCGTTTAATCCATGAGTCATCCTTCCCCGGGTTTGTGGAGCATACAATATTCTTGTGTTCCTCGAGATACAGAGCCATGAAGGTGGAATTTTGTAGAACTGTGTAGTGTGATTTAGTGAAAGAATGCCCGTCCCTGGGTATCATTATTTTTTTTCCTAGCGTTCCTTTTCCCCTCAGTCTCCTCTCATGCCGCAATTTAGGAACACCAATCGTTTTAAGGTTAGGAATTAAGTCAACACACAACCCAATGACTTCCTCTGTTCCATAGCCCTTGGAGATGCTTCCTTCTGGCCTAGCACAGTTATGAACACATTTCTTCAAGACTCCCATGAACCTCTCAAAGGGGAACATATTGTGTAGAAATACCGGACCGAGAATATGAATTTCTTCACACAGGTGTACCATGAGATGCATCATAATGTTGAAGAAGGACGGTGGGAACGCCAAATCAAAACTAACAAGACACTAGACAACATCCCTCTTTAATCTTGCCAGACTTTCTACATCGATTACCTTCTGAGATATTGCATTGAGGAATGCACATAGCTTCACATTGGGTACTCGAACATTTTCCGGTAGAAGCCCCCTCAATGCAATCGGAAGCAACTGCGTCATAATAATGTGGCAGTTATGAGACTTCAGGTTTTGGATTTTTTTCTCTCTCATATTTATTATCCTCTTTATATTCGACGAGAAGCCAGACAACACCTTGATACTTTAAAGGACTTCAAAAAATATTTCCTTCTCTGCTCTGGTACTGTAATGGCGCCCTGTATCCGTGTGCTTGTTGCTTGAGTCTTTCGTACATTGCTGGTCCTCCCGTGCTTATGGCGTATCTTTTGATTTCCCATACACGCCCAGGAAGCATAGAAGGTTGACGTAGAGATTCTTCGTCAGGTGCATCACGCCGATTGAAGAGCGGACCTCTAGGACTTTCCAATAGGGTAGCTCCCAAAATATTCTTATTTATAAATTCTGCTATTGGTAATATTTTTTAAAATTATTGTTCAATTTTTTTTGTTTGTTGTCTCTAGAAAATCTTTCAAATAGTATTATTAAAGAACCAATAAGATCATACTTTATCTACCTCTACATTTAAGTATTTTCTCTCTCGTTGCAAGGCATGGCATATTCACTAGTTTGGATAAATGTAAGAAGGTTGTATACCTGGGGCATCCTAGATTTCTTCCGATCAAGCATCCTGTAAGAAAGAAAGGAGGGAAGCATTTCAGAGGTGAGGCAGATACCCGGAAGAAGCCTGACCTCCGTAGTGGTAATGATGTATTCGATATGGTCAAGGACCTAAAAGTAATCTTTGGGAAGAGTGATGGCAGCCAACCTGTTCCGAACGGCCCTGATAAGCACACACCCATGTGGAAGAAGAAATCTATATTTTAGGAGCTACCGTATTGGAAACTTCTAGAGGTCCGCTGTTCAATCGACATGTTGCATGTGACAAAGAATCACTGCATCAACCTGCTATGCTTGATGGGCGTGTATGGGAAGTCAAAAGATATGCCAGAAGCACGGGAGGACCGGGAACGTATAAAAGACCCAAGCAACAAGCACACGGATACATGGCGACATTATTTAAGCAGCTACAATCTTACCAAAGTAGATAAGGAAATATTTTTTGAAGTCCTTTACAGTATCAAGGTGTCGTCTAGCTTCTCGTCGAATATAAAGGAGATAATAAACATGACAGAGAAAAATTCCAAAACCTGAAGTCTCATGACTGCCACATGATTATGACGCAGTTGCTTCCGATTGCATTGAGGGGGCTTCTACCGGAAAATGTTCGAGTACCCATTGTGAAGCTATGTGCTTTCCTCAATGCAATATCTCAGAAGGTAATCGATCCAGAAATTCTGGCAAGATTACAGAGGGATGTGGTCCAGTGTCTTGTTAGTTTTGAGTTGGGGTTCCCACCAACCTTCTTCAACATTATGACTCATCTCCTGGTTCACCTATGTGAAGAGATTCAAATTCTCGGTCCGGTATTTCTACACAATATGTTCCCCCTTTGAGAGGTTCATGGGAGTCTTGAAGAAATATGTTCATAACCGTGCTAGGCCAGAAGAAAGCATCTCGAAGGGCTATGGAACAGAGGAGGCCATTGGGTTCTGCGTTCACTTTATTCCTGACCTTAAGACGATTGGTGTTCCTGAATCGCGCCATGAGGGGAGACTGAGGGGAAAAGGAATGCTGGGAAAGAAAACGATGATACCCAGGGACGAGCATTCTTTCAATGAAGCACACTACACATTTCTACAAAATTCCACCTCCGTGGCTCCGTATCTCGAGGAAAACAAGAATATTGTACGCTCCATAAACTCGGGGAAGGATGACTCATAGATTAAACGCAAACACATGGATACTTTCGGATGTTGGTTGCAAACACATCTTATAAATGATGCCACCGTTGAAGATCAGTTGTACATGTTGGTCGGGTCACCATCTTCGACTATTGGGAGTTTTCAAGGGTACGAGATAAATGGGAAATACATTTTACACGATCACCCAAGATAAGAAGAGCACCAACCAAAGCAGCGGTGTCCGCTTTGATACAACAAACGAGAATGGAAAAAATGACACATAGTATGTTTACATAGAGGATATATGGGAACTTGACTATGGACCTTCTTCTAAGGCCCCTTTGTTCAAGTGCAAATGGGTCAACCTGAATGGAGAAGGGGAAAGGTAGACCCGCTTTACGGAATGACAAAAGTGGATCTCAACAATATTGGTTACAATGACGAACCATTCGTCCTAGCCAATGATGTGGCTTAGGTCTTCTATGTGAAGGACATGTCCTCCAGACCGAAAAAAAGAAGAATAAGCAAACAAATACATCATACGATGAGCTGAAGCGTCACATAGTTCTTTCAGGGAAATGAAACATCATGGGAATCGAGGACAAGACAGACATGTCAGAAGATTATAATAAGTTTGTTGAAATTCCACCCTTCACAGTGAAAGCTGATCCAACCATCCCGTTAAATAATGAAGATGTTCCATGGTTACGGCCGAACCGATCATAAGCAAACGACATAGGGTTCATGGACCATCTCTACACGAAAAACATTCAGAAGAATAGATAGGAATGTTGTTGGTGATGTGTAATAATAAACGTGGAATACATGGAAAAGTTCTGTATCATTACATATGTCCTAGTATCCACCAAAAATAATAAACTTGGAATATGACGGTTTAGTTGAAAAAGTGTTCACAAAAACTTGCTATCTCCTCCTAACATTCTAGGATTTCGGTTGAAACTACGGATGTTATGGCTAAACACATGGCATGGTTTGTTATAATGAGCCCATATTGCACACAAACTTGTATCTTGGAAGCACGGACAATGTTGACGAAGGAAGTTTTTTTTTTACCTGAATAAAAAAAACCATTTTCCATTTTCGGAGTGTCAGATATGGGTTTTTTTGTGAAGGACCTACCAAAGACATGTTGCAAAACTTGGGGGATTAATTTTTTAAACATGCTAGGACATGTGATATGCACAAATAAATATTTTTTTCTAAGAAAAGATTTCCATGCACCTCTTTTGAAAATCACAAGTTTCTGCCGATTCAGCTGGAAACGGGACAAATTGGAACTACAGGTGCCTCGTAATTTGCTCATGAATTATGGAAAAAATCATTTTTAGGTACTCAAGTACCTATTTCAATAGAGATCCACAGTGAGTTGCTGAATATACAACCCCTAGCTTCGAATGGTCATGCCCTCCGTCTTGACTTTCTCGTAAAACGGGATGAGAAAATTCCATAAAATTTAAAAAAACCCTAAATAACGCGAGACCTTCGCGTGGTGTCATTACATATGTCCTAGTATCCACCAAAAATAATAAAATTGGAATACGACGGTTCTGTTGAAAAAGTGTTCACAAAAACTTGCTATCTCCTCCTAACATTCTAGGGTTTCGGGAGTTGTGTCGCATGGCGCGGGAGTTGTGCCGCGTGGACGCGTGGCGCGGGAGTTGTGCCGCGTGACGCGGGAGTTGTGCTGCGTGGCCAGGAGCGTGTTGTATAAACTGCCGCGCCTCGAGTGTATTCTCCTCTCCACGCACCGTCGCGCCGCCACCATGCCTCTGAGGAGGAACAACACCACTGCTTCAGCGGCGTCCGAGCACGGTAGAACGGAATGTTCAGCGCGGATATCCGCTGCGGGGACGACCGCATCCCCCTCAGCTGCTTTGCGACGGCGGTGGAGGCCGACCGCGCCTGGGACGCGGCCGCGTGGCGCCTCAACCGCCCGCGGTCGCCGATGAACTTCAACGACTGCCACACCCTCTAGGAAGCGGAGGCCAGGACGCCCAAGCCGCAGATCATCACTGCCGTCGACCACCGCCACCTCTGCCACCGCGCTTTTCAGGGCCTAGTCGACGCCAGGGACGACCGCGTTGTCTGCGAGTATTACCGGAACAATCCGGGGGAGGAGATCACCGACGAAGAGCTCTGGCATACCCGCGCGGCTGAGCGGGCGGAGCGCCGCCTCGAACGCCACCTCGCGTTAGATGCCGCTCGGGAGGCGAGGACGAAGGCGCTGCAAGAGCTCCGCCGAGCCGACCACGTCGGTGAAGTGTGGGCCTCCGATGATCCGAGGTGGGGGCCTATCTTGGATATACCATCATGCACCTCCGACGACGAGGAGGAGGTCACCGATGAGTTCGGCGACGACGATGACCCGGAGGAGGTCACCGACGAGTTCCCCGACGACGACGACGAGTAGTGTTCGTATGTTTTCTGTTTTTAATAAAATAATTTGTATTCCGGTGAACTGCGGCGCGCTAGCGCGTCTGTTTTCTGTTTTAAATAAAAGAATTTGTAGCATCCTATTTCTTTTTTATAGAGCTTCTGTATTTGCTGTCGCACCGCGCTCACGCCCATATTGCACACAAACATGCATCTTGGATAGATAAACAAGACAGTACATAATGGCAAGAGTGGATCTAAACCTAAACGGAGAGCATAGATCTAGATAAGCAAGGCAGTACATAATGGCAAGACTGGATCTGGTCTGCTAGTCATACTCCTGCCTAGGCCTATAGTACTCCGACTCGTAGTCGTCGTAGTCGCCGCCATCGTCGTCACTATCGTCGGACGGTGCACTGGACTCCCTCGGAGGATCACGACGCCAGGACTGGCATGAGAGTAGCGCAGGCGGGGGTTATCGCCGGCCCTAATGTAGTTCATGACGCTCTGAAGTGTCCGTCCGCGGCCCCACCATATCTGACGACCGGCCTCCTTGAAGTTCGAAGGAGGCGGGCCGTTCTCCTCGTACCTGACGAGCGCACTCTCATGCCGATTAATGAAGAAGGCGTCCCAAGTAGAGCGGTAGTTGGGATTCAAACTAGGATTCGTCCCCTGCTCCGGCTGAGCTCGTGGTAGTAGTGGTTCGTGATGGCTGCCCGATGCGCCACACCTTGAGGAAGAGGAGGGACCGGCACTCCTCCGGCGCTCAGCATCCAACCGGTGGGGACGCTATAGCCGGGCGGGCATGGGTAGTTCGAGGCGGAAAGTGACTCCGCCTGGAGAAAGGTTAGAGTGGGTACGGTAGAAGCCATGAGAGAGTGTGAGTTTATATGTATTTATGCCAATCGTGGCAATGCATACATATATATAGTGACAAGAAACATACCCTTTAGACCCAGCCTGTTTTACCAACCGGGACGAACTGGTTCGGGTTTTGTTGGGACCAATCAGAAATAATCACACGGATTATGTGTTTCTTTCAAGCGCTTGTGAGTCTTTTGATCAGGGGTGTGTTTCTTTCGAGCTATTGTGAGCCGTTTGATCAGGGGTACGGTGTGTTTTTTTTAGCGGTTGTGAGCCGTTTGATCAGGGGAGTTTCTTAACCGTTGGATCGAAACCCTAGCAGAACACTTTGTGCGCCAGAGGACCCTATATATAGCCCACCTTCATACATCAGTCAGTTCATCGACCAAATACAAATCATCCGGATTCGCCAGCATACGTCCAACCGTGCATTTGGTATGCATATATGCACTCAGTAGCCACGGTAGGGCTGTATGTTGGCGATACCAATTGTTTTGTTCTACATCCCCCTTTAAGGTTTGACAAAAGGTTTGATACATCATTCAGTTCATCGATCGAATACAAATCATCCGGATTCGCCATCATACGTCCGACCGTTCTTTTGATATGCATATATGCACTCAAGAGCCATGGTCGGGGAGTATGATGGCGATACCGATTGTTTTGTTCTACATCCCCCTTGAAGGTTTTAAAAAAGGTTTGATACTACGTATATATCTGTCTGCCTTGTATGCGACGAAACTATGTATATGCATGGATCAACTGGTCTGATGTGCACTTATTGTAAATTTAATGTACCTTGTTCTGTATTTGAAATGTGTGGAGTTATTATTTAAAACATAATGGATATAATTGAAAACAAAATAAAACAATAGAAAACATAAAGGAAACATTGAAAAACAATAGAAAACATAAAGGAAATAATAGAAAACAAAATAAAACAAAAGAAAACAAAAAGGAAACAAGATAAAACAATAGAAAACATAAAGGAAAACAATAGAAACCATAAAGGAAACAAGAGAAAATAAAAACAAAATAATGGAAAACAAAATATGTAAGTCGCACAAATGAGTTTTAAAACAAAATATGGAAACCACCTTATCAGTCACCCAATTGAGTTTTAAAACATCATAAGTGAGTTGAATTTAACTTTCTGATAATTTTTATATATAACTTGCAATTTTGAGAATTTATTGAATTATTTGATATTTTCTCCATTTCTTAAATTAATTAATTCAAAATGCAAATAAATTTAAACTTCACCAAATATGTTGGAAATGAATATATTCAGTTACTTTATAATTTTCTGATTGTTATTTAATGTTTTATAGGAGTTTTGGAAAAACATAATGTAGGAACAAATTTAAAACTTAAAAATAATTAAAAATAGGGCGTTAGTCCCGGTTTTTGCAAACAACCGGGACGGATGCCCCCCCAACGCGCAGCTCCACGTGCCCTCATCCGCCCGCTGTGAAAAAAAAGGACGAGGCATCCATCCCGGTTGGTAGCAACAACCGGGACGGATGACCCTTTCATTCCGGTTGTTGCTACCAACCGGGACAGATGCCCCGTCCTATATATTTGCTGGTCTCCCTCCCCAAATCCCCATCTCGCGCGCAAGGAAACGGACGACGCCGCCAGGCTGCTGCTCTTCGCTCTCGCCCACGCCGTCGTCGTGAGGAGCCCCGGAGGAGTGTCGTTGCCCCGTGGAGGACAGTCGCGCCCGCCCCGTCGCCTGCGTGCGCCCGAGCTCGTCGCCACGTGGAGGACCGCCGCGCGTGGTAGCCGTCCTCCGTCTGTGCGCCTTGCCCCTCGCCCATCGCCGTCCCTCTCCACTGGCTGTCGATCGCCCTCTGTTCCTCTCTTCGTAAGAAACAGAGGACCATTTTTTTGTTTACTGCTTTTGTTTTTACTATTTTTTTACTGTTAGAAACATTAGAATTTAGTGTTAGAAAAATTAGAAATTTTAGTGTTAGAGAATTTAGGTATTTTTACTTAGAATTTAGGTTTTCATTAGGTATATTAGTGTAGAAAATTTTCACTAAGTTAGTGTTAGAAAATTTCACTAAGTAAGTGTAGAAAAATTTCACTATGTTAGAAAATTTCACTAAGTTAGAAAATTTCACTGAGTTAGAAAAATTGTAATGTAGAATTTTTTTACTTAGTGTTAGAAAATTTCACCAAGTTAGTGTTAGAAAAATTCACTAAGTTAGAAAATTTCACTAAGTTAGAAATTTTCACTAAGTTAGAAAATTTCACTAAGTTAGAAAAATTGTAATGTAGAAATTTTTTACTTAGTGTTAGAAAATTTCACTAAGTTAGTGTTAGAAAATTTCACTAAGTTAGTGTAGAAAAATTTCACTAAGTTAATGTAGAAAAATTTCACTAAGTTAGAACTAAGTTAGAAAATTTCAATAAGTTAGAAAAATTGTAATGTAGACTTTTTTTACTTAGTGTTAGAAAATTTATATATTTTACTTAGTGTTAGAAAATTTAGGTATTTTACTTAGTGTTAGAAAGTTTTTACTTACTGTTAGAAAATTTAGATATTTTACTTACTGTTAGAAATTCTTTACTTAGTGTTAGAATTTTTTTACTTAGTACTAGAAAATTTAGGTATTTTACTTAGAATTTTTTTACACTAAGTTAGAAACATAGACCGATGACCATCTTGTTCCTGTTCATAGGTACAACATGCGGTGGTGATCCGGGGAAAGGAAGAATGCGAGGGTTTCTGGATTTCTTTGGCACTAAATAATGTCACATATGTAATATGGTTGGTGAGATCCGAACGAAGTTGAACCCTTTGGTGCATATTCGTAATGGTGACATTCCTCTGAAATCCCGTCCGGGGTTATGAAGAATGTCGCCGTTATGGATGTGCACAAAAGGGTCTAACTTTGTTTGGATCTCACTATATTACATATATGATTTTGTTTAATTTCAAAGTTGTCCAGAAACCTTCCATCCCCCGCATCGCCATCACGTGTACTACCTCGTAGCAAGCACAAAATATGAAGGTCCAACTTCACATCAAGGCCTGATGACCATCTTGTTCCTGTTAAGAGGTACTACATGCGGTGATGATCCGGAGAAAGAATGAAGATGAGGGTTTCGGTTGGAACTAAGGAACATCGCATATATGTAATATTATTGTTAGTGAGATCAGAACTAAGTTGCACCGTTTGGTACATATACGTAATGGTGATATTCTTAATAGCCTCGTCCGGGGTTATTAAGAATGTCCCAATTATGTATGTGCACGAAATGGTCCAACTTTGTTCGGATCTCACAAACACTTACGTATGTGATTTTGTTTAGTTTCAACGAAGTTCAGAAACCCTTGTCTTCATCCTTCTCTACATCACCATCACGTATACTGCATCGTAACAAGCACAAGATATGAGAAGGGCCAATTTGATCCTTTGTGTTTAACTTTCATCTTATTTATGTCATATTTCTCCATTTACTATTTTTTACTAAGTTAGAAACATTAAGGTATTTTACTTAATTAGGAATATTTACTTAGTCCGAGTCTGTTTTTAGTTTATGTCTCTGTTGGACCCAACGGGCGATGTCCGAGACTGGGCCCCGCCAGGCTGGCACTGGGAGGTGCTTACTACCGGGACACGCGGCTTGGTGAGAAATCCGGGTGACGTGGTCGACCCGGATATTCTTTGGTGGCGATCGCGTGGGCCACGGTCGGTGCGGAGAGAGCCGGCCCCTGAGGAGGTGGAACATCATCGTATCAGGGAGGAGGACGAGCACGTGTGTCGCTACATGTACTTGCTCGATAGGGAGTATAGCAGTGTTTGGTCGATTATTCGGAGGGTTCCTTACCACGTGAGCTATGACCCTCTGAGGGTTCCTTACCTATGGATGCGTAGCACCCGCGACTCAGCACCCCACGGCTTAGGACCCGGTCGAAGTTAATCAGTTTGAGAGATGTTTCATGAATACGTATACGTGATATTATTCGATCCTGATGTATTAGGGTTAAATAAAATGAACCCGAGCAATGTAACTCTTGGTCTGTATTGATACGTTTAAATATTTCATCAATGTTGCTTTTATAATTGAAATGAGGATCTGGAACATATAGTTACTCTTTTTTCTAACTTGTTTAGCTATAAGTACCATTAGCTTTATCTATAAGAAATTTTGATGAAATGGATGCTATTAGCTATATTTTTATTAGATTATATGCAATTGTTGCAAACTGACACTAGTAGAAACATGACCTTTCGTTCAGGGCCCAAAATGCCATTCATCCCGGTTGCATTAAAATCCGGGACAAATGCTATGCCTTAGGGAACCGGAACCGGGACCACGTTTTACTTAAGGAATTTTGTGTAGAATCAAAGTTTGACATACGGAATTATACTTAGTGTAGCATCAAATTTTGACTTAGCGAATTGTGTGTATTTGCAGAAAAGTATGGAGCCAAGAGACGAAGATGCGGAAAACTTGCTCGCGGGTTTAATCCGCGGGCTTGAGGGAGAGACCGATGTGAGCCAGTGGATGAACAACTCCGGTGAGGGAGATCCGGAGCTCACCCGAAGAGACGTCTCTGCTGAGGGAGAAGCCGACGGCTCCGGTGAGGCAGAAGCCGACGGCTCCGATGAGGGAGAAGCCGACGGCTCTGGTAGAGCCGTACAAATTACAAACACCGGCTTCGAGATGCATATAGATATGTTAATTAATGAAGCATCCGTTGGCTATATACATTTATTAACACTCTTTATTTTTTTAGCCATCCGGTTCAACCATATCAATCGAAAAAAGACTAAACGAGGCGCAACAAAGAAGTTGAAAGATACAGAAAGATATAGGATCGAAACAATCGCAGCAGACAACGCCGAGCTTCCCGCTGATGTTGCCCAAAAATTTGTAAAGCAATGCGGAGTGCTAGTTAGGGATCACATTCCGATCACTATTCAAGAGTGGAATGAGCCAAAAGATCCGCAGAGACAAGGAATTTCATTTGTCAGCAACGTAGCCAAAGATAATCTTTTCAAAAAGATCATGTGTAATTTCACGTCACCGACGCCGCAGGTGCACAAGAATGAGGCGGGCGAGAATGAGGCGGACGAGAATGAGGAGGAGGCTAATAAAAATAAACTTGAGTTAGTGAAAAAGGTCAAGGCGCGGACTCTGAAAAATATGGCCCAACAATTCAGCAACTGGAATAAAAGATTGAACCTTGACTTTATTAAGAAGGGCAAGACTCCGGATTCACTCAAGGGTATGAGAAAATAAAACCCTTATGGGCAGATTTTGGGAAGTACAAGCTGTCAGATAATGCGAACATAAGGGCAGCAACAAATCAGAAAAACGCCACCAAAAAGGTATATCACCATATTATGGGGCAAGCTGGCTACAAGGGTTCCCAACCCAAGTGGGAGAAATGGGAGAACGACCTGCTTGAGAAGGGGATCACTCCCAAGCCATTCCTGTGGGTCGAGCGGACAAGGTCTTGGTTCTACGGGCATGGGGGCAAGTTGGACGCTGAAGGAAAAGCAATCTATAATCAAAGGCATAAAGAGAATCCTCTACCCATAGAAGATCTTAGAAATACAATAAAGGATACTAAAGAGGGGAGGTTCGTGCCAAACAGGGAGAACGACGAGCTCACACGCGCCCTCAAGAATACGGAACACGTAGGGAGTACACGAGCCACAAGAGGCAGTGTTCCGTGGAGTATTAGGTTTGACGAGATCAAAAAGAAATATCTTGATAGAAGCCGTCAGCGGAAAAAGGACGTGGAGGCAGCTGAAGCAGCGAGTCAGGCAAACTGGATAGGTCAACTTGAAGAACAGATAAAGCGGACGCAGGAAGTAGCAATGAAGCAGCAGGAGCAAATTAACACACTTAGCCAGCAGCTAGTGTCTAGCGGCGTACCACACATGGTAGAAGGTGAAGTCGATGCTACCGGCGCCGCACATTCTCATCGGAAAATCAGCGTTGCATCCGCGCAGATCAAGGGTGATGATGCACCGCCGATGATGCACCCGGTGGATGATATCACGGAGATGAAAACTTGTGAGCTCAACGTGAAGGTCGTCAACATAACCATCAAGGCGGCAGTCGGCTATGTCTTACCAATTGGCAACGAACCAACTCACCATAGTCTTCTGGTTCCACGGGGCTACGCTGTTGTTGGGGTCGATGAAGTTATCAACGGATTCGAGCAGGTGAAGCTTGAATTCCCTGAAGGTGAAGACGGAGAGGTGACTGAACTCGGAGAAGCCAAGAAGTTGACCGTTCTATGGCTAAAGGAACACATTATGCTTCCAAATCAGACGGCAAGGCCATCGTCTCCTCACCATTCTCCAGCGCAACAGTCTCCAGCGCGGTCGTCACCGCCATGCATACCGTCTCCAGCGCGGTCGCCTACGCCGTGCATGCCGTCTCCAGCGCGGTCGTCTATGTCACCGCGTCAGCCTTCTCCGCCCACTAAGTTTCTGCGGAGTCGTAAAAGATCACCCAAACGTCATCGGTCACCCCTCCCGAAGGTACCAAAGGAGTTACCCAGGTTACCTTACGACTATACTCCCGAGGAAACACAGAAAATCGCAATGGACCAATACGAGGCATGGAACTCGAAGCCGAAGGAGCAAAAAAAGGCAGATTTCCCCGACACCGAAGAAGATGTAGAACGAGCGTGGAAAATGGTGAAGACTCTTCATCAACCCGAGCCGAGTCTGTCATCTGACTATGACCGCTCTATTCTGAAGTCACACCAGCAAATGGTGCGGTCGACGAAGAGTAGTAGCGCAAGAGCAAACCGTGGGAAATCAGTTGCCCAGCTCGGAGAGCAGAAAAAAAATCCATATCCCCGCTCAAAGTGATTTCCAATACCCAGGTGGGGCCGAGCACTAATGCTGACGAGCAAATTGATCCGGAGTTTATAGAATTGTACAGACCAGAGGCAGCTGCTGCGGGTTTGTCCATTGCTGAGTATATGCAAACAGTAGAGTACTTCCCCGCTTCTGAATGTGCGTACAAATACCGACACAGGTTTCCTCTCATCAAACCCGAGGAGGTAAAAGATCTACCAACCAAAATGCGAAGAGTGCATAATTGGTATATGGAAGCCGCTCAAAAATCTCAGGACTGGATAATGGTCGGAGTTAGAGACGAGCACTACGGGTATGGAAATGGACTGGTTCTGATTCAATTTGAGGAATTGTTTCAGTTATTCCAGCAGAAGATCCTCGATAAATCTATCGTTAGTGCCTATTGTCTGTAAGTACTTATTTCTCTAATTCAGTCTCTAGCTAGATCACCTCGTTCATTGCATTCATATATATAGTACACTCATTATAACATTATAATTGCAGAATCACTAGTACATATAGGCTCATCTGTGGCGCACCAAATTCCGTTTCTGTGGCGCACCATGTGGCCACAGGGGTGCGCCACAGAACACACGCCATTAAAATATTTTCTGTGGCGCACCCCACACATGCGCCATAGAAATAGTCGATTCTGTGGCGCACCTCTCACCTGCGCCACGGAAATAGTCGATTCTATGGCGCACCCACTCTTGGTGTGCCACAGAAATTGACATAGGTGCGCCACAGGAAAAGATGCAGTATTTCGATATTTAAATTGTTTCTGGTATAAATACATGTATATTACAAGGTATATTATAGGATTTATGCAGTTTGAATACATGCAGTGATATTTCACAAATATATAACATAGAAGTGATATTTGACAAAGATATATGTCACACATTACTCGATGATAACATAATGTACAATAGTGATACATAGTGCAAAGTATCGAATTTGGTTCAAAGTTAGTCAAACATTATCGAACAATTGTCACCACAAAGTTACTCGATGATGTCAAGTTACAAATGCCTAAGCTAAGATGAAATAGACTACAAGCACGGCGGTGATGGTGAGCAAGAGCGGTAGCACGATGGAGATCTTCATCTTGTTCTTCTGTTTCAACTGGTGGTCCCTCCACTTGGCAACCGCCTCGTGTATAGTCTCGTATCCTTTATAGCAGTTGCCGCTGAACTTGTGCACCTGTGATTTACAGTCCTTCCACTCGTCATAGACTTCTGGAACCCGACCGTCGAACGCCACGTAGTACGTCATCTATATAGATAGACACAAGGCATATTAGTAAGTAATGCAAAAACAGCTAAGGCATATATGTTCACAAAAAGTAGAGCAAGGAAACATAAATAAACATCAAAGATATACAACATCGATATCACACAAGTTCAAGCTAACTAAGCATAAAGCTAGGCCTAAGTTTAGAGCTAATTAAGCAAATTTTGTTAAACAAACTAATAGTAGCTAGGCACACCTCGATCAATGAGACCTCTTCTGCGGCGGGAGCAAGGTGAGCGGCACCGGAAATGGCTTATATAAGTCTTTCGTCATCCTCGTCCTACGATCAACCTGCCGCTCTAGGAGTTCCTGGATATCCCTCTGGCATAACTCTATGGGATTGTTTAGGCCATCTCCTGCGGGGCTGCTCAATTGCCCCGGACAGGCCCGATTTGAGCAGGCCCAGACAAAACGAGACCACTGCGGGGCTGCTCAAACCTCGCCTCGGTCTGTTTTGGGTCCGTGGCTTCTCAAACCCAGACCAAATTTGGTCCAGATTTGAGCAGCCCGCGGACAGAAAAACGGACGCGCGCGCGGCCCCGTCACCGCTTGGTCAAAGTGTATGGCCCGCGGGTCAGTGACCGTGGCGACGGCTGGCCTTCCCCACCGGTCCGATTAAATGGGAACGCCGCCACGCGTTCATCCCCACGCGCACCAGTCCCCACACTCCTCCGCCCCCTCACTCTCTACTCTCTCGCCTCCCCTCGCCGGCGGCCGCAAAACCCTAGCGCCATGGGGCGCAGCTGGCTCAACTGGGGGAAGGCCAAGAACGACGACGAGGCCGGTAGCTCCCGTCGCCGCGCCTCCTCCCCATCCCTCCTCTACCACCACCGCCACCGCTAACGCGGGCCGCCCGCGCTCAGGCGGAGCAGGTCCCATCGCGCCCTCCCTCTCACGGGCGCGCCTCCCCCTTCCGCATTCCTCCGGTGCGCGTCCGGGACCGGCCCTACCTCAACAAGAGGAAGTGCCAGTGGTACTGGGACCACGCGATCCCAGTGCCCTTGTCCGACGTGCACCTGCCGGACGGGTGGCACCTCAACCGGGATCGCATCCCGGTGCCGCCCATTCCGAAGAGCGGCCTGGAGCGGGAGGTGGAGATCCACCGCCACCGCGACGAGTTGCCGCCTGACCTGCGCGGCCACCCCGCGTTCGCCGTGGACAGTCCCCATTGGGACACGTGGTTCACGGACGAACACGACCTGCGCTGCAAGTCGTTCTTCGGGGCGCGCCAGGCGCGCGGCGTGGCCCAGTACACGCTGCCCTCTCCACCACGCCAGGCGCGGCGTGGATGCGCGTCGCCTCCCCTTCGCATCGGGGACACCGCGCCCGTCATCAAGGACGAGCCACTGGAGGAGCCACCCCAGTGGTTCGAGGAAGACGACGACGAGGAGGAGCCCTCCATGGCCCAGCTCAACGAGGAGCTGCAGCTGGCCATGGCCATCGAGGCCTCTGCTCGGGAAGCGGAGGAGGCGGCCGCGGCGGAGGCGCGCGCCGTGGCGGAGGCGCGCGCCGTGGCGGAGGCGCTCGCGGCGGTGGCCGCCCAGGAGTCTAGGGCATATTTTTTTTGTTTTAAATATTGTATAAACTATGGGCCCTTCTGGGCCCTACCGTATCTATGCAATGTCCGCTTTTGGAATGAGCAGGCCCGTAGGAGGCACCTGGCCCGGTCCCTGTCCGCGCAGCGCGGACCGCTGCTCATACAGACAAAATCCGGACCAAATTGGTCCGGATTTGAGGAGGCCCGCAGGAGATGACTTTAAGGATCCCCCTTTTTGTTGACATCTTCAATGATTATCTCCGACAACTTGACTTTGATGCGATGAAAATCTTCAATAAGATCGTCATGTGAGATTTCCCCCGCCATTTTGTTGGACCATTCTCGGAGTTTAGCAGGCTGATTCAAATTATTTGCATCGCAGACAATCCCTTTGAGGTGATGGAGGGCATAGAAGGCCTCCTTTGTGCTCCAAGCCGGCTGCTTGATGCAGGGGAACTCGGTCACGTGCCTGAACCCGTATTTTCCAGTAGCCGGCCTGATACATTCTTGTTTCTTTTCGAAGGTGCCTCCATTTTGGGCGTAGCCATTGATAGCCTCATCGAGAACACCCCTTATTCTGGTGTAGTCTTTCCTCTTTGTCGTATTCGACGAGTCGAAATACTGGGCAAGTGACCACTTTGGGCAAAGCACGATGAGTGTGCAGTATGTGTCCGTGCTCAACACTTGCAATTGAAACAAGGATAAGCAATGGATGAAATCTTAAAAAAACATTAGCTACGACGGCCGCGAGCAGATGTGTACTTACTCGGGAAAGATAGGCAAAAGAATGTCCCTCTTCTCACTGTTTCTCAACATGAAGCTCTCGAGGTACTTCACTAACTTGGTCCGTGTACTTGATCCTTCCTCCATCTGGCTATCACGCATGTAGCTAGTAGGGATCCGCTACCACAACGTAAGGGGGTAACTCTTGCTGGATCTGCAGCTGAGCATTGAGCGCGTATAGGCGGACCAAGTTATAGTCCAGCCGTCTCGAGTGAAAGAGATTGAGGATATCCTCGTACGCTATGAAGAACAGTCCCGCGGTGTCTTCATGGACGAAGTCCGGGCCCTTTTGCACCTTGACCACGAACACCGGGTAATTTGGTCACTCGTCTTTAAGAAGGAGGCCCTCTAGCATCACGATAATGTTCTGCAAAGTGAGCATTGGTCCAGTTGCCCCGTGTATCTCGTCCGGACCCAGTATCGGTTGGCCAGCTTCATGCAAGCGGTCAAGCCATCCTTACGGGGTCGTACCACGGCATCGGCCAAGATCTTACTAGGCTGGCCCTTTTTACCAGTTCTCTTCCTAATCTTCTTCTTGCTGGCGGTGGCCTGATCTGCTGCGGGAGATGGGGGTACTGGTGGGGGTGCTGCTGGGGGTGCTCGGGGCGACCCTAGGACTGTCTTATGAAGTGTGCCAGAGCTGAATACTGTACCCTGGTGAAATGTCAGGCGCTGCGTGATTTCCGTACGCCTAGGTTGATCGTCGCGACTGCGGAAGACTTCATCGTCACGATCCATACCAGGCATGTACCTATCTTGGCTGCAGCCCGTGTTGAGGTAGGCATCGATGTCGACATTGTCATCATAATGATAGTCATCGACACCGTCTCCAGCAAGCGCCATGTCCACGTCCTTGGATGGTGAAGGGGGCTGTGATGCCGGCGGTTGAGACACAACTGCCTTTGATGATCTTTTGGCCGGTCGTTGCGGCATCTTTCCCAACAACTGTTGGTGCCTTGCAGTGGTGGCAACGACCACCGGTTCCTTCTGGGTGGTGGTGGTAACGACTGCCGTTTCCTTCTAAGGGGCGACGGCCTTGGGGTACTGTCTGGAGGGCTCTTTGCTTCGTGGGCCGGATGATCTTATTGGGCGGGGCCATAGGGGATGTGGCGCCGATGTTGCGCTTGATCACAAGACCCCCCAAGACGAATCTGGCTCTTCGGCCATTTCATCACCCATGTTGTGCAGTCTCCAAGGACCAAGTTGTCCTCCTCTTCACAGCCTGGAGGTTGAAAGGGGAGAGGACGTCTCGATACTCCAGCACTACATTGGCCAACTTCACCTTCATCACGTTCTCGTCCATTCGAGAGTGGTGCATAGAGCGTTCCCTGGGTTGTATAATAGTGCCGGTAGCAACATCCACCAATTCTCCGCTGGTCATCACACGATGCAGGAGTACGCAAGGTTCGTCCTGTTGGGCAACATATCAGCCATCAGCAGATGGCAGTCATCATGAAAGGTGTAGTTAGATCACGACTAACTAATTAGTTACCTTGGTGATGGCGTTGAGCTCGGCGGGTGTCGAGACAAGGGCGACGGTGCCGGCGGCCGGCCCATCATTCTTCGGCATTGCTGCGGAAGGGGGCGCCGATGCGACCAGAAGGAGAGGCGTATGGGGGGTCACCTATTCCGGCGGGCACTTGCTGGTTCATGCTTGAGTTGTTGCTGACGAAGGTGGGCAGTTGGATCGGCCCAATTTGACCCCCCGCATTCCAAGCAGCTATCCCCTCCATCAGCCCAGCGGGGATGACTTGCGCGAGCCTCTCATCCACTAATTTATTTAGTGTGTCGGGGTCCACCTCTCTGCTCTCGAGTTTCTTCTCTAGAACCACCATCTTCTTCTTTAGCTCCTCGACCTCCTCTTTATCCTTAGTCGATGTCGTCTTCCTCTGCTTTCTCGACGACTTGGCGTCCGATGCATAGTACTCGGCTACCTTCATGTTTAGCCCAAAGCCGGAATACGGCCAGCTGACATCGGCGGGGCATCCAATGGCCTTTTCTTGTATGCGTTCGTCGCCCTGTTGAAAGGTGTGTCCCACCGATCCGTCGACCCTTCGGACGACGGGCCAGATTTCCGTAACTCCTCCTCCTTCGGACAAAAAGAAATTAAGGTGAGCCTATTTGGCTTCATTATCTAATTATTAGATCAATGCGATATACATGTACTTGAGATATATGTGTCCTTACCAAATGTTTCTCGAAATCCTTCACGGCCTGGTCTTTCGTCACGAATTTCCCCGTCTTCCAGTCTAAGAAGTACCGGGACCGGACAAAGTTCCTAACCTGTACATCCGTGATTTTGTGCCAGAGGTTATCTTTTCCGAGACGTTCCATCTCGCGGTCCTCCTTCTCCCAAACGGGTTGTTTTCCTCGGTAACCACCGCTTCCGCAATGTTGGACCCCTATGTTTTGGTCCCGCATATCCTGCCCCCATTTTGTCCATTTTTTACACTCCTCGGTGTTTATGTACGCCTTCAGTATGTCGAAATCTTCTTTCACGAGCGTCGGGTCTTTGCGACTTATCTCCTCCCATTACCTTTCTCAATCTTCTTCTTCACCCGGCTTTTCCAGCTGCTCAAGGCGGTGCTCATCTTCGTGATGGCTAAAGAGTCCACCTTTTTGTTGAATGGCTCCGGGAACGTGTATCGATGGTGAAGCTTCTTCAGGATGATTTCGACCAAAGCCGCGTTGTCGGTGCTTCTAAGCTCCTTCGTGTTGATCGACATGTTTTCCCGCACGATGCACCCTAGCTGCATGCCGTACCATGAGGAAACGGCTCGAGGCGCAAATGGTAGGCCACTTGGCGAGACCTCGGTGATTGTATCAGTGATGTTGGCGAGCACTTGCGGCATACGATCCTTCCTTGGCGCCCGAGCCTTCTTCTTCTTCTCATCGGTCGTCGGGGCAGCGTCGCTGCTACCACCAGCCGTCGTGCGGTCAGTACCACCACCATCGGTGCTGTCATCACCCTCTTCCTCCAAGTACTCCCACTCATCACCAGCGTCGGCCTCCCGGCCCTCTTCCTCAATTCCGGTTGCAGCGTGGGCATCCCGGCCCTCTTTCTCGGCACCGGCTTTGGGCATGGACCCGTGCTTGGAAGTGCCCGACATGTTTCTGTAATAACATTCAAATGATCAGAGGAGCAGAATCCTCAAAGCGAGCTTTCTGTTGGGGGGGAGGGGGATTGTTTTCACCTTTATTCTATTTGGTATTCAAAATTTAACCCTAGGGTGCTATAGGTTTACTTATTGATTTCCTATCTTATCTTAACATCACTTGATTCAAATTTGAGTTCTTGAGTTGGATTTCAAATTATTCAATTTAAATTTCATTCTTCAGAAACTCTTATCACAATTAAAATTTAAGAAATAAAATTTACAAGGGGACTGAATTGGATACAATTTTTTTATCATTTATAATGATTCTGATACAGAAGAAATATTACATTTGAGATATTAAATGAAAAACAAATTACAATTTTTTTTGCCAAGTACTAGTAGTTTTATTGACAACACATCAAGCCAACAGTACACCAACAAGCATCGAGTACAGAGCACTTTTGTATTGCTTAGGATCTCCTCAAAGAAAGATTTTATTTCTTAGAAAAGAATGGTGAAGCAAAGCAACAAAACATAGAGATTTTATAGTTTGTCGGTTATCCATGTCCATACAAACTGTGAACTATACATGCTAATAGATAGTATCGCAACAAGCAACTGCATACGACAGTGAACCAGCGAAGCAAATACTGCAAGAAATGAATTTTACAAACTTGAAGATACTGCAGGACTGCAAATATAGTGTCCTACATGACAGCAAGGATTTTGGGTTGGCTAAGTAGGTCTCACTTATATGGCACATGCATGTTCAGTGCACGAGGAGTGTACATTTCATGGTTATATCAAGGCGGTAATTAAAACCTCGAAATGAATAACTTTCCGAATTACAAACTCTGCTCAGAAACACAAAATGGAGTGATTATAACTCATTCAACTAGAAGTAGTTAGTCGACATTGTTAGCCATCCGATCTCATGATCTTCTTCTATGTGCACAACTATCCATGTTAACATGAACACGGTTCTTAGCGGTGATACGGTGACTCGGAAATAGTTGTTGATGAATCAACTAAGAAATGAAGAAAACTAGAAGGGAAAAAAGTAGGATCGCTTCTGAAGAAAACGATACATAACTGAATTGAAGTTATAGACGTTAGGAAATGTTTTAATCTCTCTCAGATTCGTGGAACATCCTTAATTATTAGGTGCATCTGTTTCTACCTCCCCACTCCCGTATGGCACAATGACCAGTCAATGCGAGGCCCTCAGATCAGGCCCTAGGAAGAAGCTATCGAGCTGGCTTGTGAATGGCCACAACTCAACTCCAGATAATCCTGTGCCAAGCCTCCCCGCTGCCCAGCATTTCATCGATCCCAAGGTACGAAGATTCTATGAAACCCAACTTTCATACCGGTTTTGCTGTGGATCATGGTATCACTAACTAGCTAGACATGTCCAGGTAAACTCGTCTGATTTCGAGAACAAGCGCACGTCATCAGAGTCTCACTAATTAGCATTGTGAACTTGGTATCCACACGGAGAATATTTGTTTACATGCCGTCACACATGTTGGCAGCAGGAGTGGTGAAAATATCTGCTGGGTTCATGATTTTACTCACGTCCTAGGCCCGTGCGCTCGGTCTCTCCATTTGCCTCGCTCCGCCTCTGGTGCTGCTCGCCATACCCGACTTGGTATTCCAGGATTGTTGGATTTATTTTTCTTTTCATTTTCTTTGCTTCAGCTCTTCGTTTAACAAGTAGGAAATTAATTCACTAGTGGAAGCAACCCCTTTCGTCGAGGGGGGCAGGGGCATCTGTCCCGGTTGCACCAAAATCCGGGACAAGTGCCATGCATTGGTCCCGGTTCGTGTGCCCGTGGCAGCAGAAACCACCTGGGGGCATCTGTCCCGGTTCATGGGGAGCCAATGGTCCCGGTTCGTGGCACGACCCGGGACCAATCCCTAGCCACAGGCCACGTGGCACGCGCATGGGCATTGGTCCCGGATCATTCCCCAAACCGGGACCAATCACTAGTGGAAACAACCCCTCTCGTCCAGGGGGCCAGGGGGCAGCTGTCCCGGTTGCAACCGAATCCGGGACAAATGCCATGCTTTGGTCCCGGTTCGTGCGCCCGGGGCAACAGGAATCGCTTGGGGGCATTGGTCCCGGTTCGTGGGGGACATTTCGGTCCCGGCTCGTGCCACGGTCCTGGACCAACGCCTAGCCACATGCCACGTGGCACGCGCATGAACAGTTGTCCCGGTTCAGTCCACGAACCGGGACCAATGCCCCCCTTCCCCTATATATACTGCCCCAGCCCCTCCCCCCTTCCATCTTTTTTTTTGCTTGGAGGTGTGAGAGAGTGTGGTGTTAGTGTGTTTTATTTTACTATGCACACGAGGTGTTCGACGAAATTCCCAAGCCGCACATAAGCTCACTGAAAATGGTATCTTCGACCGAGGTTAACAAACTTATCTTTTTCATCTGTAACTGATACATAAAAAAGTAGTATTTGTCATATTAATATGTTATTGTAATGTATTTTGATAAACTTAATTATACGATGCAGCTGGATGCACGGCAGCGATGGATGTATGGTGACCGACGCACTTCCGAGTATATGGCAGGCCTGAATGCATTTCTTGCTGTAGCTCAGGCGAACAAAGATAATGGCTTCATGTGTTGCCCATGTGTTGATTGTCGGAACGTCAGAGAGCACTCTTCCGAAAGAATAATTCACGACCATCTACTTCGGAGAGGTTTCATGCCCAGCTATAATTGCTGGACGAAGCATGGAGAAAGAGGGGTTGTGATGGAAGACGATGAAGAAGAAGAAGATCGTTTGTTCCCTGAATACGACGATACTGCAATGGAAGAGAATGGAGAAGAAGGAGGTGATCAAGAACAGGCATCAGAAGAGCCCGATGATGATCTTGGACGAGTTATTGCTGATGCAAGGGAAGACTGTGAAAACAAATTGGAGAGGTTGAAGCTGGACAACATGTTACAGGATCACAAAAAATTGTTGTACCCAAATTGCGAAGATGGTAGCACAAAACTCGGTACCACACTGGAGTTGCTGAAACGGAAGGCACAGAACGGTGTGACTGACAAGGCATTTGAGAGTTTACTTCAACTAATGAAGCCAAAACTTCCAAAGGATAACGAATTGCCTGAGAGTACGTACGAAGCAAAGAAAGCTCTATGTCCTCTAGGATTAGATGTGCAGAAGATACATGCATGCATTAATGACTGCATCCTCTTCCGCGGTGAGAAGTACGAGAATTTGGATGAATGTCCAATATGCACTGCACTTCGGTATAAGATCAGAGCAGATGACCCTGGTGATGTTGACGGCGAGCCCCGCGTAAGAGGGTTCCTGCTAAGGTGATGTGGTATGCTCCTATAATACCACGGCTGAAACGTCTGTTTAGAAACAAAGAGCATGCTAGGTTGTTGCGATGGCACAAAGAAGACCGTAAGAAAGACGGAAAGTTAAGGCACCCCGCCGATGGATCACAGTGGAGAAAGATCGAGAGAGACTTCCCAGACTTTGCAGGAGAGGCGAGAAACTTATGGTTTGGTCTAAGTACAGATGGCTTTAATCCTTTTGGGGAGCAGAGCTCCAGTCATAGCACTTGGCCTGTAACTGTATGTATGTACAACCTTCCTCCTTGGTTGTGCATGAAGCGCAAGTTCATTATGATGCTAGTTCTAATCCAAGGCCCGAGGCAGCCTGGCAACGATATTGATGTGTATCTAAGGCCATTAGTGGAAGAACTCTTACAATTGTGGGGCAAACCAGGTGTACGTGTGTGGGATGAGAACGAACAAAAGCCATTTGACCTACGGGCGTTGCTTTTCGTAACCATCAATGATTGGCCTGCTCTTAGTAACATTTCCGGACATACAAACAAGGGATACAATGCATGCACACACTGTTTAGATAATACTGACAGTGTTTTTTTGGATAAATGTAAAAAGGTTGTATACCTGGGGCATCGTAGATTTCTTCCGATCAAGCATCCCGTAAGAAAGAAAGGAGGGAAGCATTTCAGAGGTGAGGCAGATAACCGGAAGAAGCCTGAGCTGCGTAGTGGTAATGATATATTCGATATGGTCAAGGACCTAGAAGCCAACCAGTTCCGTACGGCCCTGATAAGCGCGCACCCATGTGGAAGAAGAAATCTATATTTTGGGAGCTACCCTATTGGAAAGTTTTAGAGGTCCGGTCTTCGATCGACGTGATGCACGTGACAAAGAATCTTTGTGTCAATCTGCTATGCTTCCTGGGCGTGTATGGGAAGTCCAAAGATACGCCAGAAGCACGAGAGGACCAGCAACGTATGAAAGACCCAAGCAACAAGCACACAGATAGGCGCCATTACTTAAGCAGCTACGCTCGTACTAAAGCAGAGAAGGAAATATTCTTTGAAGTCCTTTACAGTATCAAGGGTCCGTCTGGCTTCTCGTCGAATATAAAGGGGATAATAAACATGGCAGAGAAAAATTCCAAAACCTGAAGTCTCATGACTGCCACGTGATTATGACGCAGTTGCTTTCGATTGCATTGAGGGGGCTTCTACCGGAAAATGTTCGAGTACCCATTGTGAAGCTATGTGCATTCATGAACGCAATATCTCAGAAGGTAATCGATCCATAAAGTCTGACAAGATTACAGAGGGATGTGGTCCAGTGTCTTGTTAGTTTTGAGTTGGTGTTCCCACCATCCTTCTTCAACATTATGACTCATCTCCTGGTGCACCTATGTGAAGAGATTCATAATCTTGGTCCATATTTCTACACAATATGTTCCCCTTTGAGAGGTTCATGGGAGTCTTGAAGAAATATGTTCATAACCGTGCTAGGCCAGAAGGAAGCATCTCGAAGGGCTATGGAACAGAGGAGGTCATTGGGTTCTGTGTTGACTTTATTCCTGACCTTAAGACAATTGGTGTTCCTGAATCGCGGCATGAGGGGAGACTGAGGGGAAAAGGAACGCTGGGAAAGAAAACAATGATACCTAGGGACGGGCATTCTTTGACCAAAGCACACTACATAGTTCTACAAAATTCTATGTTCATGGCTACGTATCTCGAGGAACACAAGAATATTGTACGGTCTGCAAACCCGGGGAAGGATGACTCATGGATTAAACGCGAACACATGGAGACTTTCGGAAGTTGGTTGCAAACACATCTTATAAATGACACCACTGTTGAAGATCAGCTGTACATGTTGGCAGGGTCACCATCTTCGACTATTGGGAGTTTTCAAGGTTAGGAGATAATGGGAATACATTTTACACGAGCTCCAAGATAAGAAGAGCACCAACCAAAACAGTGGTGTCCGCTTTGATACAACAAACAAGAATGGAAAAATGACATACTATGGTTACATAGAGGAGATATGGGAACTGGACTATGGACCTTCTTTTAACGTCCCTTTGTTCAAGTGCAAATGGGTCAACCTGAATGGAGAAGGGGTAAAGGTAGACCCGCTTTATGGAATGACAACAGTGGATCTGAACAATATTGGTTACAATGACGAACCATTCGTCCTAGCCAATGATGTGGCTCAGGTCTTCTATGTGAAGGACATGTCTTCCAGACCGAAGAAAAGAAAAAATAAGGAAACAAATTCATCATACGATGAGCCGAAGCGTCACATAGTTCTCTCAGGGAAAAGAAACATCGTGGAATCGAGGACACGACAGACATGTCAGAAGATTATAATAAGTTTGTTGAAATTCCACCTTCACAGTGAAAGCTGACCCCACCATCCCGTTAAACAATGAAGATGCTCCATGGTTACGGCGCGAAGCGATCAAGCAAGGGACACGAAGAAAATTCAGAAGACTAGACAGGGATGTTGTTGGTGATGTGTAATAATAAACGTGGAATACATGATCATAGTTCTTATAACGTAGTATGAACGAGATTTTGTTAGCCAAAATGATATTTATACATATTCTGTGATTATGAATGGAGTAGGTGCAAGTTTGACCAATAATTTGTATTGATCGGTCAAAAGCTGGTAAGCATTGAGTGCTTGACAACTATGGCCAGCCTGACTTCATTATTATTCCAACCAGCGGCACACCCACCCACTTTTCTGTTTCTCTCTCCTCCGTCTGTTGGTGATGTGTAATAATAAGCGTGGAATACATGATCATATAGTTCTGTTTGATCAGTATTGGCGAAGTACAATCTGAAGGATAACGAGTGGCTAAGTAGATTGTATGAGGATAGAGAAAGATGGGCTTTGCCTTATGGGTGTCATATATTCTGCGCAGATATTGCAGCCACACTTCGAAGTGATAGCAGGGATACCATCCTGACAGATATCCTTAAAACAGAAATAGAGTTTCGGTACTTCTTTAATAGATATGATAAATTTTTGGAGGACAAACGTCTAACTTAACAACAAAGATCCCAAATGTTGAAGGCGGAGGGGAGCGCGACGGCGACGGCGGACGAGCAGAGGAGAGGAAAGCGCGACAGCAAGCGGGGGTCGGGATAAAGGGAAAATACGTGTGGATGCGCAGAGTAAACCTTCGAAGGAAAACTATGGTTTTTCTGTTGTAGACGAAGATCTCAAATTCACCGTGTCAATAAGGTACAACTCGCTTTGTCGAACTTTATATAAATCACCCGGGATGCCTTGTATGCTCTGGAGTAAGTCGGAAGATCACGAGAGAAAACAAAAATTGTAACATTTTTATATTCAAATTATATACAAATGGTAAAATAATTAATAGTTTCAATAGTTAGAATAATTATTTAGTTAAACGAAAAATGGATTTAAATTAGTTATGCAAATTCTAGAATTTTTCATGTTGGAATTTTTGTCAAATTCGAAAGTATATAGAAGTTGTTAATGTGCAAACTTAACCATTTTCAAATTATTGCGCTAAAATTTTTTGGGCGCGCAGGGTGCCACTGAAATTCGAAATTAGTTTTTGGTCCCGGCCCGTGGTACCAACCGGGACCAAAGGGGCTCTAGTCCCGGTTGGTGGCACGGGCCGGGACTAGAGGCCCAGGTGTATAAATATCTCGGCCCTCTCTCCAGGCCGAGCGAACACCCAGGACAGCGGACATGGCTTGGCGAAGCCCTGCCGACGGCGGGAACGAGTAGAAAGCTCCCGCCGGCGGACCTCCGGCGGGGTTGGGCTAGGGACACGTTAGACTAGGGACACAAACATATATTAAAAAAGGGTCAGGGGCCTTGCTTACATATAGGGGGGGCGGCGCGGCCACAGGCGGCCGGCCGGGCGTTACATTGTAGGGGGCGGCGGCGCGGCCAACAGGCGGCCGGCCGTTTCTTGGGGGGGTAGCTTAGCCTAGGGGGGGGGCGCACCGGCACCGGCCTACTCCTCCTCGTTGGAGGAGATGCAGTGGTAGGGGGTGGCTGCCACAGGTGGGCAGGCGGCTGGGGCGGGCCCGCCGGTGGCTGCGGAGGCATCGGGGGCGCGTGCGGCGGCGGCGGGGGCAGCTCCTCCGGCTGCGGTGGCGGCGGCGGCTGCTCCTCCGGCGACCAAACGCCGCCGGTCCAGGCCCAGGACATGCCGTACTCCAGGCCGGGGGGCAGCGGCTGCGGCGGCGGCTGGTTCTCGGACGCCTCCAGCTCGGCGTTCATTACCTGCCACCAAGGGGCAGGCGCCGAGGGGGGCGGGGGCGGCGGCATGGCGTTGGCGTCGGCGGCAGCGGCGGCCAGGACCGCCTCCCACCGCTTGACCTCGTCCTCGACGAGGGAGCGGCGGGAGGCCTCTAAGGCCTCCTCCATGTGGTCCCGGAGCTCGGGGTCGTCTTCCTCATCGACGTGGGCGTCGCCGTCGTCCACCAGGAGCCAAAGCTCCGGCTCCCTCCCCGGCGGTGGCTCGGGGTAGTCCTCGGTGCTCACCTCCTCGGCTGTGGGGATGTAGGAGCGGCAGCGCTGCTCGTGCTTCTGCTGGAGCCAGGTGGCCCAGTAGGGGGAGCTCCGCGCGTACGCGCGGTCCCTGAGGAGGCGGGCCGGCAGGAGACGGCGCCGGCGGTCGATCTCCTCGCCCAGGGCCTCTCTGCTGGACGGGGCCGGCGGCACGGGAATGCGCTGCGGGTTTAGGTGCCAGCCGTCCGGAAGGTGGACGTCCGGCCTAAACACCGGCGTGCGGTGTTCCGAGTGCCACTCGGCCTCCTCCTTCCGGACGTACCGGCGGAAGCGCTTGCCCTTGGGCGCGCCGCGGGGCGGCGCGCGTGACGCCGGAGGCGGAGCGGGGACGTGCGGCTGCCCGCCGATGCGGATGCCTCCAGGGCCGAAGCCGAAGGCCTCCGCCGGCGGCGGCGGAACGCCGGAGCGCGCACCGCTCGAGGACCCGGCCTCGTGGTCGTTCCGGGGGCGATTGCCGCTCGAGAACCAGCGGGACATGGCTGGGGCGCGGCCGGGATGGATGGGCTGTACGGGCGGCGGGGGCCCTTTATAAAGGCCCCGGGGGAGGCTGGCATGCCAACCGGCGGCCGGAACGTGGCGGCGGTTGCAGGCGGACATGAATGCGGGGGGGGGGGGGGAGCCGAGGCGTGGGCGGCGGTTGCAGCTGGCCACGCGCGCGTGGGGAAGTGGAGGGGGGCGGGAAGACGAGGCGGCCGTGGGCCCTTTGACCGTCCCTGTGGTCTTAATTTAAGGGACCGGGTGAGCCAGCCACTAGGCCGCTGGCGAGTGGCCCCTTTCGACCCCTTCGAACCGTTGACCGAACATAATAAAAGACGCGGGCCAGTGGGCCCTTTTGACCAAAAATGTGGCCAGTGGGCTTAATTAAAGACGTGGGCCTGGACGCGGTTGGGGAAGGGGAGGCCGGTTGGGGATTGCGAGACAGGAGCCAAAAAAAAAAACGAAACGAAAAAAAAACCTGCCGCCGCAGGAAAAAGTGCGCGGAATTTTTTTTTTGTAAAGAAGGTATCTATCCCGGTTCCTAAAACGAACCGGGACGAACTCCCTGGCCGTCCCTGGCCCAGGTACGCCACGTGGGCTATCCTTACCATCCCGGGTCCTGGCACAACCGGGACCAATGGGGGAGGCCATTTGTCCCGGCTAGCCCATCCAGGTTGCACAACCGGGACAACTGGCCTTTACGACCCGGGACAAATGGCCCTGTTTCCACTAGTGAATGTCTCTTCCCCTACAAATGCGGCCACAGCCCCCATCACTTTTTTTTTTGCTTGGGGGAGTGAGTCCTGCCACGTGGTGCGGGAGTCCTGCCACGTGGCCACGAATGCTCGGTATAAACTGCCGCGCCTCGAGTGTCTTCTCCACTCCCCGCACCGTCGTGCCACCACCATGCCTCCGAGGAGGAACAACACTACCGGTTTCCGCGGCGTCCGATCGCGGCAGAACGGAATGTTCACCGCGACTATCCGCTGCGGGGACGACCGCATCCCCCTCGGCTCCTTTGCGACGACGTCGGAGGCCTCCCACGCTTGGGACGCGGCGGCCTGGCGCCTCAGCCGCCCACGGTCGTTGATGAACTTTAACGACTGCCACACCCTCTGGGAAGCGGAGGCCAGGGCGCCGACGCCGCAGATCGTCACTGCCGCCGACCACCGCCACCTCAGGCACCGCGCGTTTCAGGGCCTAGTCGACGCCAGGGACGACCGCGTGGTCTGCGAGTATTACCGGAACAATCCGGGTGAGGAGAGCGCCGACGAGGAGCTATGGCAGACCCGCGCGGCTGAGCGGGCGGAGCGGCGCCTCGAACGCCACCTCGAGTTAGATGCCGCTCGGGAGGCGAGGACGAAGGCGCTGCAAGAGCTCCGTCGGGCCGACCACGCCGGCGAAGTCTGGGCCTTCGACGATCCGAGGTGGGAGCCTATCTCGGACATACCATCATGCACCTCCAACGACGACGAGGAGGTCACCGACGACGACGACGAGGACGAGGAGTAGCGCGCTAGCGCGTCTGTTTTCTATTGGCTGTTTAATAAAATAATTTGTTGTATTCCGGGAAACAGCGGCGCGCTAGCTCGTCTGTTTTCTCTTTTCCGTGTGATTTTTCCTGATTGGTTGGATTCAGACGACTAATGGCATTTCGATAGATTTTTCCTGATTGGTTGTGATTTTTCCTAATTGATTTGACGTAAAGATTCAAATTTCATAGTTCTAGAAGATATTTTCTCTCCAAAATCACAAATACAAGCTAAACCTAAGTAATATCCGTTGAAACAAAAGTAAAACCCAAATTCATAGATTGTCCTTTTTTCTTCTTTCCTACGAAGACCTCTGCTGGTGGTAGAAGAAGCTGCACTTAATGTCCGGCCACGATATTCGTCTCCGTTGCACAACTCCCAACCAAAAGCAGCATTCACATTAGGCGGCTGCGTTAATGTCCAACCACTCTCTACCCTCCTGTTGTTGAAGGTCGACCGCCCACACATTTCAGAAACTAAGCGCCAGTCCATCTTCCTATTGCCGCTATGCGACTTGCACATGCCGGCGGCCACATGAGGTGAGGCATCGACGCCGCAAAGTATGCATCTGTCTCTTCTATCACAACCTATTCTATCCGGGAAACTGCGGCGCGCTAGCGCGTCTGTTTTCTGTTTTCCGTGTGATTCTTCCTGATTGGTGGGATTCAGACGCCAGAAAGAAACACAACCCTCATCCAACGACTCACGTTAAGGAGGGGGACATGCATTTCGATAGATAAACAAGGCACAATACACATAATGGCAAGATTGGATCTAAATCTAAACGGAGAGCATAGATCTAAATAAACAAGGCAGTACATAATGGCCAGAGTGCATCGATCTACTAACTAGTCATACTCCTGCCTAGGCCTATAGTACTCCGACTCGTAGTCGTCGTAGTCGCCGTCGTCGTCGTAACTATCGTCTGACGGTGCTCTGCACTCCCTCGGAGGATCACGACTCCAGGACTGGGCGCGAGGGTAGCGCAGGCGGGGGATATCGCCGGTGTAACACCTGGGGTGTTACCCTAAATAGGAAGTTGTTTGTTTTCTTTTGCTTGCATCACATGCATCACATGAGCATTGCATTCTATTTTCAAAACAACTCAAAATTCAAAACCAATTTAAACTTTCACACATGTTCAAAATTCCCAATTTCAAAATTGCAAACTAAACCACTCAATTGTTTTTCAATAGTTTGAAGTTGTTTTAATCAAATTGCTTGTTAATAAAATTTTCCCCTTTTGTTAAAAAACCTAATGGTAAATTCAAATAACCAAATCCAAATCAAATCAATCCTACTCATCATATTTCAATATGGGTTTAAAGATTAAAATTTGGCCAACAAATTAAATTCAATAATGTTTGTATAATTGATTGAACTTATTAAATAACATTTGTTTATTTCCACAATTCCCAAAATCAAACCTTATTTGAAATTCAACTAACCACTTAGAACCAAACTAATATTTCAAATTTTGAAACCATTAACTAACCTTGCTTTTAGTTATTGTTTTGCAAATTAATAAACTTTAATTATCAAATAAACACCCTCCAACCCCAATTGAAAAATTCAACTAATAATATTAACTCAAATTAAACTTTTCAAACCTGTGAAAATAATGGTAACTTTTTCTTTAATTGCTGTTTTGGGAAAATTAACACAAATAATTCCTAAAAGGAAAACCCTATTTCTTTTCTATCCCTCTTTCCTTTCTCATCCTTTACAACCAAAATATTCATAAGGAAAAAAAAAATAGAAAAGGGAGAGGAGAGAAGCAGCCCATTTCTTTCCCCTCAGCCCACATCCCCTCTGGTGGCCCGATACCTTTTCGATCGGTTGTCGTCTTCCTCCCCTCCCTGATGTCATCACCGTACGACAGCATCACCACCACCCGATCACCCCCCTCCTCCGTTCGATGACCGCCGTACCGAGCTCGAGTCCACGTTAAAACCTAGCCATCTCCCCCCCTCTGCTTGCAAACCCTAGTCCCCTTCCCCATCGCCGCCATCTTCCATCTCCCTCCCTCTCTCTGAACATCCCAGTTTCTGAAACCCACCGAAACCATCCGCATCACCACCACTGCCTCCTCATCGCGGGGACGACATGGGCACCTCGAGGAGCTCCTGTCCCCGGGAATGAAACCGTGGATGATCCCTCCACGGCCTCGTCTCATCGCCAGCTGCTGGGAATCCCTGTGGACGCCGCGCCGTCGCCGGAGGTTTCCCTGTCGCTGCTGTACGTCGGCCGCAGCTCCGCCTCCTCGAGACATCCGTGGTGAGCGCCCATCTCTCCCCTTCCCCTCTGTTCCTTGGCACATCTTCACGAGGCCCGCACGCACCACCGCACTCATCCACGGCACCCGGAGCAGCACCGCGAGTCTCCACCGTCGACGATCGCCTGCGTCTGTTGTCTGAACCCTTGCTGTCGAGTTTCAGTTAAGCGCCGTAGGTTTGCCTCATATTCAGTCCCACCTGTAACCCATCACAACAGCTTTCAGTACCGCAGTGGTACTGCTCCACGGCGCGCAACACAGCAACCCGGGATCGAATCCCCCCGGCCGCGCAGGGCCAAATCTTTTTCGCCATTTATCTCCGCGCGCCCAGGCCCCACCCGTCATACTCCCTAATGCCACGTACTGCACACCCGCGCCAGTCAGCGCTGCGTGGCCCTCGGGCCCGCGCGTCAGCCGCAGGGGCTGGCTGCAGCCCGGTGAGAAAAGGACCAGATCCAGATCTGGATCCGGATCTTTGCACCGAGGCCCCTGCCCTTCTACCTTTTGCACCTAAGCCCTCCCTTTCTCTGTTTTCATCACGGTCAAGTCCCTGTCTTTTGCAAATAAAACCAAAAAACTTCAGATGCTCACAACTTTCAAACCACAAACCCAAATGACACAAATTTTATATGTATCCCAAACAAAATTTCATGAACTTTTCAAATATGCTTTTTGTTTTCTGTTTTGATTATTTCAAATACATCCAAATTTCAAATTTAAACAATTCATCTCAAATTTGGTTAATTCCATAATTAATTCATAATTAATTCAAATAAAACAAATAAAATATGTTTTTCAGTCCAAATTCAATGTACTTTCTGTTTATCAACTTCGTTTTGCAAATTGGGCAAATAAAATTAATGTTATTTAATAAGCCTTAAACATGACCAATTAAATGGCATAATTAATAACTTTCAAATGTTTGCTCCAAATTAAATACCCAAAACATGAATTTCATCCAAAATCACATGCCACACTTGAATATCAACTTTGTTTTCTGGTTTGCCACATTTAAATTGGATAATTGTTTCATCTATTAATTAATGCATTTAAATTGGGAATATGCTTAACTAAATCATTTGAAATTGTTTTCCAACAAATAAAATATGTTTTCAAACCAGAAAAACATAACCTTTTCAAATATGAATTTGAATTTGTGTTTTGAACAAATAAAATTCAAATAATATTCACACTTGAATTAAATTCAATTAAAACTTGTTTAACCTTGTTTAATTCATAATTAAATCATTGTAATTCCTTTTTCAATATTTGAAACATGTAATCCACCTAAAATTTGGCGTTCTAATCAAATATGAACTTTGTTAGCTGTTTTGCACAATTTAACTTGCTGAAAACAACAATTGTTTGTGTGACACCCTTAAGGAACCAAAATTTTCTAACTTAATAAATAAATTTCTAAAATTGGTAAACCTTATTTCCAACTGGTTCTATTGTAGTTATTTTGTTGTTTTCCTCATCCATGCATCATGCTAATCCAGTTTCACCTATTGGTTAGTTGTAAAACAATTGTTTCAACCATAATTCATGGGCTTTTCATATGCAACTCAAATTGCATATGGGTCCATTTAAACCTGTTTATCATGTCAACTAGTTTATTCTGATGCATCTTTAACTTGTCATGCATCCATATCTAGATCATGCTGGATCTTTTGCCGTAGTAGTAATTGTTGCATCCGGTGTTTGTTCGAGGTTCGTTGCTTCTTCCCGGATAGGACGTTGAGATGATGATGTGAGCAACGACAAGTTCTGCTACCTTGCGGGATCTCAGGCAAGTATACTCACTTGCTGCCAAATGGCTGCCTTTCATCACTTGTTACCGATTCTTTCCGTTGTTCTTGTTCTAGCCTGTTGTTACGATGCTTGTGTCTCGATCCTATTATATGTTTACCTCGCAGCCATGATATAGCCTTTTCCTTCCACTTCCTATTAACTGTTGTTTGTTTACCTTGTTGGCCCTCGTGTCGTAGTTGCATGCTTAGTGTTGTTTGCGCTCAAGTCTTGTTGTCCGTCTTATCACCTGTTTAGTTTGGTAGTTGGGCTTCAATTCAATCCACAACCTGTTAATGTTTGGGGTAATAATAATTTGATGATAAGGCACCGGCAGGAGGCCCGGCGTGGTTTTGAAGCCTGCTAGTGTCGACCCTAATTAGGAAAAGGGTCTTGTCTACTGATCCATGATGAGCGCACTAACCGCATGTGGGAAGCGAGTATGGGCGCCCCCCTCAACTTGATTCGATTCGCATCTCGTCCAAATCGCCACACTTAGTTCGGGCTATCCATTTGATGCACGCATATGCAGGTACGAACCCGAGGCCAGGGTGGAACTTTTGTAGTCGGCATTTAGGGCGGCGTGGTCTTCCAGTGCTATGAGGGTCCCTCTTTTCTTCGTGGGGGCTCGATTAGCCGCGCACGCACAACATGTGGTGCTTTGGGCTTGATGCGAAAAAGAGTTGGGTTGTGTTGAGTACCTCGCTTGGTGGGTTTGATCCCCGTCTGGCGGGTTATTCTTACGTGTACGGCCAAATTGGTGCACCCCTGCAGGGTTAAATCTTCTCGAGAAGCCGTGTTTTCCGCGGTTATGGTTGACTTGGTGAAAGTACTGGCTAACAAGTACTCAGAACAACTTACACCTAACGAATGATAACTTGGCTAGTAATATGTCTTATTGACACAATAACTCGATCCATTCTTAATCCAACAGTGTGAGTATCCTTGGGTTTCTTCCTTAGTAGGGGGTAACATTGGATGGGTTTGTTTGGTGAGTAGTTGTAGTTGGTTACGATACGCTATCTTATCCCCCTCTTTTAGCCGGAAGTTGTTTCGAGTTTCCGTAGTTGGTTAGTGCAGCCCGCTGTCGCTTATTTGCAATAATCCTTTCCTTCCGTTGATCCCAAAGTATTTGTATCTTGTGATGACTGGCTATGCCGGTATCTTGTGAGTATGGTTTATCCACTTGCCAGTACTTAACCGTACTGACCCACGAATCTTTTTCGTGGCTGCACATTCAACATTGCAGTCAACAGGTTTGAAGTCTGACGATGTTAGCTTGGGAATCCCTCCGGCTTGGCCTGGGCAGGGATTGAACGCTCTCGGTTATCTTCAGGACTCTTAGTCCAATTTGGATCTTGTCCGTAGCCGGACGCTATGTTGTTCCTTCCGCTGTTATTTGGATCTTTGTATTGTATCAGTTGTATCCCTGGCTCGTTTGAGTCATCTTGTATATCTCTTTGCTGTTGTTGTTGTGGATTATTCGTGAACTATTGTAATGTTATCACAAGTGGCAACCTAGAATCGGTTATTATGTGGAATTTGGCGGGAATGCTGAAATCTGCATAGTGCCCGATCTCGGGGCGTCACAAATAGTATCAGAGCCTCGGTTCCGATTCCCGATATTGTTTCGATACGAATGGTTATCGAAGCAACGGGTCCGCAAAGCCTGTAGGTTAACCTCGCTAACGGTCGTTGTTTCTAGAGTATCAAAAACTATTTCTGCTAAACTATTTTGGAAAAACATCTCAATAGGATTCTTGTTTTCTCCTTATCCCTATTCTATTTCCCCTCCCATCTTATTTGTTTTGGAGTCTCCCCCCCTTGTCTATCTTTCAAAGTGTTAGGATCCTACGTGGGTGGACGTTTTCTGAGCCTTTAACCTAATAGGTTCGACCATCGGAAGATTCCTGGTGGAAAAACATCGTCATCACTCCGAGCAAGAATCCCTTGTTAGTGGTGTCGAGGAGAATCAACTGGAAGCGTGAAGCATCGATAGTCGAACTTCTTTCCCCTCCCGGGTTAGCAGGTGGAGTGCGAGGGCGCAATCCCTTGTTAGTGGTGTCGTCTGTAACACCTGGGGTGTTACCCTAAATAGGAAGTTGTTTGTTTTCTTTTGCTTGCATCACATGCATCACATGAGCATTGCATTCTATTTTCAAAACAACTCAAAATTCAAAACCAATTTAAACTTTCACACATGTTCAAAATTCCCAATTTCAAAATTGCAAACTAAACCACTCAATTGTTTTTCAATAGTTTGAAGTTGTTTTAATCAAATTGCTTGTTAATAAAATTTTCCCCTTTTGTTAAAAACCCTAATGGTAAATTCAAATAACCAAATCCAAATCAAATCAATCCTACCCATCATATTTCAATATGGGTTTAAAGATTAAAATTTGGCCAAAAAATTAAATTCAATAATGTTTGTATAATTGATTGAACTTATTAAATAACATTTGTTTATTTCCACAATTCCCAAAATCAAACCTTATTTGAAATTCAACTAACCACTTAGAACCAAACTAATATTTCAAATTTTGAAACCATTAACTAACCTTGCTTTTAGTTATTGTTTTGCAAATTAATAAACTTTAATTATCAAATAAACACCCTCCAACCCCAATTGAAAAATTCAACTAATAATATTAACTCAAATTAAACTTTTCAAACCTGTGAAAATAATGGTAACTTTTGCTTTAACTGCTGTTTTGGGAAAATTAACACAAATAATTCCTAAAAGGAAAACCCTATTTCTTTTCTATCCCTCTTTCCTTTCTCATCCTTTACAACCAAAATATTCATAAGGAAAAAAAAAGAATAGAAAAGGGAGAGGAGAGAAGCAGCCCATTTCTTTTCCCTCAGCCCACATCCCCTCTGGTGGCCCGATACCTTTTCGATCGGTTGTCGTCTTCCTCCCCTCCCTGATGTCATCAACGTACGACAGCATCACCACCACCCGATCACCCCCCTCCTCCGTTCGATGACCGCCGTACCGAGCTCGAGTCCACGTTAAAACCTAGCCATCTCCCCCCCTCTGCTTGCAAACCCTAGTCCCCTTCCCCATCGCCGCCATCTTCCATCTCCCTCCCTCTCTCTGAACATCCCAGTTTCTGAAACCCACCGAAACCATCTGCATCACCACCACTGCCTCCTCATCGCGGGGACGACATTGGCACCTCGAGGAGCTCCTGTCCCCGGGAATGAAACCGTGGATGATCCCTCGACGGCCTCGTCTCATCGCCAGCTGTTGGGAATCCCTGTGGACGCCGCACCGTCGCCGGAGGTTTCCCTGTCGCTGCTGTACGTCGGCCGCAGCTCCGCCTCCTCGAGACATCCGTGGTGAGCGCCCATCTCTCCCCCTTCCCCTCTGTTCCTTGGCACATCTTCACGAGGCCCGCACGCACCACCGCACTCATCCACGGCACCCGGAGCAGCACCGCGAGTCTCCACCGTCGACGATCGCCTGCGTCTGTTGTCTGAAACCTTGCTGTCGAGTTTCAGTTAAGCGCCGTAGGTTTGCCTCATATTCAGTCGCACCTGTAACCCATCACAACAGCTTTCAGTACCGCAGTGGTACTGCTCCACGGCGCGCAACGCAGCAACCCGGGATCGAATCCCCCCGGCCGCGCAAGGCCAAATCTTTTTCGCCATTTATCTCCACGTGCCCAGGCCCCACCCGTCATACTCCCTAATGCCACGTACTGCACACCCGCGCCAGTCAGCGCTGCGTGGCCCTCGGGCCCGCGCGTCAGCCACAGGGGCTGGCTGTAGCCCGGTGAGAAAAGGACCAGATCCAGATCTGGATCCGGATCTTTGCACCGAGGCCCCTGCCCTTCTACCTTTTGCACCTAAGCCCTCCCTTTCTCTGTTTTCATCACGGTCAAGTCCCTGTCTTTTGCAAATAAAACCAAAAAACTTCAGATGCTCACAACTTTCAAACCACAAACCCAAATGACACAAATTTTATATGTATCCCAAACAAAATTTCATGAACTTTTCAAATATGCTTTTTGTTTTCTGTTTTGATTATTTCAAATACATCCAAATTTCAAATTTAAACAATTCATCTCAAATTTGGTTAATTCCATAATTAATTCATAATTAATTCAAATAAAACAAATAAAATATGTTTTTCAGTCCAAATTCAATGTACTTTCTGTTTATCAACTTTGTTTTGCAAATTGGGCAATTAAAATTAATGTTATTTAATAAGCCTTAAACATGACCAATTAAATGGCATAATTAATAACTTTCAAATGTTTACTCCAAATTAAATACCCAAAACATGAATTTCATCCAAAATCACATGCCACACTTGAATATCAACTTTGTTTTCTGGTTTGCCACATTTAAATTGGATAATTGTTTCATCTTAATTAATGCATTTAAATTGGGAATATGCTTAACTAAATCATTTGAAATTGTTTTCCAACAAATAAAATATGTTTTCAAACCAGAAAACATAACCTTTTCAAATATGAATTTGAATTTGTGTTTTGAACAAATAAAATTCAAATAATATTCACACTTGAATTAAATTCAATTAAAACTTGTTTAACCTTGTTTAATTCATAATTAAATCATTGTAATTCCTTTTTCAATATTTGAAACATGTAATCCACCTAAAATTTGGTGTTCTAATCAAATATGAACTTTGTTAGCTGTTTTGCACAATTTAACTTGCTGAAAACAACAATTGTTTGTGTGACACCCTTAAGGAACCAAAATTTTCTAACTTAATAAATAAATTTCTAAAATTGGTAAACCTTATTTCCAACTGGTTCTATTGTTGTTATTTGTTGTTTTCCTCATCCATGCATCATGCTAATCCACTTTCACCTATTGGTTAGTTGTAAAACAATTGTTTCAACCATAATTCATGGGTTTTCATATGCAACTCAAATTGCATATGGGTCCATTTAAACCTGTTTATCATGTCAACTAGTTTATTCTGATGCATCTTTAACTTGTCATGCATCCATATCTAGATCATGCTGGATCTTTTGCCGTAGTAGTAATTGTTGCATCCGTGTTTGTTCGAGGTTCGTTGCTTCTTCCCGGATAGGACGTTGAGATGATGTGAGCAACGACAAGTTCTGCTACCTTGCGGGATCTCAGGCAAGTATACTCACTTGCTGCCAAATGGCTGCCTTTCATCACTTGTTACCGATTCTTTCCGTTGTTCTTGTTCTAGCCTGTTGTTACGATGCTTGTGTCTCGATCCTATATGTTTACCTCGCAGCCATGATATAGCCTTTTCCTTCCACTTCCTATTAAACTGTTGTTTGTTACCTTGTTGGCCCTCGTGTCGTAGTTGCATGCTTAGTGTTGTTTGCGCTCAAGTCTTGTTGTCCGTCTTATCACCTGTTTAGTTTGGTAGTTGGGTTTCAATTCAATCCACAACCTGTTAATGTTTGGGGTAATAATAATTTGATGATAAGGCACCGGCAGGAGGCCCGGCGTGGTTTTGAAGCCTGCTAGTGTCGACCCTAATTAGGAAAAGGGTCTTGTCTACTGATCCATGATGAGCGCACTAACCGCATGTGGGAAGCGAGTATGGGCGCCCCCCTCAACTTGATTCGATTCGCATCTCGTCCAAATCGCCACACTTAGTTCGGGCTTTCCATTTGATGCACGCATATGCAGGTACGAACCCGAGGCCAGGGTGGAAACTTTTGTAGTCGGCATTTAGGGCGGCGTGGTCTTCCAGTGCTATGAGGGTCCCCCTTTTCTTCGTGGGGGCTCGATTAGCCGCGCACGCAGCACGTGGTGCTTTGGGCTTGATGCGAAAAAGAGTTGGGTTGTGTTGAGTACCTCGCTTGGTGGGTTTGATCCCCGTCTGGCGGGTTATTCTTACGTGTACGGCCAAATTGGTGCACCCCTGCAGGGTTAAATCTTCTCGAGAAGCCGTGTTTTCCGCGGTTATGGTTGACTTGGTGAAAGTACTGGCTAACAAGTACTCAGAACAACTTACACCTAACGAATGATAACTTGGCTAGTAATATGTCTTATTGACACAATAACTTGATCCATTCTTAATCCAACAGTGTGAGTATCCTTGGGTTGCTTCCTTAGTAGGGGGTAACATTGGATGGGTTTGTTTGGTGAGTAGTTGTAGTTGGTTACGATACGCTATCTTATCCCCCTCTTTTAGCCGGAAGTTGTTTCGAGTTTCCGTAGTTGGTTAGTGCAGCCCGCTGTCGCTTATTTGCAATAATCCTTTCCTTCTGTTGATCCCAAAGTATTTGTATCTTGTGATGACTGGCTATGCCGGTATCTTGTGAGTATGGTTTATCCACTTGCCAGTACTTAACCGTACTGACCCACGAATCTTTTTCGTGGCTGCATATTCAACATTGCAGTCAACAGGTTTGAAGTCTGACGATGTTAGCTTGGGAATCCCTCCGGCTTGGCCTGGGCAGGGATTGAACGCTCTCGGTTATCTTCAGGACTCTTAGTCCAATTTGGATCTTGTCCGTAGCCGGACGCTATGTTGTTCCTTCCGCTGTTATTTGGATCTTTGTATTGTATCAGTTGTATCCCTGGCTCGTTTGAGTCATCTTGTATATCTCTTTGCTGTTGTTGTTGTGGATTATTCGTGAACTATTGTAATGTTATCACAAGTGGCAACCTAGAATCGGTTATTATGTGGAATTTGGCGGGAATGCTGAAATCTGCATAGTGCCCGATCTCGGGGCGTCACAAATGGTATCAGAGCCTCGGTTCCGATTCCCGATATTGTTTTGATACGAATGGTTATCGAAGCAACGGGTCCGCAAAGCCTGTAGGTTAACCTCGCTAACGGTCGTTGTTTCTAGAGTATCAAAAACTATTTCTGCTAAACTATTTTGGAAAAACATCTCAATAGGATTCTTGTTTTTCCTTATCCCTATTCTATTTCCCCTCCCATCTTATTTGTTTTGGAGTCTCCCCCCCTTGTCTATCTTTCAAAGTGTTAGGATCCTACGTGGGTGGACGTTTTCTGAGCCTTTAACCTAATAGGTTCGACCATCGGAAGATTCCTGGTGGAAAAACATCGTCATCACTCTGAGCAAGAATCCCTTGTTAGTGGTGTCGAGGAGAATCAACTGGAAGCGTGAAGCATCGATAGTCGAACTTCTTTCCCCTCCCGGGTTAGCAGGTGGATTGCGAGGGCGCAATCCCTTGTTAGTGGTGTCGTCTGTAACACCTGGGGTGTTACCCTAAATAGGAAGTTGTTTGTTTTCTTTTGCTTGCATCACATGCATCACATGAGCATTGCATTCTATTTTCAAAACAACTCAAAATTCAAAACCAATTTAAACTTTCACACATGTTCAAAATTCCCAATTTCAAAATTTCAAACTAAACCACTCAATTGTTTTTCAATAGTTTGAAGTTGTTTTAATCAAATTGCTTGTTAATAAAATTTTCCCCTTTTGTTAAAAACCCTAATGGTAAATTCAAATAACCAAATCCAAATCAAATCAATCCTTCTCATCATATTTCAATATGGGTTTAAAGATTAAAATTTGGCCAACAAATTAAATTCAATAATGTTTGTATAATTGATTGAACTTATTAAATAACATTTGTTTATTTCCACAATTCCCAAAATCAAACCTTATTTGAAATTCAACTAACCACTTAGAACCAAACTAATATTTCAAATTTTGAAACCATTAACTAACCTTGCTTTTAGTTATTGTTTTGCAAATTAATAAACTTTAATTATCAAATAAACACCCTCCAACCACAATTGAAAAATTCAACTAATAATATTAACTCAAATTAAACTTTTCAAACCTGTGAAAATAATGGTAACTTTTGCTTTAATTGCTGTTTTGGGAAAATTAACACAAATAATTCCTAAAAGGAAAACCCTATTTCTTTTCTATCCCTCTTTCCTTTCTCATCCTTTACAACCAAAATATTCATAAGGAAAAAGAATAGAAAGGGAGAGGAGAGAAGAAGCCATTTCTTTTCCTCGCCCACATCCCCTCTGGTGGCCCGATACCTTTTCGATCGGTTGTCGTCTTCCTCCCTCCCTGATGTCATCAACGTACGACAGCATCACCACCACCGATCACCCCCTCCTCCGTTCGATGACCGCCGTACCGAGCTCGAGTCCACGTTAAAACCTAGCCATCTCCCCCCCTCTGCTTGCAAACCCTAGTCCCCTTCCCCATCGCCGCCATCTTCCATCTCCCTCCCTCTCTCTGAACATCCCAGTTTCTGAAACCCACCGAAAACATCCGCATCACCACCACTGCCTCCTCATCGCGGGGACGACATGGGCACCTCGAGGAGCTCCTGTCCCCGGGAAGGAAACCGTGGATGATCCCTCCACGGCCTCGTCTCATCGCCAGCTGCTGGGAATCCCTGTGGACGCCGCGCCGTCGCCGGAGGTTTCCCTGTCGCTGCTGTACGTCGGTGCAGCTCCGCCTCCTCGAGACATCCGTGGTGAGCGCCCATCTCTCCCCCTTCCCCTCTGTTCCTTGGCACATCTTCACGAGGCCCGCACGCACCACCACACTCATCCACGGCACCCGGAGCAGCACCGCGAGTCTCCACCGTCGACGATCGCCTGCGTCTGTTGTCTGAACCTTGCTGTCGAGTTTCAGTTAAGCGCCGTAGGTTTGCCCTCATATTCAGTCGCACGTGTAACCATCAAACAGCTTTCAGTACCGCAGTGGTACTGCTCCACGGCGCGCAACGCAGCAACCCGGGATCGAATCCCCCGGCCGCGCAAGGCCAAATTTTCGCCATTTATCTCCGCGCGCCCAGGCCCCACCCGTCATACTCCCTAATGCCACGTACTGCACACCCGCGCCAGTCAGCGCTGCGTGGCCCTCGGGCCCGCGCGTCAGCCGCAGGGGGGGCTGCAGCCCGGTGAGAAAAGGACCAGATCCAGATCTGGATCCGGATCTTGCACCGAGGCCCCTGCCCTTCTACCTTTTGCACCTAAGCCCTCCCTTTCTCTGTTTTCGTCAGGGTCAAGTCCCTGTCTTTTGCAAATAAAACCAAAAAACTTCAGATGCTCACAACTTTCAAACCACAAACCCAAATGACACAAATTTTATATGTATCCCAAACAAAATTTCATGAACTTTCAAATATGCTTTTTGTTTTCTGTTTTGATTATTTCAAATACATCCAAATTTCAAATTTAAAAATTCATCAAATTTGGTTAATTCCATAATTAATTCATAATTAATTCAAATAAAACAAATAAAATTGTTTTTCAGTCCAAATTCAATGCACTTTCTGTTTTATCAACTTTGTTTTGCAAATTGGGCAATTAAAATTAATGTTATTTAATAAGCCTTAAACATGACCAATTAAATGGCATAATTAATAACTTTCAAATGTTTGCTCCAAATTAAATACCAAAACATGAATTTCATCCAAAATCACATGCCACACTTGAATATCAACTTTGTTTTCTGGTTTGCCACATTTAAATTGGATAATTGTTTCATCTATTAATTAATGCATTTAAATTGGGAATATGCTTAACTAAATCATTTGAAATTGTTTTCCAACAAATAAAATATGTTTTCAAACCAGAAAAACAACATTTTCAAAATGAATTTGAATTTGTGTTTTGAACAAATAAATTCAAATAATATTCACACTTGAATTAAATTCAATTAAAACTTGTTTAACCTTGTTTAATTCATAATTAAATCATTGTAATTCCTTTTTCAACATTTGAAACATGTAATCCACCTAAAATTTGGTGTTCTAATTAAATATGAACTTTGTTAGCTGTTTTGCACAATTTAACTTGCTGAAAACAACAATTGTTTGTGTGACACCCTTAAGGAACCAAAATTTTCTAACTTAATAAATAAATTTCTAAAATTGGTAAACCTTATTTCCAACTGGTTCTATTGTTGTTATTTTGTTGTTTTCCTCATCCATGCATCATGCTAATCCACTTTCACCTATTGGTTAGTTGTAAAACAATTGTTTCAACCATAATTCATGGGCTTTTCATATGCAACTCAAATTGCATATGGGTCCATTTAAACCTGTTTATCATGTCAACTAGTTTATTCTGATGCATCTTTAACTTGTCATGCATCCATATCTAGATCATGCTGGATCTTTTGCCGTAGTAGTAATTGTTGCATCCGGTGTTTGTTCGAGGTTCGTTGCTTCTTCCCGGATAGGACGTTGAGATGATGTGAGCAACGACAAGTTCTGCTACCTTGCGGGATCTCAGGCAAGTATACTCACTTGCTGCCAAATGGCTGCCTTTCATCACTTGTTACCGATTCTTTCCGTTGTTCTTGTTCTAGCATGTTGTTACGATGCTTGTGTCTCGATCCTATTATATGTTTACCTCGCAGCCATGATATAGCCTTTTCCTTCCACTTCCTATTAACTGTTGTTTGTTTACCTTGTTGGCCCTCGTGTCGTAGTTGCATGCTTAGTGTTGTTTGCGCTCAAGTCTTGTTGTCCGTCTTATCACCTGTTTAGTTTGGTAGTTGGGTTTCAATTCAATCCACAACCTGTTAATGTTTGGGGTAATAATAATTTGATGATAAGGCACCGGCAGGAGGCCGGCGTGGTTTTGAAGCCTGCTGTGTCGACCCTAATTAGGAAAAGGGTCTTGTCTACTGATCCATGATGAGCGCACTAACCGCATGTGGGAAGCGAGTATGGGCGCCCCCCTCAACTTGATTCGATTCGCATCTCGTAATCGCCACACTTAGTTCGGGCTTTCCATTTGATGCACGCATATGCAGGTACGAACCCGAGGCCAGGGTGGAACTTTTGTAGTCGGCATTTAGGGCGGCGTGGTCTTCCAGTGCTATGAGGGTCCCCCTTTTCTTCGTGGGGGCTCGATTAGCCGCGCACGCACAGCACGTGGTGCTTTGGGCTTGATGCGAAAAAGAGTTGGGTTGTGTTGAGTACCTCGCTTGGTGGGTTTGATCCCCGTCTGGCGGGTTATTCTTACGTGTACGGCCAAATTGGTGCACCCCTGCAGGGTTAAATCTTCTCGAGAAGCCGTGTTTTCCGCGGTTATGGTTGACTTGGTGAAAGTACTGGCTAACAAGTACTCAGAACAACTTACACCTAACGAATGATAACTTGGGTAGTATATGTCTTATTGACACAATAACTTGATCCATTCTTAATCCAACAGTGTGAGTATCCTTGGGTTGCTTCCTTAGTAGGGGGTAACATTGGATGGGTTTGTTTGGTGAGTAGTTGTAGTTGGTTACGATACGCTATCTTATCCCCCTCTTTTAGCCGGAAGTTGTTTCGAGTTTCCGTAGTTGGTTAGTGCAGCCCGCTGCCGCTTATTTGCAATAATCCTTTCCTTCCGTTGATCCCAAAGTATTTGTATCTTGTGATGACTGGCTATGCCGGTATCTTGTGAGTATGGTTTATCCACTTGCCAGTACTTAACCGTACTGACCCACGAATCTTTTTCGTGGCTGCATATTCAACATTGCAGTCAACAGGTTTGAAGTCTGACGACGTTAGCTTGGGAATCCCTCCGGCTTGGCCTGGGCAGGGATTGGACGCTCTCGGTTATCTTCAGGACTCTTAGTCCAACTTGGATCTTGTCCGTAGCCGGACGCTATGTTGTTCCTTCCGCTGTTATTTGGATCTTTGTATTGTATCAGTTGTATCCCTGGCTCGTTTGAGTCATCTTGTATATCTCTTTGCTGTTGTTGTTGTGGATTATTCGTGAACTATTGTAATGTTATCACAAGTGGCAACCTAGAATCGGTTATTATGTGGAATTTGGCGGGAATGCTGAAATCTGCATAGTGCCCGATCTCGGGGCGTCACAAATGGTATCAGAGCCTTGGTTCCGATTCCCGATATTGTTTCGATACGAATGGTTATCGAAGCAACGGGTCCGCAAAGCCTGTAGGTTAACCTCGCTAACGGTCGTTGTTTCTAGAGTATCAAAAACTATTTCTGCTAAACTATTTTGGAAAAACATCTCAATAGGATTCTTGTTTTCTCCTTATCCCTATTCTATTTCCCCTCCCATCTTATTTGTTTTGGAGTCTCCCCCCTTGTCTATCTTTCAAAGTGTTAGGATCCTACGTGGGTGGACGTTTTTCTGAGCCTTTAACCTAATAGGTTCGACCATCGGAAGATTCCTGGTGGAAAAACATCGTCATCACTCCGAGCAAGAATCCCTTGTTAGTGGTGTCGAGGAGAATCAACTGGAAGCGTGAAGCATCGATAGTCGAACTTCTTTCCCCTCCCGGGTTAGCAGGTGGATTGCGAGGGCGCAATCCCTTGTTAGTGGCGTCGTCTGTAACACCTGGGGTGTTACCCTAAATAGGAAGTTGTTTGTTTTCTTTTGCTTGCATCACATGCATCACATGAGCATTGCATTCTATTTTCAAAACAAACTCAAAATTCAAAACCAATTTAAACTTTCACACATGTTCAAAATTCCAAATTTCAAAATTGCAAACTAAACCCTCAATTGTTTTTCAATAGTTTGAAGTTGTTTTAATCAAATTGCTTGTTAATAAAATTTTCCCCTTTTGTTAAAAACCCTAATGGTAAATTCAAATAACCAAATCCAAATCAAATCAATCCTACTCATCATATTTCAATATGGGTTTAAAGATTAAAATTTGGCCAACAAATTAAATTCAATAATGTTTGTATAATTGATTGAACTTATTAAATAACATTTGTTTATTTCCACAATTCCCAAAATCAAACCTTATTTTAAATTCAACTAACCACTTAGAACCAAACTAATATTTCAAATTTTGAAACCATTAACTAACCTTGCTTTTAGTTATTGTTTTGCAAATTAATAAACTTTAATTATCAAATAAACACCCTCCAACCCCAATTGAAAAATTCAACTAATAATATTAACTCAAATTAAACTTTTCAAACCTGTGAAAATAATGGTAACTTTTGCTTTAATTGCTGTTTTGGGAAAATTAACACAAATAATTCCTAAAAGGAAACCCTATTTCTTTTCTATCCCTCTTTCCTTTCTCATCCTTTACAACCAAAATATTCATAAGGAAAAAAAAAAGAATAGAAAAGGGAGAGGAGAGAAGCAGCCCATTTCTTTTCCCTCAGCCCACATCCCCTCTGGTGGCCCGATACCTTTTCGATCGGTTGTCGTCTTCCTCCCCTCCCTGATGTCATCACCGTACGACAGCATCACCACCACCCGATCACCCCCCTCCTCCGTTCGATGACCGCCGTACCGAGCTCGAGTCCACGTTAAAACCTAGCCATCTCCCCCCTCTGCTTGCAAAACCTAGTCCCCTTCCCATCGCCGCCATCTTCCATCTCCCTCCCTCTCTCTGAACATCCCAGTTTCTGAAACCCACCGAAACCATCCGCATCACCACCACTGCCTCCTCATCGCGGGGACGACATGGGCACCTCGAGGAGCTCCTGTCCCCGGGAATGAAACCGTGGATGATCCCTCCACGGCCTCGTCTCATCGCCAGCTGCTGGGAATCCCTCTGGACGCCGCACCGTCGCCGGAGGTTTCCCTGTCGCTGCTGTACGTCGGCCGCAGCTCCGCCTCCTCGAGACATCCGTGGTGAGCGCCCATCTCTCCCCTTCCCCTCTGTTCCTTGGCACATCTTCACGAGGCCCGCACGCACCACCGCACTCATCCACGGCACCCGGAGCAGCACCGCGAGTCTCCACCGTCGACGATCGCCTGCGTCTGTTCTCTGAACCCTTGCTGCCGAGTTTCAGTTAAGCGCCGTAGGTTTGCCTCATATTCAGTCGCACCTGTAACCCATCACAACAGCTTTCAGTACCGCAGTGGTACTGCTTCACGGCGCGCAACGTAGCAACCCGGGATCGAATCCCCCCGGCCGCGCAAGGCCAAATCTTTTTCGCCATTTATCTCCGCGCGCCCAGGCCCCACCCGTCATACTCCCTAATGCCACGTACTGCACACCCGCGCCAGTCAGTGCTGCGTGGCCCTCGGGCCCGCGCGTCAGCCGCAGGGGCTGGCTGCAGCCCGGTGAGAAAAGGACCAGATCCAGATCTGGATCCGGATCTTTGCACCGAGGCCCCTGCCCTTCTACCTTTTGCACCTAAGCCCTCCCTTTCTCTGTTTTCATCACGGTCAAGTCCCTGTCTTTTGCAAATAAAACCAAAAAACTTCAGATGCTCACAACTTTCAAACCACAAACCCAAATGACACAAATTTTATATGTATCCCAAACAAAATTTCATGAACTTTTCAAATATGCTTTTTGTTTTCTGTTTTGATTATTTCAAATACATCCAAATTTCAAATTTAAACAATTCATCTCAAATTTGGTTAATTCCATAATTAATTCATAATTAATTCAAATAAAACAAATAAAATATGTTTTTCAGTCCAAATTCAATGTACTTTCTGTTTATCAACTTTGTTTTGCAAATTGGGCAATTAAAATTAATGTTATTTAATAAGCCTTAAACATGACCAATTAAATGGCATAATTAATAACTTTCAAATGTTTGCTCCAAATTAAATACCCAAAACATGAATTTCATCCAAAATCACATGCCACACTTGAATATCAACTTTGTTTTCTGGTTTGCCACATTTAAATTGGATAATTATTTCATCTATTAATTAATGCATTTAAATTGGGAATATGCTTAACTAAATCATTTGAAATTGTTTTCCAACAAATAAAATATGTTTTCAAACCAAAAAACATAACCTTTTCAATATGAATTTGAATTTGTGTTTTGAACAAATAAAATTCAAATAATATTCACACTTGAATTAAATTCAATTAAAACTTGTTTAACCTTGTTTAATTCATAATTAATCATTGTAATTCCTTTTTCAATATTTGAAACATGTAATCCACCTAAAATTTGGTGTTCTAATCAAATATGAACTTTGTTAGCTGTTTGCACAATTTAACTTGCTGAAAACAACAATTGTTTGTTTGACACCCTTAAGGAACCAAAATTTTCTAACTTAATAAATAAATTTCTAAAATTGGTAACCTTATTTCCAACTGGTTCTATTGTTGTTATTTTGTTGTTTTCCTCATCCATGCATCATGCTAATCCACTTTCACCTATTGGTTAGTTGTAAAACAATTGTTTCAACCATAATTCATGGGCTTTTCATATGCAACTCAAATTGCATATGGGTCCATTTAAACCTCGTTATCATGTCAACTAGTTTATTCTGATGCATCTTTAACTTGTCATGCATCCATATCTAGATCATGCTGGATCTTTTGCCGTAGTAGTAATTGTTGCATCCGGTGTTTTGTTCGAGGTTCGTTGCTTCTTCCCGGATAGGACGTTGAGATGATGTGAGCAACGACAAGTTCTGCTACCTTGCGGGATCTCAGGCAAGTATACTCACTTGCTGCCAAATGGCTGCCTTTCATCACTTGTTACCGATTCTTTCCGTTGTTCTTGTTCTAGCCTGTTGTTACGATGCTTGTGTCTCGATCCTATTATATGTTTACCTCGTAGCCATGATATAGCCTTTTCCTTCCACTTCCTATTAACTGTTGTTTGTTTACCTTGTTGGCCCTCGTGTCGTAGTTGCATGCTTAGTGTTGTTTGCGCTCAAGTCTTGTTGTCCGTCTTATCACCTGTTTAGTTTGGTAGTTGGGTTTCAATTCAATCCACAACCTGTTAATGTTTGGGGTAATAATAATTTGATGATAAGGCACCGGCAGGAGGCCCAGCGTGGTTTTGAAGCCTGCTAGTGTCGACCCTAATTAGGAAAAGGGTCTTGTCTACTGATCCATGATGAGCGCACTAACCGCATGTGGGAAGCGAGTATGGGCGCCCCCCTCAACTTGATTCGATTCGCATCTCGTCCAAATCGCCACACTTAGTTCGGGCTTTCCATTTGATGCACGCATATGCAGGTACGAACCCGAGGCCAGGGTGGAACTTTTGTAGTCGGCATTTAGGGCGGCGTGGTCTTCCAGTGCTACGAGGGTCCCCCTTTTCTTCGTGGGGGCTCGATTAGCCGCGCTAGCACAACACGTGGTGCTTTGGGCTTGATGCGAAAAAGAGTTGGGTTGTGTTGAGTACCTCGCTTGGTGGGTTTGATCCCCGTCTGGCGGGTTATTCTTACGTGTACGGCCAAATTGGTGCACCCCTGCAGGGTTAAATCTTCTCGAGAAGCCGTGTTTTCCGCGGTTATGGTTGACTTGGTGAAAGTACTGGCTAACAAGTACTCAGAACAACTTACACCTAACGAATGATAACTTGGCTAGTAATATGTCTTATTGACACAATAACTTGATCCATTCTTAATCCAACAGTGTGAGTATCCTTGGGTTGCTTCCTTAGTAGGGGGTAACATTGGATGGGTTTGTTTGGTGAGTAGTTGTAGTTGGTTACGATACGCTATCTTATCCCCTCTTTTAGCCGGAAGTTGTTTTCGAGTTTCCGTAGTTGGTTAGTGCAGCCCGCTGCCGCTTATTTGCAATAATCCTTTCCTTCCGTTGATCCCAAAGTATTTGTATGTTGTGATGACTGGCTATGCCGGTATCTTGTGAGTATGGTTTATCCACTTGCCAGTACTTAACCGTACTGACCCACGAATCTTTTTCGTGGCTGCATATTCAACATTGCAGTCAACAGGTTTGAAGTCTGCCGACGTTAGCTTGGGAATCCCTCCGGCTTGGCCTGGGCAGGGATTGGACGCTCTCGGTTATCTTCAGGACTCTTAGTCCAATTTGGATCTTGTCCGTAGCCGGACGCTATGTTGTTCCTTCCACTGTTATTTGGATCTTTGTATTGTATCAGTTGTATCCCTGGCTCGTTTGAGTCATCTTGTATATCTCTTTGTTGTTGTTGTTGTTGTTGTGGATTATTCGTGAACTATTGTAATGTTATCACAAGTGGCAACCTAGAATCGGTTATTATGTGGAATTTGGGGGGAATGCTGAAATCTGCATAGTGCCCGATCTCGGGGCGTCACAGCCGGCCCTGATGTAGTTCATGACGCTCTGTAGAGTCCGGCCGTTCCACCATAGGCGACGACCGGCCTCGTGAAAGTTCCCAGGAGGCAGACCGTCCTCCTCATACCTGGTGAGCGCCCTCTCACGCCGATTGATGAAGAAGGCATCCCAAGTATGCTGGTTATCGGGATGCCAACTGGGATTCCTCCGCTGCTCCGGCGTGAGCTCGTGGTAGTAGTGGTTCGTGATGGCCGCCCGACGCGCCACACCTTGAGGAAGAGGAGGGACCGGCACTCCTCCGGCGCTCAGCATCCAACCGGCGGGAACGTTGTAGCCGCACAGGCAGGGGTAGTTCGTGGCGGAAAGTGCCTCCGCCTGGATGAATGTTAGAGTGGGTACGGTAGAAGCCATTAGAGAATGGTGAGTTTGTATGTGTTTATGCCATTGGTGTGGCAATGCATACATATATATAGCGAGAAGAAAACATCCCTTTAGTCCCGGTGTGGACACCAACCGGGACTAAATGGGTTAGGGTTTCATTGGGAAACGGATCATCCCTTTAGTCCCGGTTGGGGACACCAACCGGGACTAAATGTGAATTAGGGTTTCGTTTGGACCAATCAAATAGAATCACACGGATCGTGTGTTTCTTTCAAGCGCTTGTGAGTCGTTGGATCCGGGGTGTGTTTTTTTTTGACCTGTTGTGAGCCGTTCGATCAGGGCTACGGTGTGTTTCTTTCGATCTATTGTGAGCCGTTGGATGAGGTGGTTTCTTAACCGTTGGATCAAAACCCTAGCACAACACTTTCTGAGCCAGAGGACCCTATATATAGCACACCTTCATACATCGGTCAGTTCATCGAGCAAATACAAAACATCCGGATTCGCCATCATACGTCCTGCCGTGCATTTGGTATGCATATTGCACCCAGTAGCCACGGTATGGCTGTATGATGGTGATACCGATTGTTTTGTTCTACACCCTTTAACACATTCATCCATGCATGCTTGGGTCAGTGTTCACTTTGAGCTCGGGTAGTAATGTGCAACTATTTGCTTGGTTGTGACTCGTGGCGCGGGAGTTGTGACGCGCGCGTGGCCAGGAGGGCGCGGTATAAACTGTCGCCTCTCGAGCGCGTCTACTACTCTCCACGCACCGTCGCGCTTCCACCATGCCTCCGAGGAGGAACATCACCACCGGCTTCCGCGGCGTCCGAGCACGGCAGAACGGAATGTTTAGCGCAGAATAAAATAATTTGTATTCCGGCGACACTGCGGCGCGCTAGCGCGTCTGTTTTCTGTTTAATGTAATTGTTACTAATTTTAAAACAATATAAGATATTTATATTTAAATTAAGTGCAAATAGTGAAATATTTAATAGTTTGAATAGTTAGAATAATTATTTAGGTAAACATAAAACGGATTTGAATTAGTTATGCAAATTCAAGCAATTTTCATGTTGAATTTTTTTTCAAATTCGAAAGTATATAGAAGTTATTCATGTGCATATTCAAGATATTCAAATTTTGGCGCTAAACCATTTGGCGCGCCCGGCCCAAAAGTACTTCTGGTCCTGGCCTGTGCGACCAGCCGGGACGGAAGCGTCTTTTCGTCCCGGTTGGTGCCACCAACCGGGACGGAAGGGGCATTCGTCCCGGTTGTTGCCACCAACCGGGACGGATGGGCAGTGGATATATACACGTCACCCTCCCTCCTCAGTTCCAGACCGCGCGCAAGGACGAAATCGACGCCGCCAAGCTGCCCAATATTTCCGTCCCCCCCCCGCCGCCCCTCGCCCCTGTCGCCGTCCCCCTCTGCGGCGCCGCCCCTCGCTCCCGTCGCGCCGCGCTCTGTCTCGCGCGCCGCCGCTGGCCCGTCCTAGCTTCCGTCCCGCGCGCCGCCCTCAGTCCTGAGCGCGCCGCCGCCAGCCCGCGCGCACCCTAAACCCTCGCTCCCCGTCGAACCGCCGCCAGCCCGCGCGCACCCGCCCTCGAACCCGCCGCGCCGCCTTCGGCCCCTGCGCGCCCCGCCCTCGATCCCGTCTCGCGGCGGCCTCGCTCTCGTCCTCGCTTCCGTCGCGCTGCCCTCCGCCCCGCGCGCCGCCCTCAGTCCTGAGCGCGCCACCACCGGCCCGCCGCTGCCCCGAGAGGAGGTAAGGCCTGCCTCCATCTCGCCCTAACCCAGGGCCTCTTTTTTTTGTTTATTAGTGTTACAAATGTTAGAATTATTAGTTATGAATGTTAGAAATTTTAGATTAGACTTAGGAATTTTAGATTTGTTTAGAATTGTTATAGGAAATTTAAGAATGTTAGAAATGTTATGAATGTTAGAAAATTTAATTAAGTTAGTCTTATAAATTTAAAAATGTTAGAATTATTAGTTATGAATGTTAGAAATTTTAGATTAGACTTAGAAATTTTAGATTTGTTTAGAATTGATATAGGAAATTTAAGAATGTTACAAATGTTATGAATGTTAGAAAATTTAATTCAGTTAGTGTTATAAATTTAAGAATGCTAGAAATGTTATCGTACGGTTAAATATTTCATGAATATGTTGCTCTTTTGTGTATTATCTATAAGCAATTTTGATGAAAATAATTGATCATTAGTTAATTATTATGTACAAGCAATTTTAATAAAATGGATCTGAAATATATAATTACTCTTTTTGTATAGTATGGAGCCAAGAGACGAAGATGCCGAAAATATGATCGAGGGTTTAATCCGCGGGCCCGACGTAGAGACCGATGTGAGCCAGTGGATGAACAACTCCGGTGAGGGAGATCCACAGCTCACCCAGCAGGGAGACGACTCCGATGAGGGAGAAGCCGACGGCTCCGATATGGGAGCAGCCGACGGCTCCGGTGGAACCATACAAATTACAAACACCGGCTCCGAGGTGCATATATAGATATGTTAATTAATGAAGCATCCGTTGTGTATATACATGTATTAACAGTCTTTATATTTTTAGCCATCCGGTTCAATCATATCAACCGGAAAAAAGACTAAACGAGGCGCAACAAAGAAGTTGAAAGATACAGAAAGATATAGGATCGACACGATCGCAGCAGACGACGCACCCGAGCTTCCCGCTTATGTTGCCCAAAAAATTGTGAAGCAATGTGGAGTGCTAGTTAGGGATCACATCCCAATCACTATTCATGAGTGGAATAAGCCAAAAGATCCGCAGAAATAAGGAATTTCATATGTCAGCAAAATAGCCAAAGATCATCTTTTCTCGAAGATTTTGGCTAATTTCAACTTAACCTTGCCGAACGTGGACGAGAATGAAGCGGCTGTGAATGAGGCCGATGTTACTAAAATGAAAATTGAGATACGGGAAAAGGTCAAGGCGTGGACCCTGAAAAAGATGGCCGAGCAATTCAAAAACTGGAAGAAAAGATTGAACCTTGACTATGTTAAGAAGAACAAGACTCCAGATTTCACTCAAGGGTATGAGAAAATAAAACCAATATGGGCAGATTTCGTGAAGTACAAACTGTCAGAGAATGAACTGGAAAGGACCAAAAACAAATGAGGAAAACGCCGCCAAAAAGGTATATCACCATGTTATGGGGCAAGGTGGATACAAGGGTTCCAGTCCCAAGTGGGAGCAATGGGAGAACGACCTGATTAAGCTGGGGATCACTCCCGAGCCGTTCTTGTGGGTTGAGCGGACAAGGTCATGGTTCTACGGGCATGGGGGCACGTTGGACGCCGAAGGAAAAGCAATCTATAACCTAAGGCATAAAGAGAGTCCTCTACCCATAGAAAAGCTGAGAACCGCAATAAAGGACGTTAAAGAGGGGAAGTTCGTGCCAGATAGAGAGAACGACGAGCTCACACGCGCCCTCGGGAATAAGGAACATGGAGGGCGTACACGAGGCATAAAAGGCACTCCTCCGTGGAGTATTGCGTTCGACTCCACCAAAAAGTTATACCCCGATAGAAGCCGTCAACGTAGAAAGGACGCGGAGGCAGCTGAAGCAGAGACTCAGGCAAACTGGAGGCGTCAACTTGAAGAACAGATAAAGCTGACGCAGGATGTAGCAAAGAAGCAGCAGGAACAAATTAACACACTTAGCCAGCAGATAGTGTCTACCGGCGCATTAGTACACATGGTAGAAGTGGAAGTCGACCGACGCCGCACATTCTCATCGCAAAAGCAGTGTTGCGTCCATGCAGCTACTGGGTGATGATGCACCGCCGATGATTCACCCGGTGGATGAGATGACAACCTGTGAGCTCCACGTGAAGGTCGTCAATATAACCATCAAGGCGCCGGCCGGCTATGTCTTACCAATTGGCAACGAACCAACTCACCATAGTCTTCCGGTTCCACGGGGCTACGCTGTTGTTGGGGTCGATGAAGTTGTCAACGGATTCGAGCGGGTAAAGCTTGATTTCCTTGAAGGTGAAGACGAAGAGTTGACTGAACCCGGAGAAGCCAAGAACTTGACCGTTCTATGTCTAAAGTAATGCATTGTGCTCCCAAATCAGACGGCAAAGCCATCGAATCCTCGCCATTCTCCAGTGCAAAAGTCTCCAGCGCGGTCGTCTTCGCCATGCATGTCGTCTCCAGCGCGGTCGCCTATACTCCCGAGGAAACCCAAAAAATCGCAAAGGATGATTACGAGGCGTGGAAATCGAAGCGAAAGGAGAAGCAAAAGGCAGATTTCCCCGAGACCGAAGAAGAGATAGAACGAGATTGGAAAATGGTGAAGACTCTTCATCAACCTGAGCCGAGTCTGTCATCTGACTATGACCGCTCTATTCTGAAGTCACACCAGGAAATGGTGCGATCGACGAAGAGTAGTAGCGCAAGCGGGAAAAGGGGAAAATCAGTTGCTCAGCTCGGAGAGCAGAAAAAACAATCCACGTCCCCGCTCAAAGTGATTTACAATACCCAGGTGGGGCCGAGCACTAATATTGCTGACGAGCAAATTGATCCGGAGTTTATAACACTGTACGCAGACAAGGCAGCTGATGCAGGTTTGTCCATTGCTGAGTATATGCAAACAGTAAACTACTTCCCCGCAGCTGAATGTGCGTACAAATACCAGTACGGGAAGCCTCTTGTCAAACCCGAGGAGATAAAGGATCTACCAACGAGAATGCGAAGAGTGCATAGTTGGTATATGGAAGCCGCTAAGAAATCTATGGACTGGATATGTCTCAACATTAAGGACGAGCACTATGGAAATGGAAATGGATATGTTATGATTCAATTTGACGAATTGTTTCAGTTATACCAGCAGCAGACCCTCGACAAATCTGTCCTTAGTGTCTATTGTCTGTAAGCACTTATTTCTCTAGCTCTCCTCATTCAATTGCATATTCACATATATATATAGTACAATCATATATTATAATTGCAGAATGAAGATTCTCGAATGCAAAAGAGGTGGAATCTATGATATTGGGTTCATTGATCCAAATATTGTTTATGAAAAGACTCTTCAGCTATCTCCCAAGGATACAGAAAATAATATTCTGAGCGCAATAATATTTAACCAACACCGACGGGAAATACTATTTCCTTACAACTTCGGGTTAGTGTGTTACTCTGTTGTAAACATTCTGTTTTCCTTACTCGATGTTCACTGTATAATTGATGAGTTCTGCGTGCGCAGCTTCCACTATATTCTGCTAATCTTCCAAATTGACAAAGGAAAAGTAATGGTAATGGACCCAAAACGTAAACCTCTCTCGATGTGGGCTGACATGCAGGAAATGATCCAGCGGTAATTTCAATCTTTATTAATTTCAGTATATCGACTACTTTGTTTCATTTTCGGATATCAAGTAATTACTAACTCTTTTTATTCTTTTTCTTTCTCGGGTAGCGTTTGGAAGAGGTTCATAAAGAAGTCTCCCGGTGAATGGAAAAAACGCTTACATTTGATGTTGTGCAAGTAAATACTATCTAGATCCGCGCGCATCTCCTTAATTCTAGTGTCGATACCATTATCATGGCTAGTTGATTATTATTTTGATTGAAACAATGTTCTCGTAAAGTACTTGCAACAAGGAGACGGGAATAACTTGTGTGGATACTACGTTTGCGAGTTCATTCGTCAGACGACATGTCCCAAGGGCAGAAATTTAAACCAACTTCATGTACGTTGGTCGTTAATTCTTCTTATTACTATCTATTTTAGTTACTTAGTTTCATATATATATATTATATATATATATATATATATATATATTGACCACTCTTCTTTATATTAGATCGAACGGCTTCGGGACGGTCTTCTACCAAGGGACCGCATACGAGCAATTCAGGAGGAAATTGCGGGGTTCTTAGATGCAGACGTCATAAACGTAGATGGAGAGTACTATACCTCCGGTTGGAACTTAATTGATTTGTAATACATCCACGGTCATGTGATATGCTCGATATACTTTGCTTCCGTAATATAAGTGTTCCTTATTCTGCTTTTATATTATTCACTCGTGCGATCCGGGAGCTCCGGGGAGGGTCCACCGAGGCTCCTCTCTTCTCGTGGGACCCGGGAGGTCCGGGGAGGAGCCGCCAGGAGGTCTGGGGGTCCCAAAAAACGCAAATCGTAGAATTTCTGCCGCGGCAGAGAAAAGGGCAAAAGCCCTGCCGCAGCAGAAGGGGCATGCATCCCGGGTCGTATAGAGGACCGGGACTAATAGCCCTGGCCAGGTTCCAGCGCACGGGCCACGTGGTCAGCCCCATTTGTCCCGGGTCCTGGCACAACCGGGACCAATGGGGGAGGGGTATTTGTCCCGGATGCCCCGTCCCGGTTGCACAACCGGGACCAATGGGGCCTACGAACCGGGACTAATGCCCCTGTTTCCACTAGTGATTTGTCGTTTCTTCTTATGTTTGATTGTACTAACTAGATAAATTAATTGTTGAGATAATTGGTTCTATATGGATCATGACAATACTAGGAAATTTGCACATATTCATGATGTTAGTACAACTCATCTTCTTGTCAGTTATTATGTTTCATATATCTGCCTTTTTTCATGCTTATATTATTTATATTTTTGACAATAAATGTATACTCCAAAGTTTCATGCGACCAAAATAGAAGAAACATATAGTATGTTGAAATGATCATTATGGTTCTGGTGCCAGTTGCAATCATAGCCATTTTGGTCACAAGAGACTGTCCTGCCTGAAATGATCAGGCCATGGTACTAGAATGAAATTTTAAGCCATAGCACTAGTTTGCACTTTTTTCAATGTTTGGCTGCGGTTAGGATACGAGTGCAAAACACTAAAAGCCGAGATGAATAGATTGTAAGACATGTTTCTTGGTCCAGGCATCCAATAACAGGGGAAAATCTCTCATTTCATTTTTTGCTTAACGCCAGGCTATGAAGCTTGGAATGAGAAGCCGTGAGAAAATGCAAGTTCTTGGTCTATAAAATACTGCAAGGTCTGGTTTTTGCCTCTCATTCTCAAATTCTTCCATTATGGTTTGACCAGTAATGGTGATCTTCTCTTTTTTTTGTACGAGAGGGGACTGTAGCTAAGATGATAGGAGTTGGATTTCTCCGTGTCACCCTGGTTTCGATATTGAAACTAAGAGCAGAGCTTCCTTTTTAATTAAAAGGAAAATATAGTTATTGCTATATGAGCTAGGAACCAGCACAACTGATGAAGTTAGGAATTATTTTAGAGCTATTGCAAGAAGAATTTTTTCTAGGCGGATGACAGGGATGAGTTAGCATTAAGCAAGAAAAAGATCGCTCCAACCAATTTCATGGTAGACATTGCATCCCATTTCATCGTGGAACTTGCCATTTATATCACAATGTACTATCAAAATATGTACTACACTTAGATCAGCAATCAAGTGATTTAAAAGGAAAGATTTTGGCCAGTCAGCTCTATTTTCAATCAGCTTACACAACTTAATATCTTACTATAGTTTCTTACATGCTACTGACCCCACTTTCCTCAGTTTTGGCAGTTGGTTTGTTTGAGCTAAGTGAAATATATAATACAAGTTACCATGGCATATTCCTCTTTCCCCTCTCTTTTTTCCCCCATTTAATTCAGAATTACTTCTCCTTACGATCTTGCAACAAATAAACAGAGTGCACTCTGTTGTGTAGAAGGTACCTCAAATTTTACTAACTTTTAGTGCTGGAACTGAAAAATTATTTAAACCAGAGGGCCCTACAAGCCTGAATTACACATACAATCTCTAAAAAGAAAGAAAAAAAAATGACACCTAGCTCTTCTTGTCATGTAATCTAGTCTTTGTTGAGTTGAAAATGATTACCTTCAGGTTATAATTTTTTTCAAAGATAGAAAATGATGCAACAAACTTAACCATATAGTTGATCTATATTCCTTTTTGGAATCAACCAAAATAATCTAGCATAATTCACAGAAAAGTAATGCTTAGAAATCCAACAGTCCGACGAAAAATTTCAGCATGACCTTTACTAAAAAAGGCCATGCCGGAGTGCCAGAAATTCGCCGGAACGGAAATGAATCGACGTTCTGGCGAAACATTGTCAACTCTCAATGTGTACCTGCACAAAACCCATCCCCAATCCCCTCACACAAAACCTAATACAGATTGCTCCAATATTCAGTATGCACAAGTTCCGTCTGGTCCAGAGACGGCCTGCTGCTACATAAATCGAGGAATGTAAGTGGATGCAATGATGTCACAAAGTGGACACAGACGATAAGCCCCATACCTAACTTGGAAACAGATGGAAATAAAGCGTTCAGAACAAGCGAATAGCAGAGCAACCAACTTACAAAGTGGCAGCAACTAACGAAACTGAAAAACTACCAGGGAAAACAATAACCATTCATCACAAAGAAATGGGATGCCTGGATGCACACACATCAGAAATTTCCAGTCACAAATTCCTCATATTATTAGCTAGACAACCATATGTATCATAGCTAAGCAGAAGGAGCTGAAACACAATAGGTTCCCAGCAGCCCAACTGCGCAGATGGTGCTTAATGCTCAACACATTTGAAAGGTAGTTTGCTACAACCATAGATAGTAAAGGGCAACACGGATAGATAGATGGTTTATCATTTTCTGGCCATGGATAAAATGCAGACCTGTAGTTGCGTCCCGTGGAGGTGGGCACAGAACTAATAATCAGAGAATGGTGCTTAGGAGAACACTCTGTATGAATTTGCAGGGAAATAGCTAGAGGTTTGCAACGAGACTGTAGCACAAGTTGACAAAATCCAACAGTTATTCCCCTCCCCTGTGTTGTGCCACCTTATGTCCAGACTCTAGAATATAATTCATTTTTTCCTTACGATCATATGCTCTACTCTACATGTTGTTTAGCTGGCATATATCCATAATTGTCACTTCATGCGTCCCATGAGTTCAATTGAAAATATGGCAAATACAAGCGAGTGAGAAGCAAATAATCGTGGAGGTGGACAATGACACTGATAGAACAATGGTGAATGATGGCGTCTGAATCGTCAAAATGGTATATGCACGCGCAAGGGGTGGTTGTGGCGAGCAGGTAAAATTACCTTGTGGTCGGGCTGAGTTCGGGGACGGACCCGACGACCTCCTCGTACAGTATATGCTCCTTCTCTCACTGACGGTGGCGACAACGAGGGTACTGCTCCCTGCTCCTTCTCTCGCTGGCGCGCGATGGCGATGGAGACGGCGAGGTACTGCTCCCTGCTCCTGTGCTCCCTGGTGATGGCGACGGCGAGGTACTACTCCCTGCTCCTTCGATCTATGGCGACGGCGACGGCGGATCGCGAGACGACAGGGGAGGGGGCGAGAGATTCGATCTATGGCAACTATGGAAGACAGCGCGCGTGGGGCCACATGTCATAGACAGGAAACAGATTCTGTGGCGCATCGACGGAGAGATGCGCCATAGAATTGTGCGAATTCTGTGGCGCACCGTGCACCTTGGTGCGCCATAGAAATATGTGGGCGTGCTGTGTGGGCAGATCTGCGGGGCCACATGTCATATACATGAAGGACATTCTATGGCGCATCACTGTGGAGATGTGCCACAGAATTGAAAGAATTCTGTGGCGCACCGTGCACAACCGTGCGCCATAGAATTGTTTGTAAAAATAAAATAATATGAAAACACTCCGTATGTTGACAAATGTGTGTTAATAGCCTATTGGTTTGGTTGTGAGGTAAATAGCCCTAGACTCATGGGTTCGAATCCTAGTGTTGTACCATATTTTTTTTAATATTTTATTTAATTAGTTATAATTAAAGAAAGAAAGAAAACAGGAAATTACAATTACAAAAATAAAACACACATTGTTGTCAAAAAAAATAAAACACACATTTAATATTAGAATATTTTATTATATAACGTTTGACACACACATATGGTTGTCTAACATACACATGTGCGCATATATACATAATAAAGTTTTTTCCGTCTCGGTTCCGATCTTGCTTAATTAGCGTCTCTTGCCCTTTTTGTTGGCGACTGAATACTTTATGCCGGCCACCTTGAGATTTCTTCGCGTGAACGGACAACCGTGGGTAGGTAGGGATGTCTTCCTTCTTACTTTACCAGTAGTAGGCATGTCGAAGTGCTTGTCGAACTCCTCCTCGATCTTCGTATCACCGTTCTTGTCCAAGTCTTCCACGTTGGTGTCTCCTTCCATTCCGATGATACTCCTCTTGCCCCTCCTCACGACAACACGGCTAGGCCTTGATGAGTCGGTGATGAAGAAGCATTGGTCAACTTGGTTAGCGAGTACCCATGGCTCATTTTTCGTGGATGCGTTCTTCGATTTGGCATCGGGTATAACCATTGTGGTGAAATACCGTCCTTTTTTTCTTGACATTCTTGGCCCATCTCACACGGAACATTGGCACCATCATCTCTCCGGAGTAGTTGAGCTCCCATATCTCCTCGATCTTTCCTTGACATTAGTCTCGTCATCGCCATATGATAGCATAGTTACTCCTGAGTTTTGATTTTCGCTACTCATGTCCTTGTCCTCGGTGGAGAATCTGTAACCGGAGATGTCGTACCCCTGATAGGTCCTTACTTTCTACCCGGGGCCCTGTGATAAGGTGTATATGAGTTTTTCATCTTCCGTAGAAGACATTTTTCTCCGTGCTTCAATTAATTGACTTTGCTTGAACCAACGCGTGAAGCCGGAGTTGTGATCTTTGGTTACGTCTCCCATCTTCCTCGGCCCGCGCAATTCGATATAATTCTGGTTGATTAAGCTTTTGTGCTCTTCCACGAAAGGCTCGATCAATTTTAAGTGTTGTAGCGCTTACCCGGTGAGTCCTTTCAAAGTCGTCGCGCCGTTTCTGAATGCCGACATGGACGTCGCGGCAGCCCTCGCGGTGACCGACTCCGGTGAGCCTGCCGAGGTGCGTCTTGATGGACAAACCGACATCCTGGTTGTCTTCTGTGCTTAGGTAATTGTCGCAGAAAGAGATGGACTCGTTGGTTAGAAATCCTTTGGCCATGCTTGCGTCTGGACAAGCCCTATTGCGAACGTATCCTTTCAGGAAACTATTCTGCCTTTTCATCGGCATCATGTAGTGCCGGAACGTCGGGCCAAGATGCCTGATGTCATCAACGACATGGAGAAGGAGATGGACACATATATCACAGAATGCCGGCGGGCGCATAGTATCACCACGATCTCATCTTGTAGCATCTTGAGCTGCCTCACGCCGATCGACTTCCGGGTGATAACGTCGAAAAAGTTGCAAAGGCCAAACAACGTATCACGGACGTGCTCGTCCATTATCCCTCGGATCGCAACGGGAAGTATCTGCGTCATGAGCACGTGAGAATCGTGAGACTTCATCCCGGTGAACCTCTTCTTCGCTAATCCAGATATCTGCTTATACTCCCTGAGTACCCGTGAGGAACTTTGACTTCTAGGAGGCACCTGAAAAACTGCTCAAGCTTCGTCGGACTCAATGTGAAGCAGGCAGCGGGAAGCACCACGGTGTTCTTCTTAGCCTTTTTGCAGGGACGTTGTTTCCCTTCCGTCTTATCCTCCTCCTCCTCATCATCATTATCATCACTATCGGCGGGGACCTGTAGATTTTTCCTAATGCCAAAATGTTTCAGATCGTATCTTGCTTTCGGCCCATCCTTGGACTTTTCCGAATTTCAAATAGTGTCAAGCAGACTCTCCGTAACGTTCTTCGTAATGTGCATCACATCGAGGCTATGAGGCGTGTGGAGGACCGGCCATTACTCCAAGTCGTGGAAAACAGACCTCTCCTATACACCCAGCAACGGCTCTGTCTTGGGTCGCTTCTTTCCTGGCGAAGAGCACTCATCCCAATTTTTCAGAAGCTCGTCGATTTCCGCGCCGCTCCTCGTGCGCGGGGCTCCATCGGGCTCGTCTTTACCATTGAACAACTCACCGCGTTTTCTCCATGGGTGATCCAGGCGAAGCCACCTTCGAGACCCTGGGTACACGGTTTTCGTAGACCCAGAATCCCTTGGTAGCTGGAGATGCGGGGTCCCGTTCATGCACTTCACGCAGCCGCAGAATCCGTGGCCGACCTGGGCAGATACATGCGCGTAACATGGATAGTCTGTGACCGTCGTGAGCAACGCGGCTCGAATATGGAAATAATCTCTAGTGTAGGGGTCCCACGTACGGGGTGACGTCTTCCACAACGTGTCTAACTCGTATTTCAGCAGCCCGAGATACAAATGCATGTCGACACATGGTTTTTTCGGCCCCTGGATGAGAATACTCAAGTGTATGTACTTTTGCTTGGTGCACAGCCACGGGGGTAGGTTGTAAGGCCATACAAACACGGGCCAGTTGCTATGTGTGCTACTCTGGTTGCCGAACGGATTGAGTCAGGCGTGGAGTTTTTCATGAGGTAGGTCAAGAGGGCACACGACTTTCTTAGCCTCGTTGATACTACTTGGCAATGTGTTCCCCTCGGGAAGGCGATCGTGCCCGAATTTCATGTTCTTGTTGAAGCTCGAGTCGGTCCATCTGTTTTGCGTCTTCATCTTCAGAGCAGCAAGCGTTACATGCAAGCGCGTATCCTCGGGGCGGCACCCAGGAAACAACAGAGTCACCCCGTCTATCTCCATTTGCGCTAGCTTGGCTTTCTCGCTAGCTGCAGCTATCTCGTTGCTCGTCTCCTTAAGCAGCAGATCATGAACATGAGAGTCCCGCAAGGGAGAAATTAGCGGGGTCTCCGTGTTCACGCCTTCATCGTCATGTCGATCTTCTCCGCCGACATATCCTTCTTAATGATGATCTTCTCCGCCGTCATTTCCTTCGTCACCTTGCTCGCCCTCTTCTTCATGCACACCTTTTGCTGTCGGCGGTGCCACGTGGTTGTGGTCGTCAAAGAAACCGCGTCTGAGAAGGTGCTCCTCCAATTGTCCAGAATCAGGGTCAATCCAGCGCACGAGTTTGCATGATCGACACGTACATCTTATCTGCCGCCTGTTGCACTAAATCATGTCCGCCTTCGCGTCTTCCTTGTATCTAGCGATTCGAGCAGAGCTCATTTCTAGTACCATGGTTACATGCACACACACATAGAGAGCAGAAAATTAGAACCACAACATGCATAGTCGCCGGAAAAATTCGGCATGACCTCTCCTATAAGTAGGACATATGGGGTGCAAAAGTTTGCCGAAATGGAAGTGAATCAACATTTCGGGAAACATCCATGCACCATGGCCGCCCGCGCGCGAGAATCGGTCCACCTGCACATGCATGACAAGCACCCATACACACCGATGGCCACACGAGACATGCGCATATGCACCTCCAACTATACTCACCTAGTAGATTCGATACCGAGACGCGAAAAGGGCGAGGAGGGAGGGACCGGAGTATAGATGGAGGTTAGGGCTTCCCCTCAACAACAAGAACTTCACCAACAATTATATATCGAAAAAATTAGGTTCACCTACCAAAAATGGAGAATTAAATGTGTAAAATTGGAGGGGAGAGAAGGGGTGGTCGAGTTAGCAACATCCCCTTGGAATGAAATGAGGGAGGGGAGAGAGAGGGGGGCTACCATCTTTATGTGCACAATGCACCTTTTCTGTGGTGCACCTGCACACTATTCTGTGGCGCACTGCTGGGCTGTGCCACAGAAAAGTCACATTCTGTGGCGCATGGAGATACATGCGCCACAGAATATGGTTTTTCTGTGGCGCAGCCCAGCAATACGCCACAGAAATGCCATATTCTGTGGCGCACCTGGGTACCTGCGCCATAAAAACAGGTGTTCTGACAGCCAGTCCACTGATTGCGGTGGGCCCCACATAATTTCTGTGGCGCACGAAGCAGCCATGTGCTACAGAATTAGAATTTTCTGTGGCGCACCACTAGCAATGCGCCACAAAATTGTTTTTCTATGGCGCATGGCTTCTGGGTGCACCACAGAAGTTGTTCCATAGAAAGGCACTTCTCTACTAGTGAATGAAGATTCTCGAATGCAAAAGAGGACAAAACTATGATATTGGGTTCATTGACCCATATTTTGTTAATCATAAGACTCTTGATCTATCTCCCAATGATACAGAAGATAACCTTCTGAGGAAAATAAGGTTTCAAGAACACAAAAGAGAAATACTATTTACTTTCAACTTCGGGTGAGTGTTACTGTCATGTACACATTCTATTTTCCTTACTCGATATTCACTGTATAATTGACCAGTTATGCGTGCGCATATTCCACTATATTCTGCTAATCTTCCAAGTTGACAAAGGAAAAGTACTGGTAATGGACCCAAAACGTAAACCCCTTGAGCTCTGGGCGGACATATAGGAAATGAACCAGCGGTAATTTCAATCTTTATATATGGAACTATATCGACTACTTTGTTTCATTTTCGGATATCAAGTAATTACTAACTCTTTTTATTCTTTTTTTTGGTAGCGCTTGGAAGAGGTTCACGAAAAAGGCCAGGGGTGAATGGAAATCAGAGCTTACATTTGAAATTGTGCAAATAAGTACTACTATCTAGATCCGCGCATCTCCTTGATTCTAGTTTCGATACCATTATCATGGCTAGTTGATTATTATTTTGATTGAAACCATGTTCTCATAAAGTGCTTGCAACAGGGAGACGGGAATCACTTGTGTGGATACTACGTCTGCGAGTTCATTCGTCAGACGACCTGTCCCAAAGACAGAGATTTCAACAAACTTCAAGTATGTCAATCGTCAATTTTTCTTATTACCATCTATTTTAGTTACTTAGTTTCATTAATATATATTGACCACTCTTCTTTATATTAGATCGAACGGCTCCAGGACGGTCTTCTACCAAGGGACCGCATACGAGCAATTCAGGAGGAAATTGCGGGCTTCTTAGATGCAGAGGTCCTAAATGTAAATGGAGAGTACTATACCGCTTGGGAGTGAACTTGATTTTGTAATTCATTCCATCGCTCATGTAATATGCTCGGTATACTTTGATTCTGTAATATAAGTGTTCCTTCTTTTGCTATATATATGTATTACTTATTAACTCGTGGGATCCGGGAGGTCCGGGGAGGGTCCACCGAGGCTCCTCTCTTCTCGTGGGATCCGGGAGGTCCCGGGAGGGGCCACTGAGGCTCCTCTCTTCTCCTGGGATCCGGGAGGTCCGGGGAGGGGCCACCAAGGCTCCTTATCAGTGTATGGTGATAGGGGTATCGTACAATCGAATTGATCGCAAAACATAAAATAAAAAGGAAAACAATAAATAGAAGAAACAAAACTCTGCCGCGGCAGAGAAAATGGCGAAAGTATTGCCGCAACAGAGGAGGCATTCATCCCGGTTCGTGTTAAGAACCAAGACGAATGGCCCCTGGCTGGCTTCCAGTGTGCCCTGCCTCGTGTTCAACCCATGCATCCCGTGTCCTAGCACAACCGGGACCAATGGGGGTGGGGCATTTGTCCCGGCGGGCCCATCCCGGTTGCACAACCGGGATGAATGGGCCTTACAAACCGGGACCAAAGACCCTGTTTGTACCAGTGAGTGTCTGCAATTTCTTTCACCACTCTAAGCCAATTTTCCATGAGGATGTAGTCAATAGGGCACACATGTATCTTCTGCACGTCTAATCCTAGTGGGCAGACCAGCTTTTTTGCTTCGTACATGCTGGCGGGCAATTTATTCTTTCTTGGAAGCATGTTCTTCGGCAGTACCAGCAACTTTCCAAATGACGAGTCAGGCACACCGGTCTCTTCCTTCCACTTCAGCAATTCAAGTGTGCTACCCAGCTTCTTATGGCCATCTTCGCATGTTGGATACAACAATTTTTTGTGGTCCTCCAACATCTGATCGAACTGCAACCTCTCCTTTTCTGTGTCGCAGCCTCTCCTTGCATCAGAATTGACCCGACCAAGATCATCAGCGGGCTCGTCTGGTGCCTGTTATTCACCCTCTTCTTTTTCATTGTCTTCCATTGCGGTATCGACGTATTCAGGGAACAGAGATTGGTAGTTATCATCATCGTTCTCTTCTTCATCGCTGTCTTCCATCATAACCCCTCTTTCTCCGTGATTGGTCCAAACATTATAGTCAGAAAAGAAACCGAACCGAAGCAGGTGGCTCTGAATGACTCTTGAGGAAGTGTGATCCTTCTCAATCTGACAGTCAACACATGGACAAATCACAAAGCCATCCCGCCACTTGTTTTCCTCGGCCGCAAGGAGAAAAGAACGCATGCCTTCTCTGTAAGCGGCAGAGCGTCGATCACCATACATCCATGGATGTCTCATCTGTATCATAGACCAATATATCAAACACAACCACGATGCTAAAATTAGTACCGCGTGATCTAAACGAAAATATAGTTTCTAACCTTTTAGGACACTTGGAAATAAAGAGGAGGAAGCTCAAGTGTGGCTCTGGCACCTCATATCATGTTTGTCTTGTGTGAAAAGAAGTGGTATCACCTCTAGTGCATATGAAGAAAAAAAATAACACAAACCATATATCCTCCCACTAAGAAAAAAAAACAAGAGAGAGGGGGGAGGGGCTGCCATATGTATAGGCATGGCCCAATAGTTCCGGTTTGAGATACAAAACAGGACTAAGGGGGGGGGGGCGGACAGGCCGCAGCGGGCCTCATACCCTTTTAGTACTGGTTTGTATCTCAAACCGGGACTACAGGGTCCTAACGGGCCTGGACTACAGGCTCCCGTGGGCTGAGCCGTTTTGGGGGCGACGTGTCTGGACCTTTAGTCCCGGCTCGGGCCACGGCCGGGACTAATGGCCCAGAATAAAGGCTCCTTTTCCACTAATGAAATGCTCCATATTGGACTGTAGATGTTTGCATACATCTAATAGTGGATTATCATGTTCATCTGGTTGTAATAAGTACTATCTGAGATGTTCTGGATATTTTCTATGGGATATCTATATTTGTATCTTTTCATCTTTGGTATTATTTATCTTATGGTGACGCCACTATATGATTATGGATTATTATACTAAAGTTCTATAAATTTTGCATAGTTTCCAATGAATAGCAACAGATTATGGGTTATATTGAATTGGAAGTTAAAAGGTATTAATTATCAAATAAGATGGGATGATACTATACTTAAAGTGGACGAATATGGTTGTAACATTATTTGCCTTCAAGAAACTACAAGAGAAACATTTTATCATTCTTACATTAACCGATTTTGCTGAAAAAATTCAGTAACTTTGTATGTGTTCCATCGGTTGGTAACTCTGGAGGCATTATCATTATATGGAATGGCTCACTCACTGGTAGAAAAAATGCCTTCCATACGCCCCCTTCAGTCACCAAATTATGCGCACCGTGACTAAAGGGGTTTTAGTCCCGGTTCGGGAGGCGACCCGCGACTGAACGTCATGCGCCGCGGTTTGGGAAGCGCATAGAGGGCTTTAATTTCGGTTGGCCTGGCCACCCGCGACTAATGATCCAAACTGCTGGCATCCCTGTCTTTAGTCCCGGTTGGCCTGGCCACCCGCGACTAAAGATCCAAACTGCTCGCCTCCCGCGCGGTTTTATTTCGCGAGCGAGAGGCAGAAGGCCATTGCTACAGTGCGCACCCGAGACTCTCTGTTTCTTCTTCCTCTCTTCTTCCTCCACCAAGCACCCATGGGTTCTCCCGTTTGGAATCTTCTCCGTGTGTCCACACCATGCCGCAAGAATCTCGATGTGGCCTACACCAATATGTGCGAGAGGCTCCCCGGTGCTCTTAAGCATTTGAGCAATCTCTATGAAGAAGCCGATGAACACCATAAGTTCTTCGGGCTTGATCTAGAGTATACGGCGAATCAATGGGATGTTGCCGTCATCCAGATTTCCTTCAAGGAGATCGTTTTGGTGATGTAGGCGTTTGTCCGATCTTTCACCGCAAGAACCACCGAGATAACTATTCTCCCAATCACGTGAGCGATACACGTAACCTGAAGAACATGGATAGATTTAGGCGAGAAACGCACGAACCCTCTTGGCAGATCCAAGAACACTCGCAGATTTATTTCACACCAACCTCGACAACTCAAGGCAGATCCAAGAGCCCCCGACCCATGCACGAACCCTCTTGGCAGATCCAAGAACACTCGCACCTTTATTTGCAAAGATAATTGACGAACGTCCGAGACGCCGCCTACACGCCGATCCGCTAGGGACGGTGGTAACCTGGAACTTTTAGTTCTACATAATTTTCAACCTGGCTAAACCCTAGGCCTTGGCTCTCTTTATATAAGAGGCCAACCCCTAGTCGGTTGGACAAACCCAAACCGAAACTGACTCGAACCTAAACCTAGTTGGACTCAAACTAGATACAAACCGGCCCATTTAGAAGGCTCGGCCAACACATGCGGCTCGCATGCCTTAGACATTATACATCGTAGTTTATTGTCCTAGCGTGCTAACCAGTAGATGCCCGTATCATTCTCCCTTTCTTCAAAAGGCGTTGTCCTCAACGCCAGAAGGTCTTCTCCGGCGCTTGTGGCGTCAAATTATCATATCGTCACGCTTCTACATCCTCAAGTCTTGCTTGCCTGCCACACCACATCCTCCCTCTCGGCTAGCTAGACTTGTTCTTGGCGCCATCCATGTTTGGCACCACCAGCATGATTTAGACACATAATCTGTCAAATTGCATATGTAAACGCACCAGGAAAATCACCCCTGACACATCAGGACAGACTCCTATACCCCAAGGATCTAAATAAGCTGAATACGCTCGCGGATGCAATCTGAAATAGTGAAGGTCAACTGAGTGCATCACCCAAGACAAACAGGACAAATTCCTGCACCCCTTGAATCCAAATGAACTGAGTTAACCACCTGTGAAAATATATACTAGTGTCTGTTTTTATTTGTCTTCTTGTCCGCCGCAAACTGTACCAAAAACTTGGGCCAAACAAACCATTGCACTTGGGACCAGACTCCCACGCCAATCAGCTAGACACCACCGAGTAAACAATTCTGCACATACACACCATCCATAGGAGTATCGTTGGACAAAAGCTTCAATCCGATGTGTAAATGTCTCCACATGCAATCCATTCTTTTTTCTCTCTTGAAATCCACGTACCAAAGGAAACGTACTTGCATATGCAATATTTTTTTTTAATGCAAAAAGCTGCCCACCACGACAACTCCTGCAATTAAAGGAACTGAACCGTTTGTCTGTACTAAGGATGTACTCCACGTGATGTCCAAGGAATCGCTTTGCCCTTTCCTTTTTTTATTCCTTTACTCCAATGTAGAAATAAGGAAAGGCCTTAAGCCAAAAAGTGGTCTTAAGACCCACCCCTATACATTGTGGGACTAGACCTTAAGCTTAAATTCTTAAGACCCACCCATACCACTATGGCCTTGCCATAAGGAATTTAATAAAGCAAAGTAATATTTCTCTCACATCCTTTACCCTCTTTGTATTTGGCAATTGGTCAAAAGTTCTTCTATGTGGGATCCACCTTAAGGTCTAATTGGATCTTAAACATTGTGGGCTTTTTAGTGTGCTATAACATATGTTGTGGGTCCCAGCTTATGGCCTCAAATGAAACTAAACATTGGAGACGCCCTTAGCTGATCCACGAGAACTAACCTGACGTACCAATCGATCGGCTCCCCATATTTTTGTTTTGTTGCTTTTCTGCTTCTGGTCGGCAAGCTTGATCTTATTGGAAACTTTTCCTTTCCCGGCACGCACGGCCGAAGGAATCCATCTGATGATACACGGCGGGATTCACGCGCATATCCACTGCGATACTTTCCTTTCCTTTCCTTCACGCGCGAGGCGATCCTCGATGGAAACTACAGGTTGCGCGTGACACTCGTCAGGATCCTGTACCGACGCTTCGCGATAACAACCGCCGCTAGAATCTTGTCTCCTTTTCCTCCCGACTCGCCGAGACGAGACACCGCCCATACTCTTCGTCTGTTCGTGAACACTTTCCCCAGCAAAAATAATCAATCTGGCAATTTTTCAAAGTTGCAGATTCAATTAAACCATGAACCTCGCGGTGATCAACCTGGCGCTCTGATACCACATGATGTAGGCGTTTGTCCGATCTTTCACCGCAAGAACCACCGAGATAACTATTCTCCCAATCACGTGAGCGATACACGTAACCTGAAGAACATGGATAGATTTAGGCGAGAAATGCACGAACCCTCTTGGCAGATCCAAGAACACTCGCACCTTTATTTCACACCAAGCTCGACAACTCAAGGCAGATCCCAGAACCCCCGACCCACGCACGAACCCTCTTGGGAGATCCAAGAACACTCGCACCTTTATTTGCAAAGATAACTGAGGAACGTCCGAGACGCCGCCTACACGCCGATCCCCTAGGGACGGTAGTAACCTGGAACTTTTAGTTCTACATAATTTTCAACTTGTCTAAACCCTAGGCCTTGGCTCTCTTTATATAAGAGGCCAACCCCTAGTCGGTTGGACAAACCCAAACCAAAACTGACTCAAACCTAAACCTAGTTGGACTCAAATTAGATACAAACCGGCCCATTTAGAAGGCTCGGCCAACACATGCGGCTCGCATGCCTTAGACACTATACATCGTAGTTTATTGTCCTAGCGTGCTAACCAGTAGATGCCCCTATCATTTGGTCTTCCAATGGGCAAGGTAACACACACGTACAATCTCTCTTGTAGGATAGTGTTGCATTTTCGATTTGTTTGTTGCATTGGAAGAATACACGTGTTGCAACATATCTAACACGTGTTCCATTTTTGTTGTTGCACTAGTTCAAAGTAATCTCCAGAACTTGTTGATTTTCTTGTCAACAAGGGGTACGACTTCTGTAGCGTTCACATCACTCAAGACCGGCAGAAGTTGATGCGCTTGGGTATTGAGATACCTGAAGATCACTACATTGATCTTCAGGACCTTATCCATTTTGATGAGCTGTACGGGCACAAGATCGGGATGGCTCCGATGGCAACTGCCTTCATCCACGCCGACTACAAAACCATGAAGACTCGTTTCCCCTCGAAGAATCACATGTATTGGGGGAAGAACCCACTGGACCGGATCAATCTCGATTATGCAACAATAGATGCATACGTTGCCTTCGAGTTGTTCCGCATCTACTCTTCGGAGCTCGAGTAGATGTAATGGATATATTATGTAATCGATATATGTCTTTCTATTAATTTCTATATTATTGTTATATTAATTCCTAGCTATATTATTTCTATATTATGTCAAACACACATTTCAAAACAAACAAACAAAAACACATCAAGAAAACAAACAAAAACACATCAAGAAAACAAAACAGAAAAACTACCGTTTATATATCTGTTCACCAAAAACTATTGTTTCTATATCTGTTCACCAAAAATAAATCTAGAGGTCTAAAAATTAATCTAAGCCAGAAAAACATAGATCTAGTCAATACCAAACTCATCCAGTTGGATTTACTTCAAAATTCATTTTTGAACTCATTCTAAAAATCATAGAAAAGAGCCTACTGGTCTTTTATTAAAAAGGATGGTATTTTCATTTGGTTGTTGACCTTGATGTGAGGCTAAGTGCTATGGATATATCTTTTCAATATCTATCCAGGACATTTTAGTTTGTCCATTTTGGTTATATATTTTAAAAGTTAGGTTCAAATCATTCTCACAGATAGTCATTGCCAAAACAGTTCTTGTGTCCAAAATAATAGTCGAAACTTGGATCTCTAAATTTTATATGGTTTGGTTCATGAATTTTATCAGATTTTATTTTGCATTTAGGAAAGGGGAAAATGAATTAGTTTTATTTTTTCTGAATTTTTTGATATATTATTTGTATTTTTAAGATTTTAAAATGAATTTGTATTATTTTTCTGAATATTTTGATATATTATTTGTATTTTAAAGATTTTAAAATGAATTAGTTTTATTTTTTCTGAATATTTTGATATATTATTTGTATTTTTAAGATTTTAAAATGAATTAGTTTTATTTTTCTGAATATTTTTTAGAAATAATACAAATTAAAAAGTTAATATTCATTTATTTATTCAAAATTATTAATTACATCATTACTTTTGTTTATTAAAAGATTTATTTGAAATTCAGACAATAAAGAAATGTGGCATCGACCAACATGTTAATAGGATTGATATGATACTAGTATCACATACATGCGTGCCAAACACTTGGATGCGGGACGGGATGGAACTCGGAAGTTAAGCGTGCTAGTGCTAGAGTAGTGGGAGGATGGGTGACCGAGCGGGAAGTTTGACCACGAGTAAGAAATTTGACTAGAGATAATTGTAGTTAGACACTAAGCAAATAATAAAAATTCAGAAAAAAAAGGAAATAGCATGTAGTCCCGGTTCGTGTGGCCAACCGGGACTAAAGGTCCTCCGCCCCCGGCGCACGCCACCCGCCCACGTGGACGGGCCTTTAGCCGCGGTTCGTAAGAGGGGCGACTAAAGGGGGGGGCGGGGCTTTAGTCGCGCCTATTTAGTCCCGGTTGCGCGGCCGGGATTAATGGCCTTTGCGAACCGGGACTATAGGCCTATTTTCTACCAGTGACTATTTGATGGTGTAGTAATGCATCATGATTAATTTAGATTACAATTTAGTTGATTTGAAAAATGATTAAATTAACTTGGTATATTACCAACCTTTATGGGCCTACTAACATAGAGGAAAGAACACTATTCATAAAATGGTTGAGTAATCTTGACACGTTACAAATGGAGCACTGGATAATTTGGGGTGATTTCAATTTAATGAGAAGTTGCTCCTAGTCAGTCTCAGCGGCATGATCGCAGAGCGCGGTTGCGTAGCTCGTGAGAGCGGCGAGGGAGTAGGCTTGGACCATGAAGCAATGGGAGCTGTTCACCATTTATTTCATGGAGCGTGAGCTGGTTAGATACGGTGACATGCCCAATTACGACATGGCGCCCGCATCCGTGGTCGAGGAAGTGCCCGGCGGCGGCAAGGTTTCGCCGATGTCATCATCCATGGGAATGAGATTTGATAGGGTTAGGGTTGGGATGGGAGGGATTGGCGGATTTTCTTTTGGCTTTGTAGGGAAATTGACGTCGAGGTACACAAAGGCAACAGAGGGTAGGAAAACAGAAGAGCGACCAGAGAGAGTAGTGGGCCCAGCAGCAATGGGAGTAGACACCGCAAATGGCTGAGAAGGCTTACTGGACACCCAGCTTAAATCTTTATCTCATGTTCTTCCCTTTAGTTTTTTGTTTACTTGTAGTGTATTTATGTGTGGTGGTTGTGTGGAACACAAGCCCAAGTGATTCTTTGTGAAATAATAGTATGTTTCAGCGGCTGCTCCTGACTCCTTCATGGGAGATGCTCGTTCTAGTGGTGCCTGATGACCCACAAGTATAGGGGGTGTATCGTAGTGCCTTCGATAAATTAGAGTGTCGAACCCAACGAGGAGCCGAAGGTGTTGACGACCAGGTTGAATAAATGATTCACTATAAATACTAGCAAACAAGTTTTCTGTGGTTTTTGATATAGCAGATAAATAAAGTGCGAGTAAATAAAAGATAGTAATAATAATTATAGCAAGTGGCACAATCCTTTTTAGAGCAAAGGACAAGCCGGTTGGTTTACTTATAATGACCAAACGTTATCGAGGCCACATGGGAATTTCGTCAAGCGCTTTCGTTTCCTTGTGATTATACCCCTTGCAAGCATCTGCAATTACAAGAAAGTAATTAAGATAAATCTAACCATAGCCTTAAACTCTGGGATCCTACACTCCTGCATGCATCGGCTTCCTAACGGGTTTTAAGTTTCTGTCACTCCGACAACCCCACAATTAGTAGCCAAATAAACAATGCATCCCTCTAGGCCCATATAGGTGAAGTGTCATGTAGTCGATGTTCACATGACACCACTAGAAGAATAGCAACATAACTTAAATATCAAACCAATAAATATTACTTCAGCATAATTCCACTACTAGTTGAATGCTCGTTCTCTGCTACAGATTATGTTATTTTCTCGTAAACATTCATGCATAAAAAAAGTAATACCAGTGAACATTCATGTATAAGAAAGTAACAAGATATTCTCAACTCTATTTCCAAATTCACATATATCAAATATGTTTCCAACGATTACATTAAATAATACACTGGTAAGCGGAAAGATAAAATGGCAAAGCATATAAGATGTTTAAATTTGGCCCAGCGACATCAAGCACTAAGAACTTCCTTGTATATTATGTTTTGCATGGTCATTATCAAAGACCCATACTCGGATATTTTTCGCTTCTTTGAATTTTTTGTTTGTTCTTTTTTCTTGTCCTTGAATGCGAGGATCCTAATGTTGCGCTTTGAGGTAGCTCTTGACAACACCACATAGAGCTGACCATGGGAGAAAATCGGTTCCGGTAGGTACACACCGACAATCGGTACGGTCTGCTGTTGACAACATTTCTTCGTCGGAGCGACAAAGAGGTATTCGAGGAAGAAACACCCTATACTCGGCATGTTGTCCCATCACGATCTCCGTGTCAATGGAGTTCCTCTGGACCCTACAGACCAAAAGTCTTGTGCCGTTACACATCCCATTAGCTAGATCGGTGTTTCTAAGCAGTATAACATGGTAGTTCATCTTCATTTTAAGTGTGTGCGGAGGAGCCCATTTTGAGTCAGGTCATTCAGGAGCATAGTAGCCATGCGGATCTTCTTCTACACTGTCAACGTTGTGGTAGATCTTTTCTTCACCCTGGAAACGCTCTATGATACGCATGTTTATTACATCGACATTTTCATTCTTGGTGGAGAGGATTGCTGTAACATCCCAAGTATGAAAAACATCCATTAGAATGTTTGCTCTCTGTTATTTTATGTTTTGCATCATGACATCATGTTCATTGCATTTGTTTTGCTTTGTTTTCCAATTGTTTTCCTCTGTTTTCCCTTGTTTTCCTTTGTTTTCTATTTGAATTTCAAATCAAATTTCAAACCTTTTGTTTCATACTTGTGATGTTACCATTTTCCAAATGAATTATTCAAAATAAAGCAATTAATTGTTTCCATTAAAGTTGTAATTTCAAAACTATTGATTTGTTTCTAATCAATATTTCATTTGATACCAAAAACATTTTCAAATTCAATTGAAATTCTAAACCAGCATTCAAATAATTGTTTCATACTTGTGCTGTCACAATTTTTCCAAATAAAAAGTTCAAATCAAACCATCAATTGTTTCCATTAAACCATAAGGTTCAAACTATTTAAAATTATGGCTTTTAATAATTCACTTAATTCAAATGTCATTCAAATTCAATTACAAACAGCAACCATTTTGAAATTATGAAACAAATCAATCACTTGTTTCAAATAAACTTGAATTTAAAACTTTTTAAGTTGCTTAAGTCAAATTATTCAATTAATAATAATTTCATTCAAATTTCAAACAAATTTCAAACAGCAACATAATTTAAATATTTTGGAAAATTAAACTTTGCAAGTTGGTGCTGTTACAAATTTAATCAATACAATTTTTTTCCTAAAAATTTCTAACCTCAAAACCTCATCCTTTTTTCTCTTTTTCCTTTTCAGCAAAAAAAAAAAGAAACAGCAGAAAAAAATAAAACAAAACAAACACAGAGGGGCAGGCCAGCCAGGTGGGCTGCGTCCACCAGCCAGGCCCAGCCCAGGGCCTGCTTACCCCTTCGCGGTCGCCTTCCTCCTGTACGGCAGCTCGATGCCGCTGTCCACGTCGACGGCAGGGAGCAGGGACGGCCACCGCGCGCCTCTCTCTCCTTTATAAACCTAGCTAGCCCTAGCCCTAGCCCTAGCTCGCCACCCCTATCTCCCTCGACGCCGCCGTCTCCCTCCATCCACCATCTCTGCATCTCCTCCGTTTCTGAACCACCGCAACCGAGCCCCCACATCTGAATCCATGATGCTCGCCGTCGTTCTGGCCTCCCACCGAGCAGGGTAGGCACGGGAATCAAACCCCAGTACCTCCCTCTCCCTCTTCGACACCTACACGACGCCAAGGAACCGCTACGTCGACACCGCCGTCCGAGCTCCCGCCGCCGTCGTCTAATCACCTCGCCACCGAGCCTCTGCTACGCCTCCACCGGAGGTGAGCATCCCCTCCTTCCTTCCCCTCTCTCTTCTCTCTGCATGGGCGCACACGACCACCACGCAGCACCACACACATCCACGGCCACCGCGAGCAACAGTTCACCGCCGGTTGCCTCCGTCGAGTTTCAGTCAACTGAAACCAATTCTTCAGTTTCGTCAGTCTTAAGCGCTATCTGAATAATAACCTCGCTGCGTATCCTTACCTGACAAGCATCGAACAGCAGCACAGTGGTAGCAGCTTGCGTGCGCGAGCCCGAGCCCAGGGTTCGAGTCCCCCCTCCCGCAGTATAATTCCACACTTTTTCGCGCAGGTGCTGACAGGCAGGCCCCCCGTGTCAGCGACCCTGCGGCCACTCAAGCGCCACGTGAGCACCACGGAGGCCAGGGCCCACTAGCAGTGGCCTATCCTAGGTCACTGCGGGTGTAAATAGTTTCTGTCCAGTTTTTCTTTTAAATTTAAGTCCTTTATTTTACAGATTAGTCTCTGTAATTGAAATGCAAATAACTTTTAAAATTCAAATCCAAATAATGCAAATGAAATAGGTAATCTGCACCAAATTTAATTCTCTATCTGATTAAAGCATTTGTTTTATGTTTTGAACATTTCAAATTGTTTCAAAATTCAAATTCAAACAACTCCTTTTAAATTTGGTTAAATTTATAACTAATTCAAACTTAATTCAAATAACACAAATGAAATATGTTTTCCATGCCATTTTGAACCACCTTTTCAAATATAAAATTTGTTTCATGTTTTGAATAATTAAAATTGGTTAAATAATTTAAACCTTGTTTAAATCATTTAAATTTGCTAAATTCATAACCTGCTCAAATTAAATTATTTTTGAACATATAAAATATGTTTTCAAACCAGAAAAGTATAAACTTTTCAAATATGAATTTGCTTAAATGTTTTGAACAAATAAAAATTCAGATAAATTAATACTTGAATTAAATTCATTTAAATCTTGTTTAAACTTGTTTAATTCATAATTAATTCATCTTAAATCCTTTTTCAACAAGTGAAACATGTATTCCACCTAAAATTGTGTGTTCTTTCCAAATATGAATTTGGTTATCTATTTTGGACAATTTAAATTGGTGAAAACAACAACTGCTTGTGTAACACCTTTAAGGAACCAAAATTTCATATCTTAATAAATAAAATTCCAAACTTGGTAAACCCTATTTCTAATTGTTTCCATTGTTGTTTTCCTTTTGTTTTCATCATCCATGCATCATGCTAATTCACTTACACATGATGTTTAGTTGTAGAACAATTATTCCAACCTTAATTCATGGGCTTTCCATATGCAATCCAAATTGCATGTGGGTTCATTTAATCATGTTATGTTACCATGTCCACTAGTTTATTTTTATGCCTCAATTAAATGGTCATGCATCATCCCATGGTTGTGCACTATGCCATGTTATTGATTGTTTGTCTCTCTGCGTTGTTTGTTTGCTTCTTCTCGAATAGACGACGACGTTGAGACAGACGATACTTACGACACCCCTTCTGAGGATCTAGCTCAGTACCAGGCTGCTGAGTTTGCAGGCAAGTATTCAACCACATGAACCATTGTGTTCCTTTCCACATTGGCTACCGATACTTTCCGTTGCCTATTCTGCTAGCCCTATGAATCGTTGCTTCTGTTCCGAACCTATCACATGTTATCCTTTAACCCTGATATAGCCTCACCCCCACACCTATAACCCCTTTGCTTGTTGCCCGTGTCCTACTAGCATGCTTAGGGTTGTTTCTGCTCGAGTCTGTTGTCCGTTACTTTCTGTTACTATATTCTATTATGTTCTGGGGCTCGATGTTTAAACAATCAACCTGTTAATGTTTGAGGTAATAATAATTTGATGATGAGGCACCGGCAGGAGGCCCGGCGTGGTTTTGAGGCCTGCTAGTGTCGACCCTAATTAGGAAAAGGGTCTTGTCTACTGATCCATGATGAGCGCACTAACCGCATGTGGAAAGCCTGTATGGGCGCCCCCCTTAATTTGATTCGATTCGCATCTCGTCCAAATCGCCACACTTAGTTCGGGCTTTCCATTTGATGCATGCATGTGCAGGTGCGAACCCTTGGCGCCAGGGTGGAACTTTTGTAGTCAGCATTTAGGGCGGCGTGGTCTTAGAGTGCTATGAGGGTCCCCTTTTCTTCGTGGGGCTCGATTAGCCGCGCACGCACAGCATGTGGTTCTTTGGGCTTGATGTGAAGAAGAGTTGAGTTGTGTTGAGTGCCCCGCTTGGTGGAAGGGCCCTTCCATCTGGCGGGTTTTTCGTGTACGGCCAAATTGGTGCACCCCTGCAGGGTAAATCTTCTCGAGAAGCCGTGTTTTCCGCGGTTATGGATGACTTGGTGAAAGTACTGGCTAACAAGTACTCAGAACAACTTACACCTAACTAATGATAACTTGACTAGTAATAGTCTTATTGACACAATAACTTGAACCATCATTAATCCAACTGTGTGAGTTATCCTCGGATTGCTTCTTTGGATAAGGGGCGAGATCCAGGATGGGTTTGTTTGGAGTTAGTTAGTAGTTGGTTCCGATACGCTATCTTATCTCCTTTCTGTTAGCCGGAAGTTGTAGTATGTTTCTGTAGTTGGTTAGTGCAGCCCGCTGCAGCATCTTTTGTATCACCCCTTTCTTCCGTTGAACCCAAAGCATCTGTGCTTGATGTTGTCGGGTACATTTTGGTGAACTGTGAGTCTTGCTTGCCAGTACGTTTATGTACTGACCCCTTTGGGGCTGTGGTTTCCGCAGACTACGTTTCCGAGGATCCCCATGGTGGCTACTACGTGGAGTATGACGAGACTGCTGACGAGTAGATAGCGGACCCGGGCAGGATCCGAGACTTCGTGGATGGGCTCCGTCTTTTCGTTTCCGCCCTCTTAGGCCTATTTGGATCTTGTCTGTACTCAGACACTTTGGATGTTTCCGCTGTGATGTAATGATGAATTGTTGGGACATGTGTCCTCTGGATGATTGTATTTGCTATCTCTGCTCTAATGAGAGCTATTTGCAACTTATTTCTATTTATTTGTGTCTTAGAGATCTGTTGTGATATCACTTGTTCAAATGCCGTTGACGTACCATGTGTGTATGTTATGAAGTACGTCAATGGAAGTATCTGGATTTCTATGGGATGGTTTGCGCAGACGATGAATAGTAGAGAATGGTTGTCACACGTTTACGTGTTGGCCTACTCATATTGAGATGCGGGTGCCGGTATGCCCCGTAAGCCATTTATCTACTGTTTAACGGACTGTGAGTATCCCCTAGAAGTCCGGGTGCGACAAATGGTATCAGAGCCTGTCTGCCTGTAGGATCCCTTTTACTGGTCGCAGTTGAGTCTAGAAACTATTTTGTAGCTATATAGGAAAAATGAAACGTGAGAGTAGGAATTCTGTTCTTTTTCTTCTTTCCCCACCCACCCTCCCTTTTCTGGTAAGGAAGTGCAACGTTGTTTTCCCTTCTCATCTAAACTTTCAAGTTAGGATTTCATGAATCCTGGTTTCTCTGGGATAGTTATATCTACTAGACCATAGGAATGGAGGTGGTTGTGACATGATTTATCATGTTGCCTACTCATGATTGAGAACGGAGGCGTGTAAGCCCCGGAAGCAGATCCTCTATTCCTTAAGCAGTAGATATTGATCCTTTAGAAGCCCGGATGGGTTTTCCGTAGTACCTCAGGAGTGTTTTGATCTCGTGTTTTCCCGATGTTGATATCCTGTTCTTCTCAACACCCTTTTCGTCCGTTGAAACCTTGTTGTTGCTTTCCACTTCAGTTTTTCTACCGGCGTCTAATCAATAACTCTGTTCCACCCTTCTGGCCAGATAGTCTATTCTCCAAATGAATCAAGTACCATTCAGATATACACCCTCGATGCAAAACCTCTACCTTTACTAGAAAATGTTCCGGTGCTTTGCAAATTCCCTGACGTCTTTCCAGAAGAGTTGCCAGGAATGCCTATCATCTTGAACTTCCAGAAAAACTATCCAAGGTGCACGATGTGTTTCACGTGTCACAGCTCAAGAGGATCTTCGCAAGAAGTATCCGGACCTTTTTTCTTCTCAGTAGGAATCTCGGGGCGCGATTCCTTCAAGGGGGGCGTTTTGTAACATCCCAAGTATGAAAAACATCCATTAGAATGTTTGCTCTCTTATATTTTATGTTTTGCATCATGACATCATGTTCATTGCATTTGTTTTGCTTTGTTTTCCAATTGTTTTCCTCTGTTTTCCCTTGTTTTCCTTTGTTTTCTATTTGAATTTCAAATCAAATTTCAAACCTTTTGTTTCATACGTGTGATGTTACCATTTTCCAAATGAATTATTCAAAATAAAGCAATTAATTGTTTCCATTAAAGTTGTAATTTCAAAACTAATGATTTGTTTCTAATCAATATTTCATTTGATACCAAAAACATTTTCAAATTCAATTGAAATTCCAAACCAACATTCAAATAATTGTTTCATACTTGTGCTGTCACAATTTTTCCAAATAAAAAGTTCAAATCAAACCATCAATTGTTTCCATTAAACCATAAGGTCCAAACTATTTAAAATTATGGCTTTTAATAATTCACTTAATTCAAATGTCATTCAAATTCAATTACAAACAGCAACCATTTTGAAATTAGGAAACAAATCAATCACTTGTTTCAAATAAAATTGAATTTAAAACTTTTTAAGTTGCTTAAGTCAAATTATTCAATTAATAATAATTTCATTCAAATTTCAAACAAATTTCAAACAGCAACATAATTTAAATATTTTGGAAAACTAAACTTTGCAAGTTGGTGCTGTTACAAATTTAATCAATACAATTTTTTCCTAAAAATTTATAAACTCAAAACCTCATCCTTTTTTCTCTTTTTCCTTTTCAGCAAAAAAAAAAGAAACAGCAGAAAAAAAATAAAACAAAACAAACGCAGAGGGGCAGGCCGGCCAGGTGGGCTGCGCCCACCAGCCAGGCCCAGCCCAGGGCCTGCTTACCCCTTCGCGGTCGCCTTCCTCCTATACGGCAGCTCGATGCCGCTGTCCACGTTGACGGCAGGGAGCAGGGACGGCCACCGCGCGCCTCTCTCTCCTTTATAAACCTAGCTAGCCCGAGCCCTAGCCCTAGCTCGCCACCCCTATCTCCCTCGACGCCGCCGTCTCCCTCCATCCACCATCTCTGCATCTCCTTCGTTTCTGAACCACCGCAACTGAGCCCCCACCTCTGAATCCATGATGCTCGCCGTCGTTCTGGCCTCCCACCGAGCAGGGTAGGCACGGGAATCAAACCCCCGTACCTCCCTCTCCCTCTTCGACACCTACACGACGCCAAGGAACCGCTACGTCGACGCCGCCGTCCGAGCTCCCGCCGCCGTCGTCTGATCACCTCGCCACCGAGCCTCTGCTACGCCTCCATCGGAGGTGAGCATCACCTCCTTCCTTCCCCTCTCTCTTCTCTCTGCATGGGCGCACACGACCACCACGCAGCACCACACGCATCCACGGCCACCGCGAGCAACAGTTCACCGCCGGTTGCCTCCGTCGAGTTCCAGTCAACTGAAACCAATTCTTCAGTTTCGTCAGTCTTAAGCGCTATCTGAATAATAACCTTGCTGCATATCCTTACCTGACAAGCATCGAACAGCAGCGCAGTGGTAGCAGCTTGCGTGCGCGAGCCCGAGCCCAGGGTTCGAGTCCCCCCTCCCGCAGTATAATTCCACACTTTTTCGCGCAGGTGCTGACAGGCAAGCCCCCCCTGTCAGCGACCCTGCGGCCACGCAAGCGCCACGTGAGCACCACGGAGGCCAGGGCCCACTGGCAGTGGCCTATCCTAGGTCACTGCGGGTGTAAATAGTTTCTGTCCAGTTTTTCTTTTAAATTTAAGTCCTTTATTTTACAGATTAGTCTCTGTAATTGAAATGCAAATAACTTTTAAAATTCAAATCCAAATAATGCAAATGAAATAGGTAATCTGCACCAAATTTAATTCTCTATCTGATTAAAGCATTTGTTTTATGTTTTGAACATTTCAAATTGTTTCAAAATTCAAATTCAAACAACTCCTTTTAAATTTGGTTAAATTTATAACTAATTCAAACTTAATTCAAATAACACAAATGAAATATGTTTTCCATGCCATTTTGAACCACCTTTTCAAATATAAAATTTGTTTCATGTTTTGAATAATTAAAATTGGTTAAATAATTTAAACCTTGTTTAAATCATTTAAATTTGCTAAATTCATAACCTGCTCAAATTAAATTATTTTTGAACATATAAAATATGTTTTCAAACTAGAAAAGTATAAAATTTTCAAATATGAATTTGCTTAAATGTTTTGAACAAATAAAAATTCAGATAAATTAATACTTGAATTAAATTCATTTAAATCTTGTTTAAACTTGTTTAATTCATAATTAATTCATCTAATCCTTTTTCAACAAGTGAACATGTATTCCACCTAAATTGTGTGTTCTTTCCAAATATGAATTTGGTTATCTATTTTGGACAATTTAAATTGGTGAAAACAACAACTGCTTGTGTAACACCTTTAAGGAACCAAAATTTCATATCTTAATAAATAAAATTCCAAACTTGGTAAACCTTGTTTCTAATTGTTTTCCTTTTGTTTTCATCGTCCATGCATCATGCTAATTCACTTACACATGATGTTTAGTTGTAGAACAATTATTCCAACCTTAATTCATGGGCTTTCCATATGCAATCCAAATTGCATGTGGGTTCATTTAATCATGTTATGTTACCATGTCCACTAGTTTATTTTTATGCCTCAGTTAAATGGTCATGCATCATCCCATGATTGTGCACTATGCCATGTTATTGATTGTTTGTCTCTCTGCGTTGTTTGTTTGCTTCTTCTCGAATAGACGACGACGTTGAGACAGACGATACTTACGACACCCCTTCTGAGGATCTAGCTCAGTACCAGGCTGCTGAGTTTGCAGGCAAGTATTCACCCACATGAACCATTGTGTTCCTTTCCACATTGGCTACCGATACTTTCCGTTGTCTATTCTGCTAGCCCTATGAATCGTTGCTTCTGTTCCGAACCTATCACATATTATCCTTTAACCCTGATATAGCCTCACCCCCACACCTATAACCCCTTTGCTTGTTGCCCGTGTCCTACTAGCATGCTTAGGGTTGTTTCTGCTCGAGTCTGTTGTCCGTTACTTTCTGTTACTATATTCTATTATGTTCTGGGGCTCGATGTTTAAACAATCAACCTGTTAATGTTTGAGGTAATAATAATTTGATGATGAGGCACCGGCAGGAGGCCCGGTGTGGTTTTGAGGCCTGCTAGTGTCGACCCTAATTAGGAAAAGGGTCTTGTCTACCGATCCATGATGAGCGCACTAACCGCATGTGGGAAACGTGTATGGGCGCCCCCTCAATTTGATTCGATTCGCATCTCGTCCAAATCGCCACACTTAGTTCGGGCTTTCCATTTGATGCATGCATGTGCAGGTGCGAACCCTTGGCGCCAGGGTGGAACTTTTGTAGTCGGCATGTAGGGCGGCGTGGTCTTATAGTGCTATGAGGGTCCCCTTTTCTTCGTGGGGCTCGATTAGCCGCGCACGCACAGCATGTGGTTCTTTGGGCTTGATGCGAAGAAGAGTTGAGTTGTGTCGAGTGCCCCGCTTGGTGGAAGGGCCCTTCCATCTGGCGGGTTATTCTTACGTGTACGGCCAAATTGGTGCACCCATGCAGGGTAAATCTTCTCGAGAAGCCGTGTTTTCCGCGGTTATGGATGACTTGGTGAAAGTACTGGCTAACAAGTACTCAGAACAACTTACACCTAACTAATGATAACTTGACTAGTAATAGTCTTATTGACACAATAACTTGAACCATCATTAATCCAACTGTGTGAGTTATCCTCGGATTGCTTATTTGGATAAGGGGCGAGATCCAGGATGGGTTTGTTTGGAGTTAGTTAGTAGTTGGTTCCGATACGCTATCTTATCTCCTTTCTGTTAGCCGGAAGTTGTAGTATGTTTATGTAGTTGGTTAGTGCAGCCCGCTGCAGCATCTTTTGTATCACCCCTTTCTTCCGTTGAAACCAAAGCATCTGTGCTTGATGTTGTCGGGTACATTTTGGTGAACTGTGAGTCTTGCTTGCCAGTACGTTTATGTACTGACCCCTTTGGGGCTGTGGTTTCCGCAGACTACGTTTCCGAGGATCCCCATGGTGGCTACTACGTGGATTATGACGAGACTGCTGACGAGTAGATAGCGGACCCGGGCAGGATCCGAGACTTCGTGGATGGGCTCCGTCTTTTCGTTTCCGGCCTCTTAGGCCTATTTGGATCTTGTCTGTACTCAGACACTTTGGATGTTTCCGCTGTGATGTAATGATCAATTGTTGGGACATGTGTCCTCTGGATGATTGTATTTTCTATCTCTGCTCTAATGAGAGCTATTTGCAACTTATTTCTATTTATTTGTGTCTTAGAGATCTGTTGTGATATCACTTGTTCAAATGCCATTGACGTACCATGTGTGTATGTTATGAAGTACGTCAATGGAAGTATCTGGATTTCTATGGGATGGTTTGCGCAGACGATGAATAGTAGAGAATGGTTGTCACACATTTACGTGTTGGCCTACTCATATTGAGATGCGGGTGCCGGTATGCCCCGTAAGACATTTATCTACTGTTTAACGGACTGTGAGTATCCCCTAGAAGTCCGGGTGCGACAATTGCTCGAGACGTCATGTAACCCGAATTAGCCATATTATGGTCTAGGGACAGAAACACGTGGTCGATCAGTTTCTCTATGTTGCTACCTTTCCTGTCGAAGGCACGCATATATCTTTGGGCAGCTGGATGTTTCCTTCCTCGTCCATTTCCTTGGTGCCATTGCCTACCCTTAATAGGCATTCTGCGAACCGCAGATCGTTATGAGCCCTCATGTTGGTGACGAGACTTCGCTAGCGTATGCATTTCCAGAGGTATGAACTACGAAGGGACGCGTTGAATATCTGACCTCGTGACCCTTTCCTGACTACTGGAAGCACCTGCCTGAATTCCCCACTGAATACAACAGTCTTTCCCCCGAAAGGTGGCTCCTCTTGGCCCATTACGTCGCATGTGCTCTTATCCTATGCATCAATTGATTGTCAATTCGTCATGGTGGCCTTGTCCCATAGGATGAGCGAAGCCTTCTTTAGTAGCTTGGCTATCCCACTCTGCTTGTTAAATTTGCACGATGCCCCTTCTTCAAAGTTTAGTGGTATCTTGGACCTCGAGTGGGCGGTCCTGCCTCCAGGCATGATAGAAGACACCCCCTTTTATGTCATCAACAGCCGCTAGTATCTCGTCATAGGCAAGCCTCTCCTCAGGGTTTAGTGAGGACTCCACAGATATTCCATCCTCGTCAATCTCAATATTGGTTTCCTCGATGATCTCCCTGGCCTCTCCGTATGTGGTGTCATAGGTCTTGTTGATATCTTGAAGAGGGAACAACTTTATTTCCTTGCCCATGGACTGTAGCATTCCCCCGATATCAGGCAACACCATCTGCTCCACCGTGATTGGGCATGTGTGACACTGCTTATAGTCGACAGACATCGCCTCAAAGTGCCTATCCCAAAGACCATGAACATCTCTAGGCTCACAAAAGACCAAGATCGTTGCAAAGAGCCTCCTCAGCAAAATGGGCATGGCCCACTGCTCCGACTCAGTAAACACTCGTCAAGCGTGTTGTCGACCTCGATGAGACCCCTCCTCTCTGCAGCCTCCCGAAAGTTATCACATACCACACCATCCACGGTTTTCAGGTCTTCAAAGGACATTGATCCTGGTACGTGGTTTAGAACCCCCCGTAGAAAGTACCGCCCCCCCTAGGTAGGATTGGCTGACACGATTCGGCCTACTTGGTAACCATGTTCCCTTTTTTCCAATACTTTGTTCTTTGCCATGTGAACCTTCCCGGAAAGTCCTTGTATAGAATATCCCGAGCCCACATATGTTCCTGCTTAGCCATGAAATACTCCGTCAACATAGACTTTCATGCTTTATTATTGGCGAGGACGTTATTCAGGTTCTCTCCCGCTTTGAATGTGACCATGTGCATGTTTGGGAGATGTAGAGGCAACTGCCGGACAGATGGATGGTTCTCATAGAGGGTGAAGCCGAATATCCTCCACATCGCCTCCGGTGGAGTTATCCACCTTTCATCAATGAATCTCTTTATCTCGTCTATGTTACCGTCGGCGTCGGGCTGGTCGATATTGAAGGATGTCTGATCATGACCCTTGTATATGTACTTATATAGGTACTTGACAGCCTTTATGCTGGATCACACCTCCACGTTGAAGTGACAGTTGAACATCCGTAGGAGGAATGGATTGTACGGAACAACCCATCTATTGTCTAGAATTTGACGATGGACCTTCGCCGAGCGACCATCTTTTCGTCTCCGATAAATGGGATAGGAGTATTTTCCTTATGAAGTGGTCTCCTTGAACTCCCGTCGGTACCTGCACTTGCACGAACCCTCTTGCATGCACACATTATTGGGATTCACGACCCCGCATGCGCCGTGCATCATATGCTTCACGACCATGGCGTAGAGCTCCGGATACTTATGCTTGTCTGGGAGCTCACCAGATATGAGACGGCCGTACTCCTCTGGCACAACAAGCTTATATCTCGAATCCATAATCAACAGAAAATGGGCATGTGGGAGGCCCCTTGTCTGGAACTCCAACACATAGAAATATGCCTTCACAACGCCCACGATGTTTTCCTTGGTCAACATATGTTTCATCGTCTCCAGCTTGACTCTGAACACTCGCGCCACAAGATCTGGTCGGTCCTGCGGGGTTTGTCCTAGAAGTAACTCAACTTGTATCTCCTGCCAATTTGGGTTGCAGGTCATCGTAAGGAAGATGTCAGGCTTGCCATACATCTGACCAATGCCATGACATCCATATGCCTCTGCTTCATGTCACGGAAGCCCCCCTGAAACGACCACGGGAGAACAGTCCTAGTGCCAATAGCGCTCGCTCGTGTCTCCCCAGCAGTGATGCTATCGACAACAACTTTGTATAAGTCAGCACGTAGCTCCGCCTGGTGGTCTCTAATCCATTTTAACCTACATCCCTATATCTTTATGTACATGTCGACCCCCCACTGTTGGAACAGACGCCCCCTATGCACTATGGGGATGAATTTCGCAGGACACATCTGTAGCCTATAGCAGTAGTAGTTCCTGACGGAGACGCATAAGCGGCCACCCCCCACTGCGTGAATCATTGAAAAATGAAAGTTAGACAAAAATTGGAGAATGGTTTTTATCTTTAAAATGCACAAGCATGTCAAATAGGAGAACCTTCTTCATCATCATGATCCACCCTAGGGAGTTGCGCAACGTGCCAAGACTTGTCACGTTTAGGAATATTTGGATGCCATCCGAGCTCCCCCTTTGGGAAGAAGAGGGGATACGAGAGCGGACCGTAGCACCCTTGTGTGGCATGTATGCTATACTTCTCATTGTTGTTACCATAGAGGTTAATGTTGCGCTTGAACCTATTTGCTAGTTCACTACCCTCGACCTAGATGGCAGCCACCTCCGATGATAATGGCAGATTGTATCTTCGTTGGTCTAGCTTATGGTCGGTGTTCAGTTCTATCAGATAATCCTGGACATTGTCCCTATGGGACCCCAAACTCCTAAACTGCTAAGAGTAGGGGTTTCCTCTCATGACGTTTGTCAATTTTTGGACAACCTCCTGGTCTGGCTCCTTAGTGTCTTCCTTCCGGACAACTGCCGATGTTCCGGATGAGAGCCTGGACCGAAGGAATGCACTTTGTGGTGTAGAAAGCCGCTGGCCCGGAATGTGTAAACACCAGACCTCATGTTCGTGCAACTGTTATCAAGGCTGACACCAAGGGTTGGGAAGGAGAAGTGACCATTGAAAAATCGGATACTCTTCCGGAAATGTCAAGAGTCTGCATCCACGCTAGACCATAACCTCATCAGCTCCGGGTTAGGTACTGGTTCAGCCAGTTCAATTTGCCGATTTCGACAACAGAAACCGTCAGTCTCATAGTCAAACTTCTTGGCCTTGCAGTTTGTGCAGTCTAGGACTTTTTTCAAGATGTGCATTCTATCAGGGAGGTTCGAGTAAACAAAGTCGAAAGGATCGACAAAGTCAGCGCCGGACGAGTCTGTCAGATCATCAAGGTCCACACCATCAACATCAGAACCTACAAACATAATGTGTCACAACGGGGATTTGCGTCTTTACTCCTAAGTTGAAGAGACGATGGAAAGCCTTGCAGACGTACCTTCACCATCAAAATGTGTAGTACTCATCATCCATGAAGCCTTTCAGGGGCATCATTATTTTCCATTAGCCTTCCTAGGAAGGCCTCCATGTCACATGCAACTTATTTTACTCTATGAGTAGTGGTATGATGAGTCTTAACATAAGACATGGAGTAAAGATAGGAGATCACCGTCGGTTCCGATGTTGTCGTCTGACATGCTCTCTAAAGGTTAGACGGGAGGTGAAGCATCTCCCTCTAAGGTGGGTGATATGTATATGCTCAATGTTGGGTTTGTCGTCTCCAAAGCAACTGCATTTGGGCATGGCATTGCGATGGACTGAGCGCAAGGGGTGTTACGTTTAGCTGCGGCATTTGCCTCACGTTGATCTAGCAATTTCTCCCTCGCATGTTTAGGTACGCTCTTGTCACGACCCCGGACCTAGAGATATACATACTGTTATGTGCTCCTAGCCATGGACTCACAAGGGCTTCAGGGTTACCAGCCCCGGCCGCAACAAACAACGGCAGGCAGACTGGATTCATCGGCACGTAGTCCGGATCCCCAGTCTACTACTCCTTGTATCCATGCTAGTCATAACCAACTATGCATATCAAAGCGTCCACGAATCGAATGAAACTGAAGGAAACGGGACCAAAGCTATACAGAGATGCTATGTGTCCAGAAAGTGCAACAACAATCGAGGGTTACTGGGGTTACCTCGCCCCAGGCCGATCACAACGACAGGCGGGCTCGGACATGGATCATCGGCTCCACAACCCCTCGACTGCGACAACTATGCAGGCATAGCCAAAACTGTATAACAATGAGCTCGAAACCAACAACCGATCAAAGCAACACTCTAGACAATGAAATTGTATTAAACAGGTGTTACTAGAGTATAGCTTACAAGCAGAGGTCACATGACCCAACATTACATCAGACAACGGAAGGCAAATTATGTTGCTAATCAACAAGAACCAAAAAGGCCTAAGAGGCCGCAACATAAGGCGACGTCCCAGCCCATAGATTCCAGGCTGCTACCTGGGAACCCCAAACTACTCGTCGATGTCCACGTTGAATCGCCACCGATGGAGTTCTTCTCCTGAACCAAAATTAAGCAAACCTGAGTACGGGAGGTACTCAACAAGACTTAATTAACCTATTATATATCTGCTATCTTCGGAAAGTGTTTTATGAAGGCTGATTTGCGTAAAGCAATCTTTGTTTTGCAAGTTGAGGGAGGAATAGCACGTCTCATAGAATGTTTTGAAAACAGATGAGAAAGCTACTCAACTACTGAGATCATCTTCTTCTTGTATTCCACCAAGTCCTCATCATTCCCACACTATCTCATGCTACAAGGATCACCCCTCCCGGCATCTCCGGGGAGGCACCCTTCAATCATGGTTAACAAGTTTTAGTCATTCCGTTGAAGTTATCTATGATCACAGAATCCGTTGCCAAGTCGTCCGTAACCGTGGACACGGCTTCTTGAGGAGATTTATCCCTGCAGGGGGTACACTTTACCCACACGTACCATCCGACTCTTAACGCCACATGTACGCTCGTCCATGGAGCGCGGCAGAGGGTGGCTGGCCACGACCTTTACCTTGCTCGACCCTATCCATGAGTCAACCCAAACAGGGCCACCCCGTCAACAGGGAGTTGGCCACCTCCTGACGGCACCTGTTCTGTGAGTCGGGAACAAGATCCGTGTACGTCCATCACTTGTCCCGGTCACGCCCTAAGTTTTCCCCAAATCGTTTTCGGACTCACACGCAGATGGAAATATCAAACTACGTGACTCATGGACGTGGCCAAACAAGTTAGTTAGTCGAGCGCGGTCTGTTAGGCCCCGCGTGTGGTTGCACGCTCAGTCTTGGCTTCGAAGGCGAGAACTCGCTCCTAGGGGCATGAACAGGACAAAACGCCACAACCCATTGTGGCCTCACATCCATGCCAGTATTTAGTCAAGTTATCAAAGTTAATTCAAATCATAACAACATGACATAATAGATTCACGTATTGACCAGATTCATCAACCGGATGGATCAGATCACAACTAGGCATGGCTAAGCAAGACTCACAAGGTTTAGCGAAGCGCGCACAAACAAACCTATAGCTGCTAGGTGAAGTGGATCAGAATATCTAGGTTATGCAGTATATAGGGGAACTACTGACATCAAATAGTTTAACCGAATGCAAAGTACGAGATTCAAATCACTTTGAAAACCATATATGAGCAGATAAGAGGTTATGCTTGCCTTGGTTATAAGAAAACCAGATAAAGATCTTCTGGAATAAGTGCTTGACTTGTCGGTTAAGATCAAGTATTCGTCGTTGGATTGTTGGCCTTCTCTTCGGAGTCACGTTCTACCGAGAGGGAAACAAACACCGAAAGAGGAATAACAATCAACACATGGCATCGATGCAATGCGCAATATGTATGCATGAGCAAATTAATGCATTGAAATAAAGCCCTAAGCATGATCGTTGGGTTGCTAGGGTTCATATGTCCGTTAGGTATTTTTACTGAATTTATCCCGAAATAGACCCCGGAGGGGGTTTCGGGCGATTATGGAAGTGAGTACCATTTTAGTTGCTCAAATGAGGTTGAAAACATCATAAACATGTTGCATTTGTCATTTTGAGCAATTTGGTATATAACTTTTAATTTTCTAAATTTGGTGAATAAAAACTTATTTTTCTATTTTAAATGATTAAATAGCATTAAATAAAGGTCATTTTTGAACTTTACCAAACATACATGAAAATGACATTGTTGGGTTAGAAATAATTTTGTGAACAGCTCCATATTTTTATTTTATTTTTCTGATTAATAAAACATTAGATATTGAATTATTTAGATTAAACATTTTTCTGGAATTTAAATAACAGGGGAGATATGACATCAGCGCTACATCACTGTGACATCACCCAACACTGATCTTCACAGATTCACTCCAAATTCGATCAAATTCGTTTGCAATTGAAGGAACAAACTATACCATTAGAGAGAGGAGAAGATGGGGAGCCTAGGGAGGGCCTCGGCGGACCGAACGGTCGCCGGAGTGCTCGCCGGCGACGAGGAACCGCGGCGGCGGCCACGGGTTCCGGCGACGGGTAGCTCCAGAGGGGGAGAGAGGAAACGGAGGGGTCCGGGAGAGGGAGGAGCTCACCACGAGCTTGATGGTGCGGACGGGGAGGCCGGAGGGGCGACGGTGGCGGCGAATCGGCAGCGGTGGCCGTCGCCGGACTTGGAGAAGATGGGGTCGGGGCGGCGATCTCCGAGCCTCCCTGTTCAATTCCTTGAACGAGGTGGGAGAGGAAGTTGAGGTGGTCCTATTGGTGGTCTCGGATTCCTCGGGGACGGCCGGAGTTGCTGGCAGTCGGCGGCGGCCGGTGACAGAAGGTTTGCTCGTCGGAAATATCACAGAGAGAGAGATAGGATGAGGGAGCGAGTGAGACCGAGGGAGAGAGGAGCAGCACGGCATCGACCTGAACTCGCCAACCGTGCAAGCAAGCGCACAGTCAGGAGGTGGCGATCGACGACCACGGCGCGGACACGCAGGTGCTTCTTCTGGCCTGAGGTAGAAGACAAGGAACATTTTCAGAAAACCCCCCTGGAACCTTTCCAAAATTGTAAGGAGGTCCTTTTCCTATTTAAAAACAGAACAGAAAAGGAGTTTTAGGGACCTTTTTGGAAACAGAAAAATTGGTAAAAATACATTTTGGAAAACTCATGAAATTTGCAAGCTCACCATGTATTTTCTTTCCAAAATTGAAATTATTTTTAGAACAAAATTTGTGCGATCACTTTAAGTGATTTTTGGTCATTTCATATGTTATTTTCAAATGCAAAATTTTTTTTAACCAATGTTGTTATGCATGTATGAGATGAACACACACCACACACCCTAATGTGTCAAAAAATTGGGATGTTACAAATCTACCCCCCTTACAAGAATCTCGTCCCGAGATTCCCGAAGGAGAAGAAAGAAGGAACACCGGTTTGGACGATCTTCTCGAATCTTACGGTTCTTTTCTTGAAGAAGTTAATCCGTAGCATCTTGGAGTATTGAACGGACACACCTTAGGTCAGAGGGAAACTCTTAGGAAAATGATCTTCACAAAGATCGAGTATCTCATGGGTAACTCATGACAGGGATGTTCATAAAGAACTTTTGAGTTAACATACATGAAACACATCAAGATAACGGACTGAATAGAAGATAGTTTCAAGTTTGCAGACGATTGGTCTTGAAAGGATTTAGAATATGAGCTTTGCACAAGACTTTAAATCCTTTTGGAAGAAGAAGGTTGGACAACTTATCACCTCGAGGTTTCTTCGAAGCAAAACACCAAGATGGGAAGGAGGGTCTTGAATATCACAATGTAATATCCGTAGACGAGGGAAAACACGAGAAAACACTATAATCGTGAGTCGGAGAGAAATTGATACGAGATCATGTTCACTCTTCGGAGTGGACACGGAAGATGAAGGAACTTTCATTCCGTCAAAGTTTATCGAAAACTTTGTCAAAGATCGGAACGTTACTTTATGACGGAAGATAAGTAACCACAGAATGTTGGAACACCGTAGTGGAGGAGGAACTCTTGGTCATACCATAAGGCTGGTTAACCAATGAGGATTGAAACACCGGAAGGAAATACAGGATCTCTTTCCTATAGAGGTTTGGACGTAGCCATACATCTACCACCTGGTTGAGATCCCACGGCTGAAGTAACTGACAAATTCACACAATGTGTGAGATGAACAGAACTTCAGGTACCAACAACTTGAAATAGGGAACTGATCAAAGGCGGTTACAGAACACCACGAGATGTTTTCATGGTGAACTTGTTTCCACTGAAAGAAAAGTTTAGAGGATCAACTGAGAGATATTGGAAAGATCAACTTCCAGGTTATCCTGGATGTTCAAGATACCGACAGCAGGCTCATGACAAGCCTTCTATAGGTCATCAAGTGGAAGTGAAACTTTGGTTTGGAAGATCGGGGAGGAAAACTTGTTAGAATAAGCCAGACAAGAATTCTCACGGAGAGTGGTTGTTCTTACGGATTCAAAGAGATATGACATTAGGCCTTACGGCTAATTGTGTCAACCACAACATCAATCATGCCGTATTTTCAAATGGACCTAGTTCAATACCCTTGAAGAAACACCAACCATCGTTGCTGCTTGAGATTCAGCTCTGGTTAGTGGGTTTAAAAACGAGACTCGGTATGTTTGATCAGCAGAATTGCACCAATTACAGTTGAGGTACATTTACTGGATTCTCAAGCTATGGACTACGATGTCAAGCTCAAGAGGATGAGCGAGATTGCAAAACTCATGTATTAGCAACTTGTGAAAGACGGTTGCATCTACATGGTTTACTTACAAAGAAACACACCGGAGTCCTTGTTGGGAAGATGGTTACAAAGATATCGAAGATCTTGAACTTCTTCTCTTTTGCAAACAATCAGTCAGGGGCTTAGTGTGGATTCAAACTTATTCAAGTAAATGGAGGTAACAACCAACCATCTCAAGAATACTCCACACATGCATGACTGACTGGGATTATTCCCGAGGGAACAAGGAAACTACACTCGGATCCACGGCGTCAACTTTCACCAAAAAGCACATGGACCAGAGAAAGTCACTTCAAACATCCAGAACACAAATTCGTGATAACACAAAGATGGTTCTTAAAAGTTTCCAACATTAGTGCCAAGTGTTCAACATGAACCTCTTGCAACTTGGAGAAAATAGGAATGTCATCGATGGGCTCGACAACACCTTATCACGATACTTCAAGCAGAGGGATTTATATGGTATATGAACATGGCGGAACATTGGTTAGACCAAAGGACCTGAAGGTTTACTCGGGCAAAACACCATGAGTGAAAACACCATCAAGATAGTCCTTGAATCTGGACTTGATCTGACGATAGCCCAAATCAAATCACAGCATGTCCACTAAAGAGATACTATCTTGCTTCAACATGAGGAGAACTAGACATCCCTTAACAGAGGATCAAGTTAGGCAGAGCTTTTGCCTTTCAACTCTCCAAGTTATTGTTTTAAGCTCCACCAACTAGTCCAGGGATCCAGCAGGGTTCCTTGGAGGAAGGAGTAGTTCAAATTACCCCTTATTTAGACATTACGGTCAGGTGACAAACCTGGTGATACTTCTAGCAAGACAACCAGAATATCACAACCTACCGTTATGTCTCGGAATTTGGAAGGGAGGTTTGCTTTTCAAAGCAACTGATATGATCTTGAGAGCTTCTGCATGAACCTAACTCTTTGACCAAGAATGTGCATCGGAATAAACGGATTTGGTAACACGATCAACTTTATATAGAGGCCGGGTGACCAATAGTGCTAAGAAGGATACAGATGTTTTCATAGATTTTCAAAGCAATAAGAATTGCTAGGAATATCTGTTACACATGTCGAGGAGCAGACCCATCATTCTCAAGCATTCAAGCTTGGAGGAAGGGGGAGTGAAGATGTGTGAGAGCATCACTTCATCATTAAGGCCATGAAATTCAACACGACCTTTTGATATAAAGGAGTGTGATACTCGAAGGTAGAACAGAACAGAAGCTATTGAAACTTCTTTAATCTGCAGATTACAAAACTTTGACCTGGTCCTAGAGATGAACGAGGTACCGGAGTTTGTTTCTCCTGACATTCCAAAGTGGAACGTTCTGACAGAAAACAAGAACAAATGCATTGGAAGAATCCAACACACATAGGCAACTGGAGGGTAGGAACGTGCTCCGGAGAATCCAGAGATCACGTTGATTGCACAGGGTAGTACTCAGTTGTAAAACCCATGCTAAAGGAGAGGTATAGCTGAATCAAGAACAAGGATATGGGAATCATAAAGAACACTCTTGTTGTGATCCCTTTTGGTTCTTAGAGAAACCCTATGGCTATTGGAACTAAGATTACCTAGCCATCCTGAGGTAGAACAGATTCCTCAGGATCCAAAGAAACAGAACTTGGGTTAAAGGTCAGCATCCTGTACTGATAGCGTGAGCATCACATGGTTATGAAACCACATAATTCAACCCACCACATTTCAGCACATTCCGGGACCTTCGGTTCAAGTCAGAGGTTGAAAACACACGAAAAGAGTAACTACTATATGAGTGCCACAAAGGACACTACAATTAGCAATCACGAGGTATCTTTCAAAAGACAACGATAGCTCCGGAAGAACTTTAAGCAGAGGATAACGGACACATTCGAGATGAAAAGAAAATCTCGAGGTTCAGGATTTAAGACTTTGGAACATGAGTATGTGGAACCCACACAACTCTGAGGTATTAGGATGGAAAGGAAATCTCCCATTTGAAACGAGAGATAACGGAGTATGGAACACACACGACTCTAGAAACTCATAACTAGGTCAACTTGGGTGAAAGAAACGTCTTGCCAAAGAAGGCACCTAAGTTTTGAATGAATAGAAGAGATAGCGAAACCTTTTCAAATCAAAACAGGTAAGAAGACCCAGAGTTTAGAGCGATACCAGATAAGGAGTAAAAAGAATCGTAAGAAGGTTTTTCACAATCATTTGAAGTTTCAAAATAGTTTTCACAATCACTAGACTAAACATCGACCAAGCAGTAAGGTTTTCCTACAGGCAGTCCTGCTCTGATACCAAGACTTGTCACGACCCCGGACCTAGAGATATACATACTGTTATGTGCTCCTAGCCATGGACTCACAAGGGCTTCAGGGTTACCAGCCCCGGCCGCAACAAACAACGGCAGGCAGACTGGATTCATCGGCATGTAGTCCGGATCCCCAGTCTACTACTCCTTGTATCCATGCTAGTCATAACCAACTATGCATATCAAAGCGTCCACGAATCGAATGAAACTGAAGGAAACGGGACCAAAGCTATACAGAGATGCTATGTGTCCAGAAAGTGCAACAACAATCGAGGGTTACTGGGGTTACCTCGCCCCAAGGCCGATCACAACGACAGGCGGGCTCGGACATGGATCATCGGCTCCACAACCCTCGACTGCGACAACTATGCAGGCATAGCAAACTGTATAACAATGAGCTCGAAACCAACAACCGATCAAAGCAACACTCTAGACAAATGAATTGTATTAAACAGGTGTTCTAGAGTATAGCTTACAAGCAGAGGTCACATGACCCAACATTACATCAGACAACGGAAGGCAAATTATGTTGCTAATCAACAAGAACCAAAAAGGCCTAAGAGGCCGCAACATAAGGCGACGTCCCAGCCCATAGATTCCAGGCTGCTACCTGGGAACCCCAAACTACTCGTCGATGTCCACGTTGAATCGCCACCGAGGAGTTCTTCTCCTGAACCAAAATTAAGCAAACTGAGTACGGGAGGTACTCACAAGACTTTAATTAACCTATATATCTGATCTTCGGAAAGTGTTTTTATGAAGGCTGATTTGCGTTAAAGCAATCTTTGTTTTGCAAGTTGAGGGAGGAATAGCACGTCTCATAGAATGTTTTGAAAAACAGATGAGAAAGCTACTCAACTACTGAGATCATCTTCTTCTTGTATTCCACCAAGTCCTCATCATTCCCACACTATCTCATGCTACAAGGATCACCCCTCCGGCATCTCCGGGGAGGCACCCTTCAATCATGGTTAACAAGTTTTAGTCATTCCGTTGAAGTTATCTATGATCACAGAATCCGTTGCCAAGTCGTCCGTAACCGTGGACACGGCTTCTCGAGGAGATTTATCCCTGCAGGGGGTACACTTTACCCACACGTACCATCGACTCTTAAGCACATGTACGCTCGTCCATGGAGCGCGGCAGAGGGTGGCTGGCCACGACCTTTACCTTGCTCGACCTATCCATGAGTCAACCCAAACAGGGCCACCCCGTCAAAGGGAGTTGGCCACCTCCTGACGGCACTGTTCTGTGAGTCGGGAACAAGATCCGTGTACGTCCATCACTTGTCCGGTCAGCCCTAAGTTTTCCCCAAATCGTTTTTGGACTCACACGCAGATGGAAATATCAAACTACGTGACTCATGGACGTGGCCAAACAAGTTAGTTAGTCGAGCGCGGTCTGTTAGGCCCCGCGTGTGGTTGCACGCTCAGTCTTGGCTTCGAAGGCGAGAACTCGCTCCTAGGGGCATGAACAGGACAAAACGCCACAACCCATTGTGGCCTCACATCCATGCCAGTATTTAGTCAAGTTATCAAAGTTAATTCAAATCATAACAACATGACATAATAGATTCACGTATTGACCAGATTCATCAACGGATGGATCAGATCACAACTAGGCATGGCTAAGCAAGACTCACAAGGTTTAGCGAAGCGCGCACAAACAAACCTATAGCTGCTAGGTGAAGTGGATCAGAATATCTAGGTTATGCAGTATATAGGGGAACTCTATCTACTGACATCAAATAGTTTAGAACCGAATGCAAAGTACGAGATTCAAATCACTTTGAAAACCATATATGAGCAGATAAGAGGTTATGCTTGCCTTGGTTATAAGAAAACCAGATAAAGATCTTCTGGAATAAGTGCTTGACTTATCGGTTAAGATCAAGTATTCGTCGTTGGATTGTTGGCTTCTCTTCGGAGTCACGTTCTACCGAGAGGGAAACAAACACGAAAGAGGAATAACAATCAACACATGGCATCGATGCAATGCGCAATATGTATGCATGAGAAAATTAATGCATTGAAATAAAGCCAAAGCTGATCGTTGGGTTGCTAGGGTTCATATGTCCGTTAGGTATTTTTACTGAATTTATCCCGAAATAGACCCCGGAGGGGGTTTCGGGCGATTATGGAAGTGAGTACCATTTTAGTTGCTCAAATGAGGTTGAAAACATCATAAACATGTTGCATTTGTCATTTTGAGCAATTTGGTATATAAATTTTAATTTTCTAAATTTGGTGAATAAAAACTTATTTTTCTATTTTAATGATTAAATAGCATTAAATAAGGTCATTTTTGAACTTTACCAAACATAATGAAAATGACATTGTTGGGTTAGAAATAATTTTGTGAACAACTCCATATTTTTATTTTATTTTTCTGATTAATAAAACATTAGATATTGAATTATTTAGATTAAACATTTTTCTGGAATTTAAATAACAGGGAGATATGACATCAGCGCTACATCACTGTGACATCACCCACACTGATCTTCACAGATTCACCTCCAAATTCGATCAAATTCGTTTGCAATTGAAGGAACAACTATACCATTAGAGAGAGGAGAAGATGGGGAGCCTAGGGAGGGCCTCGGCGGACCGAACGGTCGCCGGAGTGTCGCCGGCGACGAGGAACCGCGGCGGCGGCCACGGGTTCGGCGACGGGTAGCTCCAGAGGGGGAGAGAGGAAACGGAGGGGTCCGGGAGAGGGAGGAGCTCACCACGAGCTTGATGGTGCGGACGGGGAGGCCGGAGGGGCGACGGTGGCGGCGAATCGGCAGCGGTGGCCGTCGCCGGACTTGGAGAAGATGGGGTCGGGGCGGCGATCTCCGAGCCTCCCTGTTCAATTCCTTGCACGAGGTGGGAGAGGAAGTTGAGGTGGTCCTATGGTGGTCTCGGATTCCTCGGGGACGGCCGGAGTTGCTGGCAGTCGGCGGCGGCGGTGACAGAAGGTTTGCTCGTCGGAAATATCACAGAGAGGGAGATAGGATGAGGGAGCGAGTGAGACGAGGGAGAGAGGAGCAGCCGGCATCGACCTGAACTCGCCAACCGTGCAAGCAAGCGCACAGTCAGGAGGTGGCGATCGACGACCACGGCGCGGACACACAGGTGCTTCTTCTGGCCTGAGGTAGAAGACAAGGAACATTTTCAGAAAACCCCCCTGGAACCTTTCCAAAATTGTAAGGAGGTCCTTTTCCTATTTAAAAACAGAACAGAAAAGGAGTTTTAGGGACCTTTTTGGAAACAGAAAAATTGGTAAAAATACATTTTGGAAAACTCATGAAATTTGCAAGCTCACCATGTATTTTCTTTCCAAAATTGAAATTATTTTTAGAACAAAATTTGTGCGATCACTTTAAGTGATTTTTGGTCATTTCATATGTTATTTTCAAATGCAAATTTTTTTTTAACCAATGTTGTTATGCATGTATGAGATGAACACACACCACACACCCTAATGTGTCAAAAAATTGGGATGTTACAACTCTGGTTGCGTGTTGTTCTGTCGGCGTTCATCGCTTTCCTCTCTTCGGGTGTTATATTTTGCCTAGACCGCCTTCGGTGGGCATTCCTCTCCTCAAAGGATAGGTTTTGGCTAGATTCCTGACGGCGTGCATTTTCTTTATGCCTCTCTTCGACGGAATACTATTCCTCATAGCTCTCTGTTGTGTGTTCCTCTCATCGAGTGTTTTGTTTTGCCGAGATTCTCTTCTACTTGCATTAATCGCATTTTCTTCATTTTGTCGGGATGCTCTTCTACATGCATTAATCTCCTCCTTTTGCTCAGTAGTCAAGCTATTTCGTCGAGCTCTATCTCGTTCACGTCTTGCTCGATTTCTCTCTTCCAAAATGTTTGCAATCGGTTGCCTTTTCTCCCCCATCACAATATTTGAACTTCCTGTGACATCATTGACATGTTTACTACCTGTTTAGTGTACCATATTTACAAAAATAATTAGTATAACAAAGTGGCTATATTATTTTGTGCTACCGAACAAAAAATGTACCATTTGAACCTTCGCCTCGGAGTATAACAGTGTTGGTATGATTAATTTGAGTTTGAAGTGTACATGGAGTACGGAAATCAATGTGCCCCTCTTCTTCATTGGGCGATGAACTAACTGGAGTGTTTGAAATCTCATGTATGAAGAACCAGTAGAAGGACGTGTCACATAATTGGTACGAGATCTCTTGGAATCACCATGATCATTAACCACTATTCGAGCAATAAATAAAAAACATAAAACAAAATATTGTCAATTAGTATGTCACATGTGTTGGGGGGCAATTTGTATTAGCAAATTACAACCTTCCTTTCCTTTCCAGGATAGTTGGTTTGGAGGTGACATATTTGGTAATTTTATTCTGTAATCCTCTTGAAGCCTTTGATATCCCCAGTTGGCTTTTTTAGTCTTCTCTTTGTTTCCGAACCTCGTTTTATTTATTCTGCTTGATTGTGCTACTTGTGATGCCCCTGGATCGGGTACTATGGGGATTTGGGTGTTTCGCCGGAATCCACATAATATCTGATTCTAGGATGTCATTTATGATACCATTACAACAGTTCACGAATAATCCACAACAACAGAAGAGAAATATACAAGACGACTCAAACGAGTTAAGAATACAACTGATACAACACAAAGATCCAAATAACAACGGAAGACCAAATAGTATCCGACTACGGACAAGATACAAATTGGACTAAGAGTACTGAAGATAACCGATGGCGTCCAATTCCTGCCCAGGCCAAGCCGGAGGGATTCCCAAGCTAACGTCATCAACTTCAAACATGTTTACTGCATTGTGAATACAGCCCCGAATCATGGGGTCAGTACTTTGAATATACCAACAAGCGGCAAGCAATACTCACAAGATACCAGTGCAACCAGACACTACAAGAAATATGTTGATACATGACCTTTTTATAATGACCATGGATGAATTGGTCTTAGATGTATGACTATTTCAAATCAATTGGTCGTTGGCCGTTTTGGAGGGTCCAAAACTAGAAATATAATGACTATTTTGGTAGAAAAGTCATGGTATCCTTACTCGAATTGGTCATAAGCAAGAAAGATTGTGGTGTATTGCGCCACATCATCAGTTTTGCATATGTGTCGTGACATGTTATGTTTAGCTGTAATTTTTTTGCTTAGGTGTCAATTCTGAATAAGTGAATATTGCGGTATTATGGGATCACTCCCAACACTGACACGCAGGGCCAGCCTTGCAGGACCCGTCGAACTTAGCTGTGGGACACGTAGGCCCAGCCTTGCAGATCCATCCCCACCAAGTTGACACGAAGGCAGGAGACAAACCGAACTGACATGGAGGACCCACTCCACTCATTTGTGTTGCTAGCCTGTATGACAGCAGACGCATAAAAAGAGCGGAGCGGGACTCAAACCCGCGACCCCAGGTCCTCGCACAGCTCTACAACCACAAGGCTACCAACGATTTTGTGATGCACTACATAACTGAAACCTATTAAACACAATATTCCGTGTTTGGGCCGGGCCTGTCTCTCACCCCAATATTCTTTAACTTGTTTAGACTCTCGAGTCAGCCCATGGGCCATACGAATGTGCAAATCCGTGGGACGTATGGGCTTGTTTGAGTCCACCCAATATATGGAGTTAAAATGTTTTTTTATTGGTCTTTTTTTTCATTTCTTCTTTCTATTATAACTTTTGTATTTTAACTCTAATTTCGACCAAATAAATTTTGAGAATTGTAAAGATGTCCCATGCCATTATAGAATAATAATAACCGTTTTATTAAAAATAAATTGCAAAATATCGCAAATCTTATCTATTGCTTTATATAGGATTTTAAGGATCTGATATACATGACCGTTCGTATCTAGGTGTTGAATCTCACAAAACTCTTGGTGTATCTCTGATGAAATAGGTACTTTTGTACCTAAAAATTATTTTTTTCAAAAAATCATGAGCAAACTACGAGGTACTTGTAGTTCAAATTTGGCCCGGTTTCAACGGTATCGGCAGAAATTTGTCTTTTTCTAAAAAGGTGTATATGAATCTTTTTAGAGGATGCACTTTTGTTATTTTTAGATAAAATATGGTATAATATATTTAGAATTTTACTTTGTACAATTTTGCAACATATTTTGTGTATGTGCTTCACAAAAAACCCAGTTTTGACACTCCGGAAATTGAAAATGGTATTTTTATTGAACGAAAAACAAAACTTTCTTCGTGAACATTGTTAGTTGTACGAATATGCATCTTTGTGTGGAATATGGTCACATTTAAACAAACTATGCTATGGATGTGGCCATAACATCCGTCACTTGGCTCGAAAGCCACGAACCTTCGTAGGAGATAGCTCATTTATGTGAACACCTTTTCAACCCAATTGTCGTATTCCAAGTTTATTATTTTTGGTGGATACTATGACATATATATTAACACCACGCAAAGGTCTTGCATCATTTCGAGTTTTTTTGAATTTTCTAAGCAAATTTCACAAAACGGTCAAAATCGGGGGACATGACCGTTCGCACCTAGATGTTGAATCTTGATGAACTCTTGGTGTATCTATGTTGAAATAGCTACTTGGGTACCTAAAAATGATTTTTCAAAAAATCACGAGCAAACTAGAGGCACCTGTAGTTCAAATTTGGCCCGGTTTCAACGGAATCGGCAGAATTTGTCTTTTCAAAGAGGTGTATTTTTGAGCTATTGAGAGGTAGTAAATTTGTTATTTGTAGATAAAATATGACATAAGATATTTATAATTTTACTTTGTACAATTTTGGAACATATTTTCGGTAGGTGCTTCACAAAAAAACCCAGTTTTGACACTCCGAAAATGGAAAATGGTATTTTTATTGAACGAAAAATAAAACTTTCTTCGTGACATTGTTAGTGTACCAATATGCATCTTTGCGTGGAATATGGTCACATTTAAACAAACTATGCTAGGGATGTGGCCAACATCCGTCATTTGGCCGAAAGCCATGAATCTTCGTAGGAGATATCTTTTATGTGAACACATTTTCCACCAAATTGTCGTATTCCAAGTTTTGATTTTTGGTGGATACTTGTACATATAATAAACATCCGCGAAGATCTTGCATCGTTTCGAGTTTTTTTTGAATTTTCTTGAATTTTAAGCCGGTTTCGGAAACGGTCAAAACGGGGGACATGACCGTTCGTACGTACGTGTTGAATCTTGATGAACTCTTGGTGTATCTATGTTGAAATAGCTACTTGGGTACCTAAAAATGATTTTTACAAAAAATCACGAGCAAAATACAAGGCACCTGTAGTTCAAATTTGGCCCGGTTTCAGCGGAATCGACAGAAATTTGTCTTTTTCAAAAGAGGTGTATTTTGAGCTATTGAGAGGTAGTAAATTTGTTATTTGTAGATAAAATATGACATAAGATATTTAGAATTTTACTTTGTACAATTTTGCAACATATTTTCGGTAGGTGCTTCACAAAAAAACCCAGTTTTGACACTCCGGAAATGGAAAATGGTATTTTTATTGAACGAAAAATAAAACTTTCTTCGTGAACATTGTTAGTTGTACAAATATGCATCTTTGTGGGGAATATGGTCACATTTAAACAAACTATGCTAGGGATGTGGCCATAACATCCGTTATTTCGCCCGAAAGCCATGAATCTTCGTAGGAGATAACTCATTTATGTGAACACATTTTCCACCAAATTGTCGTATTCCAAGTTTATGATTTTTGGTGGATACTAGTACATATATAATAACATCACGCGAAGATCTTGCATCGTTTCGAGTTTTTTTGAATTTTCTGGAATTTCCTAAGCCGGTTTCGGAAAACGGTCAAAACGGGGGACATGACCGTTCGTACGTAGGTGTTGAATCTTGATGAACTCTTGGTGTATCTATGTTGAAATAGCTACTTGGGTACCTAAAAATGATTTTTACAAAAAATCACGAGCAAACTACGAGGCACCTGTAGTTCAAATTTGGCCCGGTTTCAACGGAATCGGCAGAAATTTGTCTTTTTCAAAAGAGGTGTATTTTGAGCTATTGAGAGGTAGTAAATTTGTTATTTGTAGATAAAATATGACATAAGATATTTATAATTTTACTTTGTACAATTTTGCAACATATTTTCGGTAGGTGCTTTACAAAAAAACCCAGTTTTGACACTCCGAAAATGGAAAATGGTATTTTTATTGAACGAAAAATAAAACTTTCTTCGTGAACATTGTTAGTTGTACCAATATGCATCTTTGCGTGGAATATGTTCACATTTAAACAAACTATGCTAGGGATGTGGCCATAACATCCGTCATTTGGCCCGAAAGCCATGAATCTTCGTAGGAGATAACTCATTTATGTGAACACATTTTCCACCAAATTTTCGTATTCCAAGTTTATGATTTTTGGTGGATACTAGTACATATATAATAACATCACGCGAAGATCTTGCATCGTTTCGAGTTTTTTTTGAATTTTCTAGAATTTTCTAAGCCGGTTTCGGAAAACGGTCAAAACGGGGGACATGACCGTTCGTACGTAGGTGTTGAATCTTGATGAACTCTTGGTGTATCTATGTTGAAATAGCTACTTGGGTACCTAAAAATGATTTTTACAAAAAATCACGAGCAAAATACAAGGCACCTGTAGTTCAAATTTGGCCCGGTTTCAGCGGAATCGACAGAAATTTGTCTTTTTCAAAAGAGGTGTATTTTGAGCTATTGAGAGGTAGTAAATTTGTTATTTGTAGATAAAATATGACATAAGATATTTAGAATTTTACTTTGTACAATTTTGCAACATATTTTCGGTAGGTGCTTCACAAAAAAACCCAGTTTTGACACTCCGAAAATGGAAAATGGTATTTTTATTGAACGAAAAATAAAACTTTCTTCGTGAACATTGTTAGTTGTACAAATATGCATCTTTGTGTGGAATATGGTCACATTTAAACAAACTATGCTAGGGATGTGGCCATAACATCCGTCATTTCGCCCGAAAGCCATGAATCTTCGTAGGAGATAACTCATTTATGTGAACACATTTTCCACCAAATTGTCATATTCCAAGTTTATGATTTTTGGTGGATACTAGTACATATATAATAACATCACGCGAAGATCTTGCATCGTTTCGAGTTTTTTTGAATTTTCTGGAATTTCCTAAGCCGGTTTCGGAAAACGATCAAAACGGGGGACATGACCGTTCGTACGTAGGTGTTGAATCTTGATGAACTCTTGGTGTATCTATGTTGAAATAGCTACTTGGGTACCTAAAAATGATTTTTACAAAAAATCACGAGCAAACTACGAGGCACCTGTAGTTCAAATTTGGCCCGGTTTCAGCGGAATCGACAGAAATTTGTCTTTTTCAAAAGAGGTGTATTTTGAGCTATTGAGAGGTAGTAAATTTGTTATTTGTAGATCAAATATGACATAAGATATTTAGAAATTTACTTTGTACAATTTTGCAACATATTTTCGGTAGGTGCTTCATAAAAAAACCCAGTTTTGACACTCCGGAAATGGAAAATGGTATTTTTTATTGAACGAAAAATAAAACTTTCTTCGTGAACATTTTTAGTTGTACCAATATGCATCTTTGTGTTGAATATGTTCACATTTAAACAAAGTATGCTATGGATTTGGCCATAACATCCGTCATTTCGCCCGAAAGCCATGAATCTTCGTAGGAGATAGCACATTTCTTTGTACACATTTTCCACCAAATTGTCGTATTCCAAGTTTATTATTTTTGGTGGATATTAGGACATATATAATAACACCACGCGAAGATATTGCATCGTTTCGAGTTTTTTTGAATTTTCTGAAATTTTCTAAACCGGTTTCGGAAAACGGTCAAAACGGGGGACATGACCGTTCGTACCTAGGTGTTGAATCTTGATGAACTCTTGGTGTATCTATGTTGAAATAGCTACTTGTGTACCTAAAAATGGTTTTTACAAAAAAATCATGGGCAAACTAAGAGGCACTTGTAGTTCAAATTTGGCCCGGTTTTAGCTGAATTGGCAGAAATTTGTCTTTTTCAAAAGAGGCGGATAGAAAGATTTTTAGAGGATGTAATTTGGTTATTTGTAGATCAAATATGACATGATATCTTTATAATTTTAGTTTGTCTAATTTCGTGTCATATTTTGTGTATGTGCTTTACAAAAAACCCATTTTTGACACTCCTAAAATGGAACATGGAAAAATGGAACATGGAAAATGCTTCGCATATTTTTGGTATGTACTTTACAGAAAAATTAAAATTTGTTCGTCAAAATAGGTAGATGAAAACCTTTTGAGAGGAATGAATTATATCATCTTTTACTTTAATTTACTTTCTTTTCTTCTCTTTTCTACTATTTTCTGAGGTTTATTTACTATTCTCTTATTTACTATTTATATTGAGCACATAATATACCACACCCACCTCAAAACTAAGGCTGACCTGCGGGACCATTAGTGTCGTGTCCCTACTGTCGGTGAGCCTGAAAGAGCAGAGGAATAGATGCAAGTGCCCGCGGCCTCCCCCAAACCATCGCTTCTCCCCCACCCTCTAACCCTAAAAATCCACGTTGCCCCCCTTCCTCTCTCATTTCTTCCCCGCCGCCAGTATCCTATTTTCGTTCTCCCTCCCATCTCGATCCGATCTCGATTCGATCTCGTTCCCCGACGCCACCTCCACTCCCTCCTCACCTCGGCTCGCCTTGCGCCCTCATGGTCCACGACGTCTCCTCCTCCACTCCCTCCCTTGGCTTCTCCCGCAGCGGCGGCGCCGTCATCAGGCAGAGCGGGTCGGCGGTGACGCCGAGAGAGAGGCACCGACCTCCGCATCCTCTACCGAGAGAGATCCACCGACCTCCGCATCCTCTCCCGCAGCGGCGGCGCCGTCATCAGGCAGAGCGGGTACTGACCGCACATTCCCGCCCTACAGCGATGGGCTGTTCCACCTCCTCCTAGCGCATCCCTCCCTCTCCTCTTCTGCTCCTTCGTGTGCTGTGGAGCGCATGGTTGAGACGGCGCTAGAGGGAGCTGTTTTGGCCCCCACTACAACGACGACCACGAGGCTGCGGTCCTCTACGACGATGAAGACGACGCAGCCCTCCATGACGGCCGAGGTTGCTGCAGCGCCGGGCGTGGTGGCAGGAGAAGTTGGGAGCCCGCATCAACCACCGCGCGCTCCGACGCCTCCGCCCTCACGTGCCACAACGGAGCTTGCACAAGGAGATGACCGCGAGATGCGTATCATCCCCTGGGATCCGCCCTGCCGCGTCCGAGCAACCGGTGACATCTCCCATCATCCTCTACACAGCTAGGTTCACAAGATGTTCTAGGTTTTTTTATGCACTAACTTGTTATCTGTTTAGCATGTTAGCAATGAATCAACTTGAATTAGGATTATTAGCACAGGGAACCCCAATTATTTTTCCTATTTCTCTGTCGCTGTATCTAGATTCTAAATATGCAACGGATTGTTTATTATGGGTGTACCATGCTACAAAATTACAGCACAGACATGTTACACATCTAAATCCATGGAGGCATTATTTATTGGGATTAGTTTTTTCTTTGATGTGCCAACTGCAGTGCCTACCGATAATTGATATGCAAGGCTAATTCTATTTAGTTTCTTTGTTACGCAACCTCTAGTTCCTAGGAGAGACACTGATATGCTAGACCAATTCTGATTACTTATTTGTTGTGCCACCTGCAGGCCAACCGTGGATATTTCAGTGACACATACCTGGAGGACCTTCTATTTGTCTAGGAGAGTGCAAAACTGTTCCATAATGTTCTATGTGTGCATTGATTTTCTAGGGCTTGTCTACTCCTGTAGAAAGTAAACCATTGCAATGTTTCGTTCATGTAGTGTGTGCTGCCAACATGTGGTATAATGTTATTATCTTGCATCTAGGATATGTGACACAAAGTCATCTAGTAACCATTCTTACTGAGATAGTGATATTTGTGTCTTCTTCTAGGCAGTGTTTGGATGATGTCATTTCTAACTTTTGCACTGTATCAATCATTCTTACTGAGATGGTCTATTCTCCTGTCAAACTTCATGTTATTTGTCCGTTGAGATTGCTCTCTTACGAACTAGATGTGATTAGTTGCATTCTTCTGAGTAGAACGTTGTGAGTTTGATCTTCTCACCTGTGAACCAACTGAGTTCTGAACCTATGAGCTAATATGGTATAGTGTGTGTTTTGCAGGTCAATGATTCTATTCACACCGTCTTGAGCTCTCGACATATTCTCATCATGGAGGAGAGCATCCTCAGCTGAATACGATGCCTCATACCCTGTGTCTACCTGGTGCAGCTCGCTGGGAGCGACAAGAAGGTAAAGCACTTACAATCAAACTAGATTGATCCCTCCCATCTTGTCTGTTTTGCTGTTGTGTTCTTCGCTCCCATAGAACTATTGCAGTATGCGCCGTAATGTTTTTTCTCAATGTTAATTGTTGTAGTTGCTAGCCGAAAAGCTAAATAATTTCTTGTTAGCATGCTATTTCTAGTTGCTAATCATGCATTTTTCCCACTTGTTGATAATGCTATTTTGTATGCGCTCATCAATCTTAGTTGAAAATTAGCTACATGAATGATTTTCTACTATTTGGGTAGTTGTTAAATCTGGATTGATGATTCATTTCTCTATACATTTTACTAATTGGCTGATTGGCTATCTGAGGTACCTATAAACTGATTGCAGTTTGGTGTGTTCTTGGCACATCAGAGCTCAAACTTGTACTAAGTTCATGCTCTTCTTGTTTGTTTGGATTAATATTATACTTTTTCCCCTCATTGTCTAGTCATTACTAAAAGGATGGAGGATGGTCAGTACCTGGATGATGATCATGGGTTGCAGAAGTGGAACTACATGCAGGAGATATGTGAGAACTGGTGCATTTCATTCATCCTAGAGTGAGTGAGTCATCAGGTGTGATCGAAGCAGTAGCTAAATGATGTGTGAACCTGGAGGTTTGAGATCTTGATGATATAGTAATGTATGTGTGATCTGTTATGTAAAGTGATTGAAGTGACATGTACTGTTTATGATGAAATTAGATGAACTGTAACGAGATTGAGATGAAAATTTATCTGCTATGTATCGTATGTTTCGTTTCCGATTGAAATGAAAATTTATCTACTATATATATTGTTTGTCCTGTGCCCTGTCAAATTGGTGGGCCAAAATTTCATATGGCCTAACACTTCTGGACTGTTAAAAGGCTACGTACCTCAATAAAAGGCCAAAAGCCTATTAAAAGACGAGCCTCAATAAAAGGCCAAAAGCCCAGGAAAAAATGAGCCTTAAAATACTTGGCTATTTAGCTGGAAAAAATAGGGAAGAAAAAAATCTAAGTGGGCCGAACTGTTGGGCTTGGCCTGTATAATGGAGTTGTTTGGATTGGGCTGATTTTGATACATGACTTTCTCATTTAGTCATAATTTTGCCACGTAGGATTGACCACGTAGGATCTGATGTGGCTATGCCAGGATAGCTCATGACCAAAACAATTGGTTGGTCATAGAGGACTATATGACTATTCCATTCAATTAGTCATTGACGATCAAATAAGACGCTCGGTATGTGACTTTCACAATTTGGTCAAAAAGGGGTAATTAATGAAACTACGTGACCTTCTAGTGACAAAAATTGAGGGTCATGTATCAACATATTTCTTGTAGTGAAACATCACAAGATACAAATACTTTAGGTACAAAGGATGAAGTTATTGTAATAAAGTGGTAGCGGGCAGCACTAAGCAATCTACAGAGACACGCTACAACTCTCGTCTATTAGAAAGGGATGAGCGAGCGCGACGAAACCAACTACAAGTACTCACCAAAAACAATACCCATCCAGGGTTAACCCCCTCACAAAGTGTCAGGAAGTAACCCGATGAAAACTCACATGGTTGATTAAGATGACATTTATAATATGGTGAAGGTATATCTATCTTACTATTCAAGTTATCATCATTAGGTGAAAGTTGTCTGAGTACTTGTTAGCCAACACTTTCACCAAGTTGCCACATAACCACGGACAACACAGATTCTCGAGAAGATTTATCCCTGCAGGGTGCGCTACAGTACCCGTACACGTTCGATCAATCCACAACCACAAAGGTAGGATATCTCAACTCGACATTTCCTATCACCACTTCACATCCAAGGCACCACGGGTAAATTCGAGTGCACGGTTATTCCACCCCAAATAGGACCTTCATAACACTCTAAGAATGTGTCTCCCTAACCGCAACGACTACATCAGGTCACCGTAGCACCATGGGCTCGTACCTGCAAGTTATCATGCCAAATAGAAATCCCGAACTAAGAGTGGCCCCTGGATGAACAACAAATCTAGTACTAAATCAAGGGGAGTGCCCATACTCACCAACCACATGCGGTTAGCGCGCTCATCATGGCCCAGAGGACAAGACCCTTTTTCTAAGTTCGACACTAGCAAACTCCAAAACGATGCCGGGCCTCCTGTCGGTGCCTTATCACCAAATTATTATTACCCCAAACATTAACATGATGTTGATTAAGTTGAAACCCAACTATCATACTAAACAGGAGATGGGACAAAGAACAACAAGACGCGAGCGCAAAAAACACTAAGCATGCAACTACGACACGAGGGCCAACAAGTAAACAAGCAACATTTATTAGGTAGTGGAGGGAAGGCTATATCATGACGGCAAGGTAAACCTATGATAGGATCGAGACACAAGCATCGAATCATAAGGCTAGCATAAAGACAACGGAAAGAATCAGTAAAAAGTGAGGAACGGAAGCCACACGTAGCAAGTGAGTAAAGCTTGCCTGGAATTCAAGCTGTAGAGAAAGCAGAACTTGTCGTTGCGCACATCATCTCAATGTCCTATCTGCGAAGAAGCAAAGCACTAGAAGAAACACCGGATGCACCAATTACTACTAGGGCAAAAGATCCAGCATGATTCTATTTTATATGCATGACATGTGAGATGCAGAAGAAGATGCAACTAACCCAATTTAAATGGAATCGGAATCGCAACAATTAAGCTAGAAGGTTCAACTTATTTATCTACCCAGCAAATTAAATGTTGATTAACATGGAGAACATGATATAGATGAGCTACGCAAGATTAAATGGAATAGGGCACAATTTAGGTTAAATACCCAACACATTCCATGTTTATTACTCCCTTCGTCCAGGTTTAAAGGTCCTCTAGTGCATTGCATCACGATCAAAGCAAGACCTTATTGGCTTGCTTCATCGAGGTCTAATATGCCGTATCAACCAATCAAGTGATGTTTCTAACTAAAAGCCTAATTACTCCGGCCATGCAAACCGTGCCATGGCATGCAACGTCTGTTCACATGGACGGAAGAGAGAGCAAGGTGTGGCTGGGGTGGAATTTGGCAATAATTAGGCCACGGTTTTTTAGGCTAATCAATTCTTACGGGCCTTGTGGAGAGCTAATTCCTGGACAAATAGTTTTTCACTAGGGGACCTCTAAAACAAGACGGACGGAGTATTTAGGTGCACATGCATAGCACTAGTAAAATGTAAGACGAAAGATGTAAACATGCATCATGGCTGACTAATTAAGATTCTATGCGTTTTTTATGATTGAAATCCATATATTATACTTGTAGTTGGAGCCACGACTAAAACAGTTGGCAAAAGAATGTAAAATAAAATAGATCGGTCAAGGAATTGAACTTGGGCTGCTTGGCTTCCACAGATGGCAAAGTTTCTACCAATAGCTGATAATAAAATTAAAAGAGGAGGTTCCTGCCTCTAATGGGATTCGACCCTGAGAGTCCAAGGGAGCCGATCGAGGACACTGCCGCTGGGGCAACTATATCAGTTTCGAGGTGTACTGCTCTGCATTTAGATGAGGCGGTAAGTCGAAGTTAACTGAATCGAAATTCAAAACATCACCGGAGACAGGAGCAGCAGGTACATGATTTAACAGAACAAAATAACAGCAGAAATCTCTCGCCAATGATGGGCATTGAACTCAGGACCTGATGGTGGATCTGACGGAACGAAGCCACTGGGTTATTGTTAGAATTTTGAATTGGATCGGATCTGAAACATAATAAACTGTATCTGCGCTGAGTCGTTCGGTACTGCACGGGACGGTGATCGAGCAGCCGAGGACGACGGTGTCGCTCGAAGGCGGAGCACCCAGAGCACGAGGGGGAAAGGGAAGACGAGTCCAGGCAAAACAGAGGCTCACCCAAGGTCCTGGGGACTCGTCGCTATGGCTCGGGGTCGAAGATGTTGAGTCGGTGACGATCTGGACGCAACCTGCGCATGGACAGCAGAGGAAGACGGCATGGACCGCGTCGATCCGGGCGGCTCCCGGTCCCGATCTTCAGCGTACAGGACGACGAAGACTCGCCGTTTCCATTCCCTCCATAAGCCTACCCCGACAGTGACCGTGGAAACGGAGCTAGGATGACGCGCTCCCGGCCCTCTCTCTGGGTTCAGAAGTTTCAGAGAAAGAAATGCACAAGAGGAAGAGAAGAAGGCGGCGGCGGCAATGAAAAGAGAGAGGACTAGGGCAAAACGGACTCCATTGACCATGTGGTGAAAGTAATTCACGGACTGCACCTCCGGTGAATTTTTTTCGAAATCTAACATCTTTCTGTAGCGCCCAACACATAGGTGCTACAGCCTTCTATGTAGCGCCCACTGATCAGGCGCTACACTTCTGCGTACGTGGCGTTGCGGGGCCAGCCGCCTGCCTGCGTGGCGTTTGGCAGGTGGGCCCGAACCGTGGATGTGTAGTGCCCCCGTACTAGGCGCTACACATAGAGTCAGTACATCGCGCGCGGCCCTCTCACCCCCGCCCCAAATGACACTTCTCTGTTTTGGAGCAAGAGCAGCACCTCCCCCGGCGGCTCCCCTCCCTCTCCTCTCAAATCCTCAAATTAGTAGGGTTGTTTGTCGAATCTTGACTCCATCAAGTTCCTAGAGGTAATCTCCTAAATTTCCCCTTGTTTACAACAATTGGAAACTTGTTTTTTTTGGTTCGTTCTTGTTTGCATCTTGGAAACCCTAGAAATTCGATTTGACCCCAATGATCCATGGTGTTTGTGGTTCTATTGCCTAGATGGTGGCTTGTATGGTTGCCTAAATGTTAGGGTTCTTATATGTTAGGGCTAGATATTTGTTAGGGTCAGGGTTCTTATATGGTAGGGCTAGATACTTGTTAGGGCTAGGGTTAGATTGTTTTAGGTAAAATTTTGTCATTTTGTTTGGGTAGTATGCTAGGTCAAAGATTAGGAGTAGAAATATAGGTTAATTTTGGCATTAGTAATGAATTGTTTTAATTTTCCACATTGTTATCTTCATTATTTTAGGAATGTCGAGAATTGTTCATGTACATCATGTGGACAAGGACGCATTCATGAAAGGTGATTTGGAACCGGATCCCGGTGAGATATCCTTGGTCTTCGAGCGTAGTCCTACCTATGCGGAGGTTTTGGAACAGGTTAGAGTTGAGTTGAATTGGATGGACCGAAGTGATGAAATAGAGTTGGAGAGAAGACATAACGCGGGTCATGGAATGCACATTCGTTGGAAGTTTTTGCGTATCAACTCCGGGCTACGTTGGGTTGCATACAAGGAGACCGTGGCCGAGTCACTAGACAAGTCTCTCGAGTTATTTGACACTAAAAAGGTTGATGCTCGTATGAACTTGGACTTGAACCGTTGTGCCTCCTCATTTCATGGTACAAGTCCAACACTCACGAACCAAGACGTAGTCTTTGAACCTCCTTCCACCCAACATGAAGTGAGCAAAAATTTGAGCCCCATTACAAATAATCAAGATGAGGCATTGAGGAGAAACAATGAGTATGGGGATGATGAGTATGAGTATAATGAGAACGAAGTCGAACTCCATGACAACAATGTTGGAGATTTGGACGCATATTATGTGCAAGAGACTATGGATCATGACATACCTTATTCTCGATGCTATGCATCGGGGTCGGATGACCACGGTCCGGATGAAGAAGTTGATGAGGAGGGGTTCACGGCGAAGGAGGCGGAAGCTTTCAAGAAGGTATTGGGACGGGATCATCGGCTTCTGTTGTTTCGTGATGTTAGTTTTGCGGATGAAGCCACAGTGGACGGCGGAAAGGGTATAGTGCTCGGAGCTAGACCAACTTCTTACCGGGATATGAATCATGTGGATAGTGGGATATATCCCGGTTTGAAGTTTCCAACGTTGTTGGAATTTCAGATATGGATCAAGGAGTATTCGGTGAAGTACCATCGTCCGTTTAGAGTTGTTCACTCGGATAGAACGAAGCGTTACACGGTTGCTTGCTTGGAGGATGGATGTCCATGGATTGTGCGTGAAAACCATTCAAAAAAGGGCCCGAATGGCACATATCTAGTTGTGCGACAACTCACATGTGCCGAGGCAAGAAGCTTGATGGAAAGAGTGCCGATGGAAAGAAAGTGAATCAGGACCACCGACAACTGACCTCCGAGTTCATCGCTTATGGGCTTTCCAACTCCATCTCGTCACTTCCAACGATGAGTATTAAGAGTGTCATGGAACTTGTGGAGAACCTTTTTCACTACAAGGTGAAGTACGGAAAGGCATGGAAGGCGAAGCAAGCCGCATTCAAGATGTTGTACGGTGATTGGGAGGAAGCATACAACCGAATCCCTAGGTTGTTGGGAGCCATGGCCGCCACTAACCCCGGGATGGTTCATGTGGTTGAGCCTTTTGGGGCAAAAACAAGGACCCTCAACGGAAAGACTGTCCGGGTATTTGGCCGTGCATTTTGGGCATTTGAGCAATGTGTGAGTGTTTTTGAACATTGTAGACCGGTCATCTCCATTGATTGTATGTCTTTGACAGGTCCATACATGGGCACTCTATTGGTTGCAATAGGAAATGATGCCAACAACCGTTTAGTGCCATTGGTTTTTGCTTTGGTGGATGCGGAGAACAATGTTAACTCGGCATTGTTCTTTCATCTTTTGATCAGGGGATGAATATTGTGAAACTCTTGTTGTATCTCTGAAGAAATAGGTACTTTTGTACCTAAAAATGATTTTTACAAAAACTCATGAGCAAACTACAAGGCACCTGTAGTTCAAATTTGGCCCGGTTTCTGCTGAATCGACAGATATTTGTCTTTTCCAAAAAGAGGTGTATTTAGAGCTGCTGAGAGGTAGGAATTTGGTTATTTCTATATCAAATATGACATATTTGCTTTTATAATTTTACTTTGTACAATTTTGTGTCATATTTTGTGTATGTGCTTCACAAAAAAACCATTTTTGACACTCCGAAAATGGAACATGATGTTTTTATTCAATGAAAAATAAAACTTTCTTCGTCAATATTGTTCGGTGTCCCAATATGCATCTTTGTGTGGAATATGTGCACATTTAAATAAACTATGCCATGAATTTGGCCATAACATTCGTCATTTGGCCTAAAAGCCATGAATCTTCGTAGATGATAGCTCATTTCTGTGAACACCTTTTCAACCCAATTGTCGTATTCCAAGTTTATTATTTTTTGTGGATACTAGGACATATATAATAACACCACGCGAAGGTCTTGCAGCATTTCGAGTATTTTTGAATTTTATGGAATTTTCTATGTCGGGTTTAAGAAAAAGTCAAGACAGTGGGCATTACCTTTTGTAGATAGGGGTTGAATATTGGGAAACTCTTGGTGTATCTCTAAAGAAATAGCTACTTGTGTATCTAAAAATGATTTTTATTAAAAATCATGAGCAAACTACGAGGCACCTGTAGTTCAAATTTGGCCCGGTTTCACCTGAATCGGCAGAAATTTGTCTTTTTCAAAAGAGGTGTATTTAGAGATACTGAGAGGTAGGAATTTGGTTATTTGTATATCAAATATGATATATTTGCTTTATAATTTTACTTTGTACAATTTTGTGTCATATTTTGTGTATGTGCTTCACAAAAAAAAACATTTTTGACACTCCGAAAATGGAAAATGATGTTTTTATTCAAAGAAAAATAAAATTTCTGCGTCAATATTGTTCGGTGTTCCAATATGCATCTTTGTGTGGAATATGGTCACATTTAAACAAACTATGCCCCGAATGTGGCCATACACTACCAAATTCCGTGCGATCCGGAACGTTTTGAGCGGAACATTTTGATAACGTCGCGCGTTTCCGTCGCGAATGGCTGAAAAGTGGAGTTTGCTCTCGAAGTATTTGTTTGGTCCATCGCAGACTGGTTTTGCTCGACTTTTTGCTAGTTTTACATCACGGATTTTCGTCTACGGCCCAGTAGCCTACTAAGAGCCCAGTTTCCTTCGACGAAACTTGCCTGCTCACGTAGAACGTCGCGAATTTTTCTTGGGGCCACACATCCTGCCCTATTTGACTGCTTTGACTGGCTACGACGGACCAGTTGATGTCTGGACCCCACGTGTCATCCACGGTAAATAAGCATGCACATAATCTTCGAAATTAAGCATGCACATAATCTTCGAAATCATCATAGTTAACAATACAGTGAACAAGCTGTTTCTGAAACAAATCACAAAAAGAAAAGGATAGACACCGGACCTAGCGTCCTAGTGAACGGACAACGACGTCGCCTAGAGGGGGGGTGAATAGGCGATTAAAACTTTTCCGGTTAATGCTTGCTAAATGCGGAAATAAACTAGGTCTTTAAATTAACAAGCATACAACCTAAATATTCTAGGGTCAATTAGATGAACCAACAACTTATTCTAAGCAAGAAAAGTAACAAGGTGATAGCAAGATATATAACTTCAAGCTCGAAGGCTATCACAATGTAAATTGCATAAATAAAAAGCTCGGGTATAGAAATAACCGAGGCACACGGAGACGAAGATGTATTCCCGAGTTCCTCCCACAAAGGGGAGTACGTCTCGTTGGAGGGGTGTGAGCTCACCACGAAGGCCTACTCAACGCCACAAAGGCCTCACCCTATTCTCCGATGAACCCCACCACAAAGGCCTAGTTCACCTTCCACTATTGGCAACCTTCAAACCCGAGGCACGCATCCACAACTCAATTGGAGGCTCTCGGTGTCACCACAATCTTGGCGCACGCATCCACAACTCAATTGGAGGCTCCCAAGAACACAACAAGTCGTCTAGGGTCCAAGACCCAAGAGTAACAAGCTCACAAACTTTCAACTTCCACGAATCGTCGTGGAGAGAGCAAACCGATGCAACCGATGCAAAAGGCAAGAGCACAACTGCTCAAATCCTTCACTCTCAAATTCCAACAAAGCAACAAATGCTTATGGGGGAATAAGAGAGGAAGAACAATGGAGGAGAAACACCAAGAACTCCAAGATCAAGATCTACTAAGTTTCCCTCACTAAGAAGGAAGATGGATTGGTGGAAATGTAGATCTAGATCTCCTCTACCTTCTCCCTCAAAGATATGCAAGAATCATAGGAGGGATTGGGAGAGGGGCAAGCTTTCCAAGGTCAACAATGGTGGGGGAGAGAGGATATTTCATGCTTGGAAGACATGGGGACCAATGGGGAAGAAAGCCCCCTTAAATAGGTCCCCACAAAAACTAGCCGTTTGTGTGCAGAGTAGACCGGAATATCCGGTTCAAAACTGGACCGGAATATCCGGTCTGACCGGAGTATCCGGTCCGAAGTGAATAATCCGGTACAAATAATCCGGCCCATGCCTGTGTGAAATATGGTCCGAAAATTTCCCAAACCGGAATATCCGGTATGCCCCGAATAATCCGGTTCAAATAATCCGGTTCACTTCTGAAAGTTTTGAATCCGGTCCTTAGCCGTTTTTGAGCAAAAACTCCACAACCGGAATATCCGGTTTGAGATGAATATTCCGGTTCCAAATAATCTGGATCATCTATGTCCCGAATATGGACCAAAACTATCCTAACCGGAATATCCGGTTGCCCGGAATAATCCGGTTAGAATAATCCGGTTGAGTTCTGAAACAGAGAGGCTGAACTAGAAACCCCATAACTTTTGCAAATGAACTCCGAACGAGGTAAATCCAATTGCATTGGAAAGATAACAGAAAGGAGTATCCAAATAAAATATGGAGAATTATGGAGAAGTTACCACACATGGAAGGTGTGGGAACATTCTCAAAGACGAACGGAATATTTTCACCACCGAAAACGCAACAAGTTTTTCTTACGAAATCCGTTTTCGAGAAACCAAGGCTTGTCATGAAGATCACGAAAAGCACTAAAAACCCAAAGGAGACAAAAGCCAAATAAGAACCAAGAAAGATGATATGCAAAGTATGCGAAGGTTTGAGCTCTCCATAACGATTCGATCAAGTTACTCACTTGAGAGTCCCTCTTGATAGTACGACTATCTATCCTATAACCCGGTCTCCCAAAGAAACGAGACCGGTAAAATAGAAAACCTATCAAGATTATACCTTTGACTTGAGCATTCCACTTGAGCTAGATGATGACGATCTTGACTCTCTCAAGTTGGATCTTCTTTCTTGATTGCGCTTGCTAGCACAAACTCCGCTTGATGAAGACTTGCAAGTTGCTCCCCCATACACCATTATGGGAGAGACTAGCTCCCCCATACACCATTATGGGAGAGACCCTTCAGCAAATCTTCACAAGACCACAATCTCCAAACGGGTGGCAAGCATCAAGCATAGGATATCTTCTAGATACTTCACTTGAGCTTCCACGTCAAGCTCGATGACAAACACCGCTTGACGACGACATAGACCATGGGCTATGTGAAATCTTCCTTTTGGTCATGCCCATGGAAAGATACCTAACCACACATAGAGATGCGACACACACATCTCATGGGTTAGTTCACAAAGCTATATTGACAAATGCTTACCATACCATGAGATACACAATCCCACTTGGTACAACTTGTAGCTTTGTGTGTTGATCGCTTGCTTTATCAACCTTGTATATTTGCTTCTCACTTCTAAAGATGATGTCTTGAAGATGATAATGAAAGATCACCTAATCCTTTTCTTCAAGACAGACTAGCAATAAGCTCAACTCAAACCAAGACCATTCTTCATATAAATCCATAAATATAACAATGGCCATCAAGGAAGCTAATAGAGTTCAACACATGAACTCCATTATTTCCTATGGACAAGATCTACAAGGATAACTCAATGCAAACATTAGTCCATAAGGATTGTCATTAATTACCAAAACCACATATGGAGGAACCATGCGCTTTCACCTAGCCAAGGGTGCGCCGCCGCGCCTCCACCAGCGCTGCCGCATCTTCATTCTGCATCGAATGGCGGATTGCTTCCGCGGTGTCAGCCTCTAGCTTGACAATGAAAAGTCGGGCGAGCCTCGCTTCCCGGAGCTCTTCTGCCGCGAAAGTCTCTAAGGACGCTAAAATCGCCTCCTGCATGTGGGGCCATTGCAGGGCCTCGTTGTAGAACTCGACGGCGAGATACTCCTCCTCTTCTTCCTCCTTGACGTCCGAAGGTGCGATGGGTGGAGCCGGAGGTGGTGGTGCACGGGACGAGTTGGCCTGATGCACCTCGCGTCGGTACGCCTTGCGGGCAAGCGCACGCTCCGCCGGGCAAAGTACCTGTGGATGTGCTGTTGGCAGCCCTCCTCGCGACGGCCAGACATGGTACTGATGGATCTGCGCACAGCAAAGGGGAGTAGAGAGGTGTGGCACAAACGGACAGTTTGGGAGTAGAGAGGAGAGCGTTCTGCGCCCGCATGGCGAGCCGCTGCATTATCCATAGTTTGGGAGTGGAGAGGAGAGCTGAACGGGTATCCCACGTGGCGAGTGTCAACCAAATTACCGAATATATAGGAGATCTAAATTATAAAATGCACTCCGAAATGGAAATGAATTGACATGGTTTTACATTTGCAGCAATGGATACCCTAGTACTAATACTAATATACTGCCTCCTCGCCCTCTTCGATGTCTGTTCCGCGCCATCATCCCGGTTACATGCACTCCGAAACATAGGAGATTTATAATAACTGAAATTAGCATCACAAAAGTTTCAACAACAGGTCCACAGTTAACCAGAAGTTTTTTTTATGCCAACATCCACTCCCAAGCCACATCCACAGTTTCACATCATCCAACAGATATTTTCCTATGCCAACATGCATTCCGAAGCCACATCCAGAGGTTCACATCATCCACTGGAACTTTCCGAAACCGCGTCCACAGAAACACTAGTAGAAAAGGATCATACATGTTTAGCACATCTACAAAAAAGAAGCAGATATACTTCCAAACATACAAAGATGAGTGACAAAACTGCCTCACGTGTACAAATAACACAAGTACAGAGGTGATAAACCGCTAGACCCGGTGGCATAAACAAGCTACTAGGCCATTGTAAACTCTAGTAGGTCTAGAGGAGTCTCCCTCTGCATTTCAACATTGCATGGTTTAATCATCGGCACTATGATCAAACACAAATATGGCACTCTTTTTTCTATGGTACGCCAACTGTTGGAGACATTGCTGCATATTAATCATCGGTAGAGAACCTAGCCTAGATAGGGGCCTCATAGTAAAGAAGCACACACAAATCAATGAAATTATCGAACACTTGCCAAGGAATATGAAGAACCAATATGGCTCATGCATTACAGAAAAAATCATAATTGGGGCCTCATAGTAAAGAAGCACACAGAAATCAATGAGATCATCGAACACTTACCAAGGAAGATGTACACAACTCAAGGTAAGTGCCAATATCTCACCGAGAGAAGGTGCAGAGTTTAATCATCGGCACACAGAATAGAGAATGAACATAAAATAAGAAAGCCTCATACATACATTGCAAAAAAAGTCCAAAGGGTCAAGCTCCACAGGACCAGGGAGCATGAACAAACAATGTTCGTGTAAACGCTACTAGGTACCGGGGAGTAATCCTTTGGATTTTAGCATTGCACAGTTTAATCATCGGCACGTGCAACAAAACAGAGAAATGAATAACACCTAGACTCATTGGCAAGCATTGCAGGTTGACATAATCTAATTAAAGAGCAATGTAGTTTTACCTCATTCCATAATCTTGCAAGAAACTTAGAATGTATCTCAACTTCACATTGGTGTCCTTGGCACTCTCCAATAGGGTGTTTTTCCCCTCTGGAGCATGTCGCACTTCTCTTTGGCTACTTTCAAAGTTTTCTTCGCACTCTTCAGCGCAGAATCAAGCTTAGTAACCAAGCCGTGCATGATAATATAGCTTCTCTTTTGCTCCCGCAGTTCCAACTCGAGTGCTAGCATTTTTGAAGGCTTCATCGCCCTGTCCAGCCTGTCCTCACAGCAGACGAAACAGATTAGCTTCTCAGCGCTGGTATCATCAGCCAGCTAGCAAACTTCAGAGATGCGATGAGATTCAATTGTCTCAACTGACTGCTTCACCAATTTAAGAATTGTCTCAACTGACTGCTGCACCAATTTCTGAATTTCAGTACGTGACATGCTGCAGAAGTCACAGACTGCACTATGGTCCTATAGCCAAATACGAAAAGAATAAAAATCAAAGAAGTGTCGATGAAGGCGAAAGGAGATAGATGAATCTTAAGAGAACATTTGGCTACAGGACTAAGTTATATGCTATTTACCTCGGCTATCTTAATAACATGGGGCTTTGCGAGCTCCGAGGCCTTGTTCAGGTCGATCTCCAACTGGGTGGGGGAAACGATCTCCGAGGGCCCTGTAACGGTAGCGTGAGCTAGATCCATGGCCGTTGGTAACTTAAAACACCAGCGGTGACCTACATCCACCGGCATTTAACCTACATCCGCTGGTATCAAACCTATATCTGCCGGCATCTAACCTACATCGCATTGTTTGGTTGAGGATGGGGAAGGGAAGGAACCATGGCTTACCAGTCATTGTTTGAGAACGACGCCGAGGACGGGGGAGGGCGAAGCCGTGGCAGCCGCCCTTGGGTCGGGAGGGCGAAGTGGAGGCTTTCTGTGGAGGTCGCTTTCAATGGAGGAGTAGCCGAGTGGGCGAGGAGCGCGGTGTGGTGGAGATTTGGCGCGTAGACGCTGGCGAGTGGGACCCTGCGTGAGCCTGATTCCGTGGAGATTTGGCGCGCGGTTGTTACTCATAATTTATTCTTGTTTTTCGGATTGAAAATAAAAAATAAAAAAAGAACCAAAAGGAAAAGAGTCTTAGGATCTGATCACATTTTTATTCTACTTCTTCAGATTCTTCTTTATTTTAGTTAGCAAATAATTGCAAAATAAGACAGTGCTTAGTGGTGGGGGGAGGGGCTGACTCATTTCCACACACCAAAGATCGAGTCTTGTTACTCACATTTGTGATGTTCTACCAACTATTGGCTTATTAGGCATGATCCAGTAGTAAAGGGATGTGACAATTCATTGATCGACCGGATCAATGAGTTGTCACATCCACTTATTACTAAATCATGCCTAATAAGTGTTTTGACATCCTTAAAACATGATCGGGTTAAGAAACATATACTAATATAATATATATATTAGGTTCTTACATACCAACATGATAGAGGTTCTTTAAAAGTTCTTACTACGCACACACCAGACGACACTACCAGAAGTAAGAGATAACACAAACACAGCGTGCAAGCTACAACAACGAGCGCACCAGCAGTAGCTACATCATGTTCTGCTCTTCCGAGCCTTCATGGCCCTCCTGGCCTAGTTGGAGTAAGGCCGAGGAGGAGGTTTCGCAAGACCTGCGAGGATATCATGCGCAAGCAGCTTCTTCTGGAAGACACCGTAGGCAGCGTGGTTAGCCCTAACATGGGGCGCACGATATTCAGAGCCATTTCCCACACCGACGGCATGCCGGATCAAGCTGTGGCAATCGTTAGCCATCTTTCTGACACATAAAGGGCATAACAAGTTGCCGTAACGACGGTACCAAATGGTGCCTGCCTGTAGCTTCCTCAGGACATGTCTGCTCTTCGCAGCCATATCGTCCTCATCCGAGCTGACTTCCAGATGTTATTCCTGCAAATTTGGAATAAAACAAAAGTGAGCAACACAATATTATTGGCAAAAGAGTAATATATCTAACCAGATCACAAAGAACATAAAGAAATAGTTCTTCATTTATTTGCATACACTTCATCAAGTAACTTATTTAGCAGATGCGCCCTAAAGAGGACATCAATGTTGAAAAAAATGTGTCGAATTTTATACAACATCACAGTTTCCACTATATATATTTGGTGAGCTAATGCACAAAAATAGATAATAACACATCAGGAATTCATTGACGATCTAAGATAACATTCAACAGATTAATTATCTAATCAGGAAATGTAATTATACCTTACCAGATCAAAAATATCATACAAGAATCGTTCTTTAATTATATGCATAAACTGGATCAAGTAATTATCATGCACGTGCGTGCAATATGTAATTTTGCAACAAATTCATAATGTGTCAAGAGTGTCTGCGAGGCAAAATAAGTACACAAATTGAAAATGCTTCCAAAAAACGTAGAATCTCTAACTCACATGCATGCTAACATGCACACAAAAAACTAGAAGCCATAAGAACAGATGCAACTACAACCTCTGAATCTCTAAAATACAAAAAACATGCGAACCCCTAAGTACAGATGCAACTACAACCTCTGAATCAACTCCAGCAGCTCATCTATATTTGATCATCCATAACTCTATATAGAAGATCATTTAAAAAGATTCATGCATAGATGTTATTAGTTTCACCGCAGGACATCTATATTGTCAATTTAGTGTCTAGTACATGTCTATTTTCTACAATGTTTTTCCCTTTGGTCTCTAAGTACAAATGCAAGCAGATCTCTGAATCTTGAACTTGCGTGTACACAAAACCCTCGAACCCATAGATACAGATCCAACTACAAACCTTTTAATCTCAAATACAAAAAACCTCGAACCCCTAAGTACAGATGCAACCGCAAACACCAGAAGCCCAAACTTTCCAAAAAAAAAACCCAAAGTATAAATGCAACTACAAACACTAGAAGCCCGAACTTGCGTGCAGTCATGCACAAACACTAAATCTTTGACAATAAACTAAGTCGGCCTGGACATAGATACCTCAGGGTCCTGGTCGTCGACGTCCTCGTCGAACGCCTGGCGATCCCCGTAGGGATCACCCAGATCTGCCAGGAGAGAAAAAGCAGTTGGCGCCTCCACCGCGGCAAGAGCAGGCGGTGCACTCGAAGCGACATGGCCGGACGACGAACCTACTACGGTGACGACATCCTACGGCTACGACGAACTGGAACCGCCATGTGCGGCTCCTGCGGCGACGACAATAGAAGGGACGGCGCCATCGTTCTCCTGCTGCGAACCTTCCATTCTGCGGAACCGCCTCGCGGTTGTGTGCTCGGCAGTTGGGAGAGAAGGAGGTCTGGGAGACGATGTGGAGTGGCGTTTTTTGCTAGAAATGGGGGAGAGAGGCGATGCGGCAAGAGCTTTATATACAGAGTGCCGTTTCGAGGCCGCCCCGTTTCGACTGGTCGCCATGTCGTGTGCGCATGCATGGTGGGAACGCGCCGGCTGACTTAGTCAACATAGAATGATGTGACATTTGGTCACTGGCAAATAGGGCCCGGGACGCCGCGGGGCCACCAATCAGTGACCCAAATTCACCACAAAGCTCACCCCACTAAGTCAGCGAATATCAAAGGCTCTATCGTACGCGTAGAAAAGAAGATACCGTTTTATACGTATACGCGTACAAAACGATATGGCAGGTGTTTGCTTGCGAAACGGGGTACCAATCTTTGCCAAGTTCACTACAAATAATGGTACGTGCCAACACAACTACCATGTGTATGCAGCCAAGGTGACGAACATATGGTTACGTGACAACACGCCTCTGCATTCACACGCCTTGGACATGCACACGGCGTCGTGCAGGTGGTGGTTAGCCTGCCGCGCGTAATGGCGAGGACGGGACGCGACCTGCACCAGGCGGCGGGATGGTGCTTTGCCTCTGCCACACGCCTAGCATTAACGCGGTATGCAGCCTTCCCGGCTCCCCAAGCGGCGCCAGGGTCATTGCGGTTTGCATGTCGCCGCTATTTACTCCGACGGGATGCGTGCTCTAACGCGTGCACCGTCCATGGCGCCGAACGATGACCAGACCAGCATGGCAGCGAGAGACGACGAGGAGGACGGCCGGACCGGCGTCTAGGATAGTTTAGGCCAAATTTATATTTACCACCGTATTTTTAATTAGAATGTAATGATCTATACTGACTAATATATATATACTACTCCTGTTTAGTTATAAACCGTCGATGCCCCCCTTTCGGGGAAAACGGAGGGAATACTGTTAAAAGTATAGCTAGATTTTTGGTTAGTAATGTAGTTATGGCCTAACCTAACACAACCAAGGAAAATAGTATTGTGTTCTACCCCCTTCTGACGCGGTCATAGGGGTAGACCAAAAGGTTGACTTCTGGTCAACAGATCAATGGTCTAGTGAAGCGTTGGGCTCTAAAGTTTCGGAATACTACGTAAACGATAGTGGAGCACTAAGAATACTTATAAACGTGTGCTGGGATCGAGGTGGGGAGGGGCCAATATACGACCCATAGGTGTGACTGGTTTCACCGGCATCACATAGGAAGATTATGCACAACACTAATAGGTCTCGAACCGTCGATGGTCCCCCATTCGGGCAAACCGGAGGGAATATTGTTAAAATTATAGCTAGATTTTGGTTATTAATGTAAATTTGGTCTAACCTAACATAACCAAGCAAAATAGTATTGTGGTATGCCCCCTTCCGACGCGGGTCATAAGGATAGACCAAAAGGTTGACTTCTGGTCAACAGATCTATATTCCAGCGAAGCGGGGGAATCTTGCCAAGAGGTGGGCCCTATCATTGTCTTGGGTGTTCATTGGGCCTAACCTAACACAACCAAGAAATTGGTTCCACTTTGCTACCCCCTTCCGGCTCACGTAAAGGGGCCAGAACGGCAGTTCCGTCTTTTTCCCTAGAGGGGCTATGGTTTCACCAGAGAAGGGTCTCCGGATCGTCTGAATGCCACCAAATCCCATGGTATGACATACCATGTGTGTTAGAGTGTTCCATGGGGTCTTGGATGCCCAACATTCCCTCACTCGGTGTGTTATGGCTTCACCGGCGTCGGATTCTCTCTAGCGGGTTCAAGGACTACTCAGAGCCCGAAACTCCCGGATGTGACGAAACGGGGGGAATCCTGCCAAGAGGTGGGCCCTACCATTGTCTTGGGTGTTACTTGTCCCTAACCTAACACAACCAAGCAATTACTTCCACTTTACTACCCTTTTCCAGCTACGTAGACAGGCCAGAACAGCAGTTCCGTCTTTTTTCCCAGCGGGGCTAGGGTTTCCCAAGATTCCCTCTCTTTGTGTGTTAGGCCTTCACCCGCATCGGATTCTCTCTAGCGGGTTCCAAAACTATTTAGAGCCCGAAACTCCCGGATCTGACGGAACAGGGGGAATCTTGCCCAAAGGTGGGTCCTACCATTTTATTTGTTGTTAACACAACCAATCAATTAGTTCCACTTTGCTACCCCTTTCCGGCTCACCTAGAGGTGCTAGACTGGAAGTTTCTTGTTTTTTGCCAGCACACCTAGGGTTTCTCCGGGGAGGGGCTCCGGAGCGTCTGAATTCCCACCGAATCCTAGGGTATGCCAAACCATGTGTGTTATATTGTGGCATCGTTCTTGGATGCCCAAGATTCCCTCACTCTTTGTGTTATGGCTTCACCGGCGCCGCATTCTCTTTCACGGGTTCTAGGACTACTCAGAGCCCGAAGCTCCCAAATCTCACGGAATGGGGGGAATCTTGGCAAGAGGTGGGACCTACCATTGTTTTCGGTGTTTCTTGGGCCTAACCTAACAAAACCAAGCAATTGGTTCCGCTTTGCTACCCCATTCCGGCTCACGTAGAGGGGCCAGAACGGTAGTCCCGTCTTTTTTCCAGCGGGGCTATGGCTTCTCTGGAGAGGGGCCTCCGGATTGTTTGAATGCCACCAATTCCCATGGTATGCCATACCTTGTGTGTTTTAGAGTGTGGCATGGGTCTTGGATGCCCAAGATTCCCTTACTCCCTGTGTTGTGGCTTCACCGGCGTCAGATTCTTTTTCGCAGGTTCTACTTAGAGCCCGAAACTCCCGGTTCTCACGAAACGGGGGGAATATTGCCAAGAGTTGGGACCTACCATTTTATTGAGTGTTACTTGGGCCTAACCTAACACAACCAAGTAATTGGTTCCACTTTGGTACCCCTTTCTGGCTCACGTAGAGGGGCCAAAACGGCAGTTCCGTCTTTTTCGCAGCGGGGCTATGGTTTCTCTGTAGAGGGGCCTCCAGATCATTTGAATGCCACCAAATACACCATGGTATGACATACCATGTGTGTGTATAGTGTGTCATGGGTCTTGTATGCCCAAGATTCCCTCTCTCTCTCTCTGTTAGTGCTTCACGACGCGTCAGATTCTCTCTGGCGGGTTCCAGGACTACTTAGAGCCCGAAACTCCCTAAACTGATGGAACTCGGAGAATGTTGCCAACAGGTGGGCCCAACCATTTTCTTGGGTGTTCCTTGGGCCTAACCTAAAACAAACAAGAAATTGGTTTCACTTTGCTACCCCTTTCTGGCTCAAGTAGAGTGCGAAAACGGTAGTTCCGTCTTTTTCCCAGCGGGGCTATGGTTTCTCACGAGAGGGGGCTCCAGATCGTCTGAATGCCACTAAATCCCATGGTATGCCATAAATTGTGTGTTAGAGTGTGGCATGGGTATTTTATTCCCAAGATTACCTTACTACTTGTATTATGACTTCACCAGCATCAGATTCTCTTTCGCGGGTTCTACTTAGCCCGAAACTCCCGGATCTCATGGAACGAGAGGAATCTTGCCAAGAGGTGGGACCTACCATTTTCTTGGGTGTTACTTGGGCCTAATATAACACAACCAAGTAATTGGTTCCACTTTGCTACCCCTTTCCATCTCACGTAGAGGGGCCAAAATGGCAGTTCCGTCTTTTTCCCAGCGGGGCTATGGTTTCTCTAGAGAGGGGCCTCCAGATCATCTGAATGCCACCAAATACACCATGGTATGACGTACCATGTGTGTTTATAGTGTTTCATGGGTCTTGGATTCCGAATATTACCTCTCTCTATTATGGCTTCACCGGCGCGTCAGATTCTCTCTCGCGGGTTCGAGGACTACTTAGAGCCCGAAACTCCCTAAGCTGATGGAACTCGGGGAATCTTGCCAACATGTGGGACCATCCATTTTCTTGGGTGTTCCTTGGGCCTAACCTAACACAAACAAGCAATTTTTTCCACTTTTCTACCCATTTCAGGGTCAAGTAGAGGGGCCAAAATGGCAGTTCCATCTTTTTCCCAGCGGGGCTAAGGTTTCTCAGGAGAGGGGGATCCGGATCCTCTGAATGCCACCAAATCCCATGGTATGGCATACCATGTGTCTTAGAGTGTGGAATGGGTCTTGTATTACCAAGTTTCACTCGCTCTCTCTGTATTAGGGCTTCACCAGCGTCATATTCTCTCTAGCGGTTTCCAGGATTACTTAGAGCCTGAAACTCCCAGACCTGGCAAAACTGGGGGAATCTTGCCAAGAGGTGGGCCCTAACATTTTGTTGGGTGTTCCTTGGGCTTAACCTAATACACCAAGCAATTGGTTCCACTTTGTTACCCCCCTTCCGCCTAACGTAGAGGGGCCAGAACGGCAGTTCCGTCTTTTTCCTGGCGTGGCTATGCATGGTTTCTCCGGAGAGTCTCCGGAGAGGGGCCTCCATATCGTCTGAATGCCACCAAATCCCATGGTATTCCATACCATGTGTCTTATAGTGTGTCGTGGGTCTTGGATGCCCAATATTCGCTATCTCTCTGTGTTAGGGCTTCACCAGTGTCGGATTCTCTCTGGCGGGTTCCAGGACTACTTAGAGCCCGAAACTCCCGAAACTGACGGAACTCGAGGAATCTTTCCAAGAGGTGGGCCCTACCATCTTCTTGGGTGTTTATTTGGCCTAAACTAACACAACCAAGCAGTTGTTTTCAATTTTCTACCCCCTTCCGTCTCACGTAGAGGGCCAGAACGGCAGTTCCATCTTTTTCCCCATCGGGGCTATGGTTTCTCCGGAGAGGGGCCTCCGGATCGTCTGAATGCCACCAAATCCCATGGTATGACATACTATGTGTGTTATATTGTTTCATGGGTCTTGGATGCCCAACATTTCCTCACTCGTTGTGTTATGGCTTCACCGGCGTCGGATTCTCTCTGGCGGGTTCAAGGACTTCTCAGAGCCCAAAACTGCCAGATGTTTCGGAACTCGGGGAATCCTGCCAACATGTGGGCCCAACCATTGTATTGGGTGTTACTTGGGCCTAACCTAACACAACCAAGCAATTACTTCCACTTTACTACCCCCTTCCGGCTACGTAGACGGGCCAGAACAGCAGTTCCATCTGTTTTCCCAATAGGGCTAGGGTTTCTCCGGAGAGGGGCTCTGGATCATATCAATACCACGAAATCCCATGGTATGCCTTACAATGTGTGTTATAGTGTGTCATAGTTCTTGGATTCCCAAGATTCCCTCTCTTTGTGTGTTAGGCCTTCGTTGGCGTCGGATTCTCTCTAGTGGGTTCCAAAACTATTTAGAGCCCGAAACTTCCGGATCTGACGGAACAGGGGGAATCTTTCCAAGAGGTGGGTCCTACCATTTTATTTGGTGTTACTTTGGCCTAAAATAACACAACCAAGAAATTAGTTCCACTTTGCTACCCCTTTCCGGCTCACGTAGAGGGGCCAGACCAGCAGTTTCTTCTTTTTCTCCAGCAGACCTAGGGTTTCTCCGGGGAGGGGCTCCGGAGCGTCTGAATTCCCACCCAATCCTAGGGTATGCCAAACCATGTGTGTTATATTGTTTAATGGGTCTTGGATGCCTAATATTCCGTCACTCTTTGTGTTATGGATTCACCGGCACCGCATTCTCTTTCACGGGTTCCAGGACTACTGAGACCCCGAAACTCCCAGATCTCACGGAATGGAGGGAACCTTGACAAAAGGTGGGATCTACCATTGTCTTGGGTGTTACTTGGGAATAACCTAACACAACGAAGCAATTGGTTCCTCTTTGTTACCCCATTTCGGCTCACGTAGGCGGGCCAAAACGGCAGTTCCGTCTTTTTCCCAGCGGGGCTATGGTTTCTCTAGAGAGGGGCCTCCGGACCGTATGAATGCCAACAAATCCGACAGTATGCCATACCTTGTGTTTTGGAGTGTGGCACGGCTATTGGATTCCCAAGATTCCCTTACTCCCTGTGTTATGGCTTCACCAGCATCAGATTCTCTTTTGCGGGTTGTACTTAGAGCCCAAAACTCCCGAATCTCACGGAACGGGGGGAATCTTGCCAAGAGGTGGGTCCTACCATTTTATTGGGTGTTAATTGGGCCTAACCTAACACAACCTAGTAATTGGTTCCACTTTTCTACCGCTTTCCGGCTCACGTAGAGGGGCCATACCTTGTGTTTTAGAGTATGGCATGGGTATTGGATTCCCAAGATTCCCTTACTCCCTGTGTTATGGCTTCACCGGCGTCAGATTCTCTTTCGCGGGTTCTACTTAGAGCCCAAAACTCCCGGATCTCACGGAACGGGGGGAATCTTTCCAAGAGGTGGGACCTACCATTTTATTGGGTGTTAATTGGGCCTAACCTAACACAACCAAGTAATTGGTTCCACTTTGCTACCCCTTTCCGGCTCACGTAGAGGGGCCAAAACGGCAGTTCCGTCTTTTTCCCAGCGGGGTTATGGTTTCTCTAGAGAGGGGCCTCTGGACCGTATGAATGCCAACAAATCTGACGGCATGCCATACCTTGTGTTTTGGAGTGTGTCATGGGTATTGGATTCCCAAGATTCCCTTACTCCCTGTGTTATGGCTTCACCGGCGTTAGATTCTCTTTCGCGGGTTCTACTTAGAGCCCGAAATTCCTGGATCTCACGGAACGTGGGGAATCTTGCCAAGAGGTGGGACGTACCATTTTATTGGGTGTTAATTGGGCCTAACCTAACACAACCTAGTAACTGGTTCCACTTTTCTACCCCTTTCCGACTCACGTAGAGGGGCCATACCTTGTGTTTTAGAGTATGGCATGGGTATTGGATTCCCAATATTCCCTTACTCCCTGTGTTATGGCTTCACCGGCGTCAGATTCTCTTTCGCGGGTTCTACTTAGAGCCCGAAACTCCCGGATCTCACGGAATGGGGGGAATCTTTCCAAGAGGTGGGACCTACCATTTTATTGGGTGTTAATTGGGCCTAACGTACCACAACCAAGTAATTGGTTCCACTTTGCTACCCCTTTCCGGCTCACGTAGAGGGGCCAAAACGGCAGTTCCAACTTTTTCCCAGCAGGGCTATGGTTTCTCTGTAGAGCGGCCTCCAGATCGTATGAATGCCACCAAATACACCATGGTATGACATAAAATGTGTGTGTATAGTGTATCATGGGTCTTGGATGCCCAAGATTCCCTCCCTCCTAGTGTTAGGGATTCACCAGCGTCGAATTCTCTCTAGCGAGTTCGAGGACTACTTAGAGCCCGAAACTCCCGGATCTGGCGGAACTGGGGAAATCTTGCCAAGTGGTGGGCGCTACCATTGTCTTGGGCGTTCCTTGTACCTAACCTAACAAAACCAATAAATTGGTTCCAATTTTCTACCCCTTCCGGCTCACGTAGTGGGGCCAGAACGACAGTTCCATCTTTTCCCCCATCAGGGCTATGGTATCTCAAGAGGAGGGGGGAGGGGGTGGTTCTCCGGACCGTCTGAATGCCACGAAATCCCATGGTATGATATATAGTGTGTTTTAGAGTGTGGAATGGGTCTTGTATGGCCAATATTCCCTCAGACTCTTTGTTATGGCTTTACCGCCGTGAGATTCTCTCTAGCGGGTTCGAGGACTATACTCAGAGCCCGAAATTCCCGGATATGACAGAACAGGGGAAATATTGCCAAGAGGTGGGACCTACCATAGTCTTGGGTGTTCCTTGGTCCTAACCTAACACAACCAAGCAATTAGTTCGACTTTGCTACCCCTTTCGGCTCATGTAGAGGGTCCAGAACGGCAGTTCCGTCCCTTTTCTCCTGCGGGCATAGGGTTTCTCCGGAGAGGGTCTCAAGAGCGTCTGAATCCCACCCAAGGCTAGGTTATTCAATACCATGTGTGTTAGAGTTTGTCATGGGTATTGGATTCTAAATATTTCCTCGCTCTCTGTATTAGGGTTTCATCGGCATCAGATTCTCGCTGGCGGGTTCCAGGACTACTTAGAGCCCGAAACTCCCGGATCTGACAAAACTGGGGGAATCTTGCCAGGAGGTGGGCCATACCATTTTCTTGGGTGTTCCTTGGGTCTAATCTAATACAACCAAGAAGTTGGTTCCACTTTGCTACCCCCTTCCGCCTAACGTAGAGGGGCCAGAACGGCAGTTTCGGGATCTAAGTATTCCTTAATCTCATGGATCTGACGGAACTGGAGGAATCTATCCAAGATGTAGGACCTAAAATTGTCTTGGGTGTTACTTGGTCCTAACATAACACAAGCAAGCAATTGGTTCCTCTTTGCTACCCCCTTCCGGCTCACGTAGAGGGGCCAAAACGGCAGTTCCGTCTTTTCCCAATGGGGCTATGGTCTTTCTCTAGAGAGGGGAATCCGGATAGTCTGAATGCCACCAAATCCCATGGTATGCAATACCATGTGTCTTACAGTGTGGAATGGGTCTTGTATTCCCAAGATTCACTCGCTCTCTGTGTGTTAGGGCTTCACCGGCGTCAGATTCTCCCTGGCGGGTTCCAGGACTACTTAGAGCCCGAAACTCCCGGATCTGACGAAACTGGGGGAATCTTCCCAGGAGGTGGGCCATACCATTTTCTTGGGTGTTCCTTGGGTATAACCTAATACAACCAAGAAGTTGGTTCCACTTTTCTACCCCCTTCCGCCTAACGTAGAGGGGCCAGAACGGCAGTTTCGTCTTCTTCGCTAGCGGGGCTATGGTTTCTCCAGATCAGGGGCCTCCAGATCGTCTGAATGCCACCAAATCCCATGGTATTCCATACCATGTGTGTTATAGTGTGTCGTGGATCTTGGATTCCCAAGATTCCCTCTCTCTCTGTGTTAGGGCTTCACCCGCGTCGAATTCTCTCTGGCGAGTTCCAGGACTACTTAGAGCCCGAAACTCCCGGAACTAACGGAACTCGGGGAATCTTGCCAAGAGGTGGGCCCTACCATTATCTTGGGTGTTCCTTGGGACTAACATAATACAACCAAGTAGTTGGTTCCACTTTGTTACCCCCTTCCGCCTAACGTAGAGGGGCCAGAACAACAGTTCCGTCTTTTTCCTTAGCGGGGCTATGCATGGTTTCTCCGAAGAGGGGCCTCCAGATCGTCTGAATGATACCAAAACCCATGATATTCTATAACATGTGTGTTATAGTGTGTCGTGGGTATTGCATGCCCAAGATTTCCTCTCTCTCTGTTAGGGCTTCACCGGTGTCGGATTCTCTCTAGCGGGTTCAAGGACTACTTAGACCCCGAAACTCCCGAAATAGAAGGAACTCGGGGAATCTTGCCAACAGGTGGGCCCAACATTGTATTTGTGTTCCTTGGGCCTAACCTAACACAAACAAGAAATTGGTTCCACTTTTCTACCCCTTTCCGGCTCACGTAGAGTGGCCAGAACGGCAATTCCGTCTTTTTCCACATCTTGGCTATGGTTTCTCAGGAGAGGGGGCTCCGTATCGTCTGAATGCCAAAAAATACCATGTTATGCCATAACATGTGTGTTAGATTTTGTCATTGGTCTTGGATGTCCAACATTCCCTCGTTCTCCGTGTTAGGGCTCCACCGGCGTCATATTCTCTTTGCGGGTTCCACGATTAGCCTGAAACTCCCGGAACTGACGGAACTGGGGGAATCATGACAAACGGTGGGCCCAACCATTGTATTGGGTGTTCATTGGGCCTAAAATTACACAACCAAGCAATTGGTTCCACTTTGCTATGCCTTTCCGGCTCATGTAGAGGGGCCAGAACGACAGTTTCGTCTTTTTCCTCATCGTGGTTATGGTTTCTCCTGAGAGGGGGCTCAGGATCGTTTGAATGCCACCAAATACCATGGTATGTAATAACACGTGTGTTATAGTGTGTAATGGGTCTTGGATGACAAAGATTCCCTCGCTCCCAGTGTTAGGGATTCACCGACGTCGGATTCTCTCTAGCGAGTTCGAGGACTACTTAGAGCCCGAAACTCCCATATCTGACGGACCTAGGGGAATCTTGCCAAGAGGCAGGACCTACAATTGTCTTGGGTGTTCATTGGGCCTGACCTAACAAAACAAAGTAATTGGTTCCACTTTTCTATCCCCTTTCGTCTCACGTAGAGGGGCCAGAACGGCAATTTCGTCTTTTTTCCCAGCGGGGCTATGGTTTCTCCGGGAGGGGGTTCCGGATCATCCGAATGCCACCAAATCCCAGCGTATACCATACCATGTATGGTAGAGTGTGTCATGGGTCTTGGATGTGCAAGATTCCCTTGCTCTCTGTGTTAGGGCGCACTTCACCGACGTCGGATTCTCTCAGCATGTCCGAGGACTACTTAGATCCCGAAAGTCCCGAATCTGACGGAACTGGGGAAATATTTCCAAGAGGTGGGCGCTACCATTGTCTTGGGTGTTCCTTGTGCCTAAACTAACAAAACCAAGAAATTGGTTCCAATTTTCAACCCCCTTCTGGCTCACGTAGAGGGGCCAGAACGGCAGTTCCGTCTTTTCCTCATCATGGCTATGGTTTCTTCATGCGAACTGGATGGAATCTTATTAGAAGTAGATCTACATTTGGGTTATCCATGTAGCTATTGCCTAACTTAACAGAACCAAGCAAAAAGAACAGTGGTCTACCCCCTTCCGACACCGGTGATAACTGTAGACAAAAAAGTTGACTAGCATCCAACGGCTAGCAAAGTTCAAGCCACCAATCAACATGTAGTAGTATTCCACATAATTGACCCTTTCCAGGATTTTAGGTAAAATACTTTCGGGAGTTTTTCACAATATTTAGTACTAAATAATTGCATAAATGCTTAATTTTTGTAAGCCACCCATCAACATCGGACGGCTAGCAAAGTTTCCCGATGTTCCGCCAAAATTTCGCGTCGCTCCAAAAAATTCGCGCCACGACAGCCCGCCCAAATTTTTTCGTGCAAGGATATTTTATTTCTCAGCCCTCCCGCACACAACTAGCACCCGTTAGCCTGGAGGGAATTTCTGTAATCGTTCCGAAACCCTGCCTTATCCCCTCAATCGGCCCTCTCGCCGAAAGAGAAATCCACTATTTCGAAATATCCACTCCCACTTGTCCTCCCAAAAAAGATCTTCTATTCCCCCGGTCTCACACCTCACCGTATAGCTCGTTTGCCAGAACTCCCTCATCGCCGTCGAGATCACCCTCCAGATCTGCCACATCACCGGCCTTTTCGCTGTCCAGGTCCGCCACATCGCCGTTGTGCTCGCCTGTCTGCCACATCGTCTCCAACCTCGCCGTACGTTATCTTCCACCTCGCGCCGTGCTCGCCGGCCAGCCACCTCGACGCCGTGTTCGCCGGTCAGCCACCTCGCCACCGACCTCGCCGTACATCCAGATCTGCCACCTCGTCTCCAGCCTCGCCGCAACATCACCGTCAAATTCTGCAAGCACGCTGAAACGAGTGCAGATTGAAGGCGAGAAACGCAGCAAGACAGAAAACCCTAAAGACGTAGGCAACTATTCTCTCTAAATTGCTTTTGTCTATTTAATTGTATACTGCTAATGGTTGATGCTTCCTTATTATCCTGCGTATGTTCGATGCGCTGTTAATCTTTCTGAATTGGTTGTCTGTATAATCGTATGTTCGATGCTTCATTATTATCCTAATTATACTGCTAATGGTTGATGCAATAAATCTCTCTAAACGGTTTCTTGTAACGGAAATAGGAAGGGGGCCTTCTTGCTTGGTAAAACTTTGCTCATTTGCAGCAATCTAGCTTGTATACTGCGTATTAGGTTTAATATCACTTTTCTTGAGATCCTATAAGTCTTAGTTAGGATCATAATTTATATTACTTGCACTAGATTGTTCTTACAAGATGAGTGCCTTAATTTTTTATGCTGTATTAGGTTCTTATGAAGTGTTATATTTGTACTTTACTTTTAGTTCTTTATTCATGTTAGGATCGCCACTACACCCTATTGAAGAAGAGCGTGCCAGAACTATCATGGCAAACAATGCAAAGATGCATGAACTGGGCGTAAATCCAGCAAGTTTTCTTTCATGTCCTACTGTACCCCCCCCCCAAAAAAGACCAAGAATAAAGACTCTGGATCTCAGTACGTGCACGTGTATGATGTTGAAGAGGAATCATATGCCACTAGGATCCGTGTCATATCAATGACAATCCAGCGTGCACAATGAGCTGCAGGGTATTCCCTAACCCGGTAGCTCAACATTCTTTCATGATATCGCAACAACTAGGGTGCAACTTTCTTATCATGTGTTTAACTATTTGATCAATGTGGCGCCATATATTTTGTGCTACTTCCTCTATTCCATACTATAAGATGTTTTGGTAAGCTAATTAAGGCCGTGAAATCCACTTATAGTAATTAAGGTTGTCGTTGTCATTTCAACATGGTTTCCATCTATCTTCCTCACATGCTTGACACCTGCTATTCTATCTATGCTTCTCATCTGCTAGTTCATTACACACACACAGTTGGTTGATTATAATATGCTAGTTTTCATCTATTTTTTCTACATGCTTGTTATCTGCTATTTTCATATATCTTCCTCACATGCTTGACACCTGTTGTTTCATCTATGCTTCTCATTTGCTAGTTCATGACACACACTGTTGCTTGACTATAATCTGCTAGTTTTCATCACTTTTTTGTACATGCTTGTGATCTGCTATTTTTATCTATCTTCCTCACATGCTTGACACCTGATATTTCATCTATGCTTCTCATCTGCTAGTTCATGACACACACCATTGTTTGACTATAATCTGCTAGTTTTCATCAATTTTTTCTACATGCTTTTCATCTGCTATTTTCATCTATCTTCCTCACATGCTTGACACCTACTGTTTCATCTATGCTTCTCATCTCCTAGTTCATGACACACACCATTGTTTGACTATAATCTGCTAGTTTTCATCAATTTTTTGTACATGATTGTCATCTGCTAGTTTCATCTTTGTTCTATACATTCTTGTCATCTGTTATTTTCATCTATGTTCTTTGCATGCTTGATAGGAAAGCAAGAAAAAGGTGATGTCTCGATATGCTTCAGAGGTTGAGGACGAGGACGATAGTGAAGTTGTCATGCCGAAGAGTGGAAAGCATACTTTCTCAAAGAAGGCAAGTGTGGAATCATGTCTTTCACAGTCTGAGCCTGGACCACAGCTTGATGTGAATGTGTGCAGAACAATTGCTGATATGAGGACAGCCAAAGCAGAATCCGAGCAACTGAGGCTGACGTTTGTAGTTGATATGGAAGACATTCGGAAGCAACAAGCTACGCTAAAGAAATCTCAACTAGAAGGAGTTTCCCTACTTGAGATGTTGGTTGAGCAGATGCATGGTCCTTGAAACTGTGGTTCTGTATGTTGGTTTGATATTCTATGAGAAAAACTAAGTATTTGATGCCTGTTATGTTGTTTCCTTTTCTACCTATGTGCAATTGGCAATTATAACAATGATGTAACCACCCAAATAGCACCAAATACGACATCATAGTAACGTAACGTAAAAGTCCGTCAAGGCAAATACCGACACGTGGAGATGTATGCCCAGCCCACGTGGCCTACTATGAGTGGGCGATTGGACGACGTAAAAATAACGTCACCGGCACGATGATGACATCGCCCAAATCCGAGACGGAAAAAAACGTCATGGGAAAGACTTTGCGTGGCACCATTTGGTTGGTGCACATGCCACGAGTTTAGCGACGAAAAAAAAGGCGATGGGTAGCCCGCGACGAGCAGATTTCGTCCCAGAAGAAGGCGACGTGGCGCTATTTTGTTTCCATGTGGCGTATTTTGATTGGTCCACATGGTTTCATCTGATTGGTCGAGACTCGCCACGGAAAAAAACGTCGTTGGGTAGCCCGGAACGAACAGATTTCGTCCCAGAAGAAGGCAACGCGGCACCATTTTGTTTCCATGTGGCGTATTTTGATTGGTCCACATGGTTTCGCCTCATTGGACAAGACTGGTGACGTAAAAAACGTTACCATGTTTTGCCACGTCAGCTGATTACGATAATGGCCGTTAGAACCTCGTTTGCCACGTGTCGCCTCATAGCGACGAAATAAAAACGTTAATTCTTATTGGGCCTAGTCCGGACGGCCCAACTGGTGGCGACGATTTGCTGTACGTTGCGGATAGCCGTAACGGTTTAGTGTTCATATAAACATCGCACAACCTTCCCTGACAGTCGATCTGATACGTTTTCATTCCGTCGTGCAAAATGTACCGGATTGCCATTAGTGACGGTTGGAGCCCATCCGCAACGGTATTGAAACGTCCCAGACCGCGCGGAATTTGGTAGTGATAACATCAGTCATTTGGCCCAAAAGCCATGAATCTTCGTAGATGATAGATCTTTTCATCCCAATTGTCGTATTCCAAGTTTATTGTTTTTGGTGGATACTAGGACATATATAATAAAACCACGCGAAGGTCTTGCATCATTTTGAGTTTTTTTTGAATTTTCTGGAATCTTCTATGCTGGTTTTGAGAAAAAGTCAGGACGACGGGCATTACCTTTCGTATCTAGGGGATGAATATTGTGAAACTCTTGGTGTATCTCTGAAGAAATAGGTACTTTTGTACCTAAAAATGATTTTTACAAAAAAACATGAGCAAACTATGAGGCACCTGCAGTTCAAATTTGGCCCGGTTTCAGCTGAATCGACAGAAATTTGTCTTTTTCAAAAGAAGTGTATTTAGAGCTACTGAGAGGTAGGAATTTTTGTTATTTGTATATCAAATATGACATATTTCCTTTATAATTTTACTTTGTACAATTTTGTGTATGTGCTTCACAAAAAAAACCAGTTTTGACACTCCGAAAATGGAAAATGATGTATTTATTAAAAAAAAAAACTTTCTTCGTCAATATTGTTCGGTGTTCCAATATGAATCTTTGTGTCGAATATGGGCATATTTAAACAAACTATGCCATGAATGTGGCCATAACATCCGTCATTTCGCCCGAAAGCCATGAATCTTCATAGATGATAGCTCATTTATGTGAACACCTTTTCAACCCTATTGTCGTATTCCAAGTTTATTATTTTTGGTGGATACTAGGACATATATAATAACACCACACGAAGGTCTTGCATCATTTCGAGTTTTTTTTGAATTTTCTGGAATTTTCTATGCCGGTTTTAGGAGAAAGTCAAGACGGAGGGCATTACCTTTCGTAGCTAGGGGATGAATATTGTGAAACTCTTGGTGTATCTCTGAAGAAATAGGTACTCTTGTACCTAAAAATGATTTTTTCAAAAAATCATGAGCAAACTACGAGGCACCTGTAGTTCAAATTTGGCCCAGTTTCATCTGAATCAGCAGAAATTAGCCTTTTTCAAAAGAGGTTTATTTAGAGCTACTGAGATGTAGGAATTTGGTTATTTGTAGATCAAATATGACATATTTGCTTTATAATTTTACTTTGTACAATTTTGTGTATGTGCTTCACAAAAAAAACCAGTTTTGACACTCCGAAAATGGAAAATGATATTTTTATTCAAAGAAAATAAAACTTTCTTCATCAATATTGTTAGGTGTTCCAATATGCATCTTTGTGTGGAATATGAGAACATTTAGACAAAATTATGCCATGAATGTGGCGATAACATCCGTCATTTCGCCCGAAAGCCATGAATCTTCAGAGATGATAGCTCATTTATGTGAACACCTTTTCAACCCTATTGTCGTATTCCAAGTTTATTATTTTTGGTGGATACTAGGACATATATACTAACACCACACGAAGGTCTTGCATCATTTCGAGTTTTTTTGAATTTTTCGGAATTTTCTATGCCGATTTTAGGAAAAAGTCAAGACGGCGGGCATTACCTTTTGTAGCTAGGAAACGAATATTGTGAAACTCTTCGTGTATCTATGAATAAATAGGTACTTTTGTACCTAAAAATGAATTTTACCAAAAAATCATGAGCAAACTACGAGGCACCTGTAGTTCAAATTTGGCCCGGTTTGAGCTGAATCATCAGAAATTTGTCTTTTTTAAAAGAGGTGTATTTAGAGCTACTGAGAGGTAGGAATTTGGTTATTTTTATATCAAATATGACATATTTTCTTTATAATTTTACTTTGTACAAGTTTGTGAATGTGCTTCACAAAAAAACCAGTTTTGACACTCCGAAAATGGAAAATGATGTTTTTATTAAAAGAAAAATAAAACTTTCTTCGTCAATATTGTTCGGTGTTCCAATATGCATCTTTGTGTGGAATATGGGCATATTTAAACAAACTATGCCATGAATGTGGCCATAACATCCGTCATTTCGCCCGAAAGCCATGAATCTTCATAGATGATAGCTCATTTATGTGAACACCTTTTCAACCCAATTTTCGTATTCCAAGTTTATTATTTTTGGTGGATACTAGGACATATATAATAACACCACACGAAGGTCTTGCATCATTTCGAGTTTTTTTTGAATTTTCTGGAATTTTCTATGTCGGTTTTAGGAGAAAGTCAAGACGGAGGGCATTACCTTTCGTAACTAGGGGATGAATATTGTGAAACTCTTGGTGTATCTCTGAAGAAATAGGTACTTTTGTACCTAAAAATGATTTTTTTCAAAAAATCATGAGCAAACTACGAGGCACCTGTAGTTCAAATTTGGCCCGGTTTCATCTGAATCAGCAGAAATTAGCCTTTTTCAAAAGAGGTTTATTTAGAGCTACTGAGATGTAGGAATTTGGTTATATGTAGATCAAATATGACATATTTGCTTTATAATTTTACTTTGTACAATTTTGTGTATGTGCTTCACAAAAAAAACCAGTTTTGACACTCCGAAAATGGAAAATGATATTTTTATTCAAAGAAAATAAAACTTTCTTCATCAATATTGTTAGGTGTTCCAATATGCATCTTTGTGTGGAATATGAGAACATTTAGACAAAATTATGCCATGAATGTGGCGATAACATCCGTCATTTCGCCCGAAAGCCATGAATCTTCAGAGATGATAGCTCATTTATGTGAACACCTTTTCAACCCTATTGTCGTATTCCAAGTTTATTATTTTTGGTGGATACTAGGACATATATACTAACACCACACGAAGGTCTTGCATCATTTCGAGTTTTTTTGAATTTTCCGGAATTTTCTATGCCGATTTTAGGAAAAAGTCAAGACGGCGGGCATTACCTTTTGTAGCTAGGAAACGAATATTGTGAAACTCTTCGTGTATCTATGAATAAATAGGTACTTTTGTACCTAAAAATGAATTTTACCAAAAAATCATGAGCAAACTACGAGGCACCTGTAGTTCAAATTTGGCCCGGTTTGAGCTGAATCATCAGAAATTTGTCTTTTTTAAAAGAGGTGTATTTAGAGCTACTGAGAGGTAGGAATTTGGTTATTTTTATATCAAATATGACATATTTTCTTTATAATTTTACTTTGTACAAGTTTGTGAATGTGCTTCACAAAAAAAACCAGTTTTGACACTCCGAAAATGGAAAATGATGTTTTTATTAAAAGAAAAATAAAACTTTCTTCGTCAATATTGTTCGGTGTTCCAATATGCATCTTTGTGTGGAATATGGGCATATTTAAACAAACTATGCCATGAATGTGGCCATAACATCCGTCATTTCGCCCGAAAGCCATGAATCTTCATAGATGATAGCTCATTTATGTGAACACCTTTTCAACCCAATTTTCGTATTCCAAGTTTATTATTTTTGGTGGATACTAGGACATATATAATAACACCACACGAAGGTCTTGCATCATTTCGAGTTTTTTTTTGAATTTTCTGGAATTTTCTATGTCGGTTTTAGGAGAAAGTCAAGACGGAGGGCATTACCTTTCGTAACTAGGGGATGAATATTGTGAAACTCTTGGTGTATCTCTGAAGAAATAGGTACTTTTGTACCTAAAAATGATTTTTTTCAAAAAATCATGAGCAAACTACGAGGCACCTGTAGTTCAAATTTGGCCCGGTTTCATCTGAATCAGCAGAAATTTGCCTTTTTCAAAAGAAGTTTATTTAGAGCTACTGAGATGTAGGAATTTGGTTATATGTAGATCAAATATGACATATTTGCTTTATAATTTTACTTTGTACAATTTTATGTATGTGCTTCACAAAAAAAACCATTTTTGACACTCCGAAAATGGAAAATGATGTTTTTATTCAAAGAAAAATAATACTTTCTTCGTCAATATAGTTCGGTGTTCCAATATGCATCTTTGTGTGGAATATGGGCACATTTAGACAAATTATGCCATCAATGTGGCCATAACATTTGTCATTGGGTCCGAAAGCCATGAATCTTCGTAGATGATAGCTCATTTCCGTGAACACCTTTTCAACCCAATTGTCGTATTCCAAGTTTATTATTTTTGGTGGATACTAGGACATATATAATAACACCACGCGAAGGTCTTGCATCATTTCGAGTTTTTTTGAATTTTCTGGAATTTTCTATGTCGGTTTTAAGAAAAAGTCAAGACAGCGGGCATTACCTTTTGTAGCTAAGGGTTGAATATTGTGAAACTCTTCGTGTATCTATGAATAAATAGGTACTTTTGTACCTAAAAATGAATTTTACAAAAAAATCATGAGCAAACTACGAGGCACCTGTAGTTCAAAGTTGGTCCGGTTTCAGCTGAATCATCAGAAATTTGTCTTTTTCAAAGGAGGTGTATTTAGAGGTACTGAGAGGTAGGAATTTGGTTATTTTTATATCAAATATGACATATTTTATTTATAATTATACTTTGTACAAGTTTGTGTATGTGCTTCACAAAAAAAAACCAGTTTGGACACTCCGAAAATGGAAAATGATGTTTTTATTAAAAGAAAAATAAAACTTTCTTCGTCAATATTGTTCGGTGTTCCAATATGTATCTTTGTGTGGAATATGGGCATATTTAAACAAACTATGCCATGAATGTGGCCATAACATCCGTCATTTCACGAGGGCTCACTACTAGAGATTTGCTTATAGCATCATATCCTACCACAGGCGAACATGAAAACCGATGCGCCTGGGCTAATTAGCGCAGGCGAACATGTAAACGGTGCGCCTGGGGTAAGCCTGTTACCCCGGGCGAACCAAAATCAGCAGCGCCTGGGGTAAAGTGTGGTAGGGCCACCACCGCCGCCCCCGGCACTCTTCCTTTACCCCAGGCGAACAGCATACCGGTTCGCCTGCGGTATAACAAATACCCCAGGCGAACATGGGCAGAAGCGCCTGGGGTAAAAAGTGGACTGGGGTAGGTCCCATTAGCGCAGGCGCACGACATCTCTGTTCGCCTGGGATAAAGAAACGCCTGGGGTAGCACCCCTTAGCGCAGGCGCATTCCATGCCATATTCGCCTGGGGTAATCTTTGTCCTCAATAAGTGCGGCCAGCCACCCACCACCACCCCTATCCACCCCACTCACTCACTCAGTCCAAACTCGACCCATTAGTGCTCCTAGCTCAATCCCCCACACCCCTCCACCATTTTTAGCTAATTTAACCAATCATGTTTGTTATATTTTAGCTAGTATGCTACCCCACTTTCCCTCTTCCAAATCTCTTCACTAGATCTACTAACCGGACACTAGATCTCACCACAAATGCACCACTAGCTACTTCTAGATCTATCACTCTCTTATCGGTCGTCTCTCCGGTGATCTTCGACGTCGTCATCACGTCTATATATTTTGCATTGTGTGTCATCTTAATAGGTGCGTGGGATTGGTCGGTGGATGAGAATTCTTTCTGTTTTTCATTTTATTGTGTTGCCATGAGGATGAGTTGCCAATGTTTTGCCGAAATGTTGATTCATTTCCTTTTCGGTAAATTTCTGGCGCTCCGCGTTACACCTTTTGTAGGAAGGTCATGCCGAAATTTTCCGTGAAAACCAGATCTAGTTAATGAAACCTCTCTCTCTTGCATTTTGTAGCAATGGTCATTGCGATGAGGACAAGTGTGGTGCATAGGTACGTGCGACGCGTGACGGCCGAGATGCATCGAAACAACCGCACCGAGATAGAGTGTCCGTGTCAGAAATGCAAGCTGGGGTCTTTGTTCAAACCAGATTCTGGTAATGTGGGGAAGCACCTGCTCAAGTATAGTTTCATGGAGGGCCACACTAAGTGGATGGATGATGATGAAGACGATGATCACGTCGAGACCAATTGGGCGGCGACATGTGAAGATGATCAGGAGGAGTCTGAACATGGCAATGGAGAGGACGAAGAGGTTGTCGACAGAGACGACTATAATGAAGAAGAATGGAGTCATGGTGATCAACAACATGAAGACGAGGACATGAACACTTTGCTAACTTTAGTCGTGCGGGCCATTTTCTGCAGGGAGGGGGGCCCAGGGGACAGACCCTTTAGAACCGGTTTGTATCACAAACCGGTTCTAAAGTTTAGCGCAGGTGCATTTTCTAGGTTATGCGCCTGGGGTATGGCTCTGTGGGCCCGCGCTTAACGAATCGCTACGAACTTTAGCGCAGGCGCATTTTAGGTTTGTTCGCCTGGGGTAAAGGGTAGCGCAGACGCATATCACTCGTTGTGCGCCTGTAAGTCCTCGCTCTGCTAACCCCCCAGCCCGCACACTTCCTTTCTCTCTAGATCTTGCGCGCCCGCACACTTCCTCTCGATCCCCAAACCGCACGTCGCCGTCGTCTCTCTCATCGCACGCCGCCGTCGTCGTTGTCGAGCAGCAGGAGGAGGAGCGGGAGCAGCAGCAGGAGGAGGAGCAGGAGCAGCAGGGGAGGAGGAGCGGGAGCAGCAGGGGAGGAGGAGCGGGAGCACGCCGCGCGCCGTCCCTATCATCGTCGTCGTCCACGCCGGCCGTCGTCACCCACGCCGCCGTCGCCCACGCCCACGACGAACCCGGTCAGCCCCCCCCCTCTTCCAACGCCCGTGTGCAGTAGTGTTGCTTTCCCCTGCAAACTACCCCTGCATCTAGACATCGATCGATGTCCATGGCCCTGCAGTTGCTGCTACCGTGCTTTCCCCTGCAGTTGCTGCTACCGTGCCCCATACAAACGCATGTATAATCAAATTCCACCGAATGATGTCCATGGCCAAATCAATAAAATCAGATGCACATCCAAGTGCTAATTTATCAAACTGTTAAGTGGTAGACTGAATAAAATTCATAACTTGCTTGCAGTTGCTTGCATATGTGTTTTTCTCAGGTTTGGGCTGGGTATATAAATACACATACACTTATTCAGATTGTAGAGTGCACAAAACAGGGGTTATATCATTGTGTCATCTTCATTTCAGAAATTATTACCTACGGTTTTTCAGCTTGTAGTGTGCACAAAACAGGGGTTTATCTCAATAACAAGTTGTTGATTGGCTTGGGTTTTTCAGCTTATAGCTTACACTTTTATCTTGAGATATCACCTACCACTTAGTTGTTTTTGCTGCCCAGCATTATTACAGAAACAGCTTACTTGTTTCTAGTGTTTGAAAAAATGCTGCTGTTGCATTGATAAATGCTGCTGTTTCTAGTGTTTCAAATTTAGTCTTTGCTAGAAGTACTCTAGTGAAACTATTAGCACAAGCAATAATTTATCTATTCCAATATGTTCAGTTTAAGTGGTTTAAGTTACTCCAGGAAGCAAGTTCTAAATTCTTGCTGAAATTTTAGTTAACAAAGTTTGCATGACACAAATTGCATGATGACACAGATATATGAATTTCCTGGGAGTTTTTGTGCCATGTGATGACAACAATGCAAGAAACTGTTTTTGTGGCCATGTGTGCATTCAATTTATGTTGCAGGTATATTGAGTGCCAATGTTTTGCCGGAACGTTGATTCATTTCCGTTCTGGCGAATTTCTGGCACTCCGGCATGACCATCATAGCCAAGGTCATGCCGAATTTTTCCGGTGACTAACCGTATACGTTTTGTCTACTGCTAGGCATGTCTTCTTCTACTATGGATCCGGCTTTATTGGACCACTACATCCTTATGGCCCGAGAGTCGCCAGAGGAAGATCGGACACAAACTGACCATCCCCCCGATGTCGAGCCCCACAATGATGACGGGCTCACCGGTGGCGAGGAGGAAACCACTGATGGTGGCGCCGGGGGTCCCTCAGGGAGCAGCACGACGGGAAACAAGCGTCGAAAGCGAGCTCCGAACAAGGTCGGCACCGTTCGAGAGAAATTCACGGAGGTGGACCCTTCCAGTGGCACGCCTGTGATGCCATTGGACCTTGTGAAGGGGTACTTCCTCCAACTTGGCGCGATACTTCGAGACGTCGTCAATGTCAACGAGCCGACTCTCAAGAAGAAGCCAACTCTGCGCGCCCAACTCATCTCGAAGCTGCACGCGCGGTACGAGTTCCCTACCCCCTACAACAACGAGAATCTGAAGGGCAACCTCATGAACAAACTCGCCCTCACTAGATTCACCAAAGCCCTGAGCAATTACAAGACTACGGTGAGGGCGATGATTAGGGAATCGACACCATTCAAACAGATCCATCGCCACTTCCTGCGGATTACGCCCGATGACTTCAAGACTTTCCTAAATAACGAGTCGCTTGATTTAACTAAGAATCAAACGGAATGGGGGAAGGAGCTAGCGTCGAAGAACATCGGTCACCACAATCTCGGCTGTCGTGGCTACGACGGGAAGGAGCCAGTTTGGGCGAAAGAGGACCAGGCCTACATTGAAAAAGGTATTGAGAACCCTTACACCAAGTATGCCCATGAGCCGCAATTCCAGAAATTCATGAGGTCGAGGTACAGAAAAGTAACTCCGACCGGGGAACTTGTCTCGGACCCGAAGATGGTGGAGGGTGTTATTTTGGTCACGGACGATAGCGTGAAGAATGTTGAGAAGCTAGTGGTAAGAAATTTACCATTTCATGCAACTCATCATCATCAAGTCCATGATTTCATTCTAGTACGAAACCATTTCCAAACCGTTCATATGTTGCTTCTGTAGCTAGAAGAACAACAACTTGAATCTTCCTCGTCGCAGACGTCGACGGCCAAAGTCGCGTGGGATAAGCCTTTCATCAGGGGGTACAACAAGGAAAAGAGCCAGGACCCTCTGAAAAGGCCGCACTTAGGTCGTATCACCGGCGACGGACTTAATAAGAAGCACGCCAGCTATGGCTTGGCTGAGCCCAGCACTAAGGAGTCGCGGGCGGCGAAGAAGAGCGAGGAGAAGGAGGCGCTGAAGAAGAAGGTACATGACTTGGAAACAAACATGGAGAAGAAGATTGAGAAAACGGTGGGGGAAAAGATGAATGCGCTCATCCCCGCCGTATTTGAAAAAATATGTGGCTACATCGCCGGGGGCTCACAGGGGCCGTTACCGACGTTCAACATACCGTCGATGTTGGTCGTGCCCGCCGCGGCCGCCGCCGGTGGTCCGTCGACGTCGGCCGTGCCTGTCGCCCCCGCCGTGCCCGACGCGCCTGCCCCCGATGGACCGTCGGCCTTGTCCGGCGCGGCCACCACCCCGTTGCTCGACGAGCCCACCATCACCTGTGGTCCGTCGACGTTAGCCGAGCTCAATGCCCTCACGGTAAATTATTGACCGTCTCAAGCTGTAGTCAGTTCAATATAACCCTACTCTCTGACCTATCCATGCATGTTATCGCAGGCTGACGCGACGGGATGCACCTTCCTGCTAAAAGTGGGCAGCGAGTTGAAGGATGTTGCAAAGGGGAGCATCTTGCAGCCACTATCCCGCAAGTACCACTGCAGAGATATACCGGCCAACGAGCTTCGGGTTCGCGTCGATCTGGTGCTACCGGGATTCGAGAACTTGTATCCTCCTAATCAACCCGCCGATGCCGACACCGAGCTGGATCTCGGCCAACTGGACAATCAAATCTTGCTATGGCCGAAAGCCCTTATTCGGCTGAACACGACGTCAGGGTCGGCGCCAAGCCAAGCCATGACCGTCACCACTAGACCGGTTGCGCCTGCGGCAAGCCAACAAGACAAGGTCCAACATGGCAATGTCCTCTCTCTACCTCCGGTGGATCCTCCTCCTCCCGAGCACGAGACATCCAATGACGAGCAACATCACAAGCATGAGACCCATGGCGACTACATGGATATTGAACTTGCTCCCATTGACGATTTCATAAATCAGTTGGATGGCGAGAAGCCGGTTCCTCCGGAGTTACCCGCCATAACTCTTGATATCCAGAAGAAGGTAGATGGCGGAGAGGGCGGTTCTTCTGAGTTACCCACCAGAAAACCGGATATCCAGAAGAAGCTAACCTATTCCCAAGAAACTCCCGAGGAGCAGACGGCCTTTACGGCTCCACAGCCTACGCTGGTTACCCCGAATACACTCCGTGCTACGGCCGCGGAGGCGGTAAAACAAAGCGGCACTCCCATCTGCTTGAGGCCGAAGAAGAATCGGAAGAGGCCGGGCAACAAGAAGAAAGGTGGTGCCTCCTCTAGTAGCCAGCCAGCGGTCTCCCGAGTCCTGGACCGTTTGCCGCCCGCCGTCCCGTGGAGGATGGTGCATGAGATAGGTCAGCCGATGCTGCCACCAGAGGTTGTCGCTGTCATGGGTGGTGACATGAGGACCATCCACGACGGGATTTTGTTCAAAGAGAATGAACTTCTATGTGAGAAACATCCCTCCTACCCGCTATACGTGGTCAAGGTGCCCCGATCCGTGGGCTTTGTGGATTCAAATCCCCCAGAGGTGTTCTTCATCAGATACGAAGACATATTCAGGGTCTTCCACTTGGGAAAGCTCGACCGAAGCATTGTCCGCCTCGTATCGCTCAGCATGGCGCACAATATGGTCATGGAGAATACCCCGCACATCGCGATTATGGACCCCTACTACATGAATGAGGACTACTTGCGGTCACATGCGGACCGGGTTCTTATCACGACTTACATAACGGGGTTTTTGATAGATAACAAGGATAAGAACACCATTCTCATGCCATACTTTCCCAAGTAAGTAGTCCTCTCCGCTTCACGTCGTTACATTCTTTCTAGAATCTCCTTAGTATTCCGATTGATGATATTGATGGCTTGTTCGAAATGTTCTGCGCAGAAACGGAGGACGCGTACTCATCGTCATGGAACCGCATTGGTCGCAATGCACTTATCTCGATGCGGGTAGGGCGGTGCAGAAGGACTACACCGACATAAGAGCTATTCTTAATAGTGCCCTCAATGGCTTCGCCGCCGATTTAGTCAAGCCCCTAAAAAAGGAGAAAATAGTCCGAGGCGCCTACGTGTGCACCCACGTAACAAGCTTCCCCTGCCTCAAGCAATCGGAGCAAGAATCTGAGTTGGAAGCTTTGTATGTCATCTTTCAGATGAGGGAGTACTTAAAGGATGCCCAACAGGCCCAGCTACAAAGTCATCTCCGAGACCTGACCACAAAGATGGCCAACACCCCCGATGAATATGTGCGGGCTGAGTTCCGTCGCATCCAGCGGAGGATCTGCACGATACTCTCGTCGGATGTCATCAGTCGGGGTGGCGTGTTCTTCCACGGCCACGCACCACCGAGCAACCGTGACATAGAAGCACACCTACGAGAGCAACGTGACACCCGGACATTCAACACGCTAGAAGGCGTTCGTCCATTCCCGCCGAGACTATAGGATTGACAAAATGTTAGTATACACTTGCATCATATAACTTTTAGTCCTTTATTTGTCGTGTTTTATTCGTAAACCTTGATGCTTCTATTTTTTGATAGTTATTTGCAGTCTATTATCACTTTCGATGCTAAACTCGTATTTTTGTCCTATGCACAGATGACATGGTATGTTGTGTATGTCGGTAGGGTTCCCGGAGTCTACGACCACTGGGACCAATGCCGGAGACAGGTGCACGGTTTCAGGGGCAACAGCTACAAGGGGTACAAGACCATGGTGGAGGCGGAAGCTCGATACGCCACTTACCTAGCGAGAGAGAAGACGGAGAAGACGAGGGCCCGGATGACCACCTTCGCCATCGCCGTGCTTATACTCCTTGTACTCCTAGTGTTGATGCTACTTGTTGTTTTGCTTGTCTAGATAACTAAACTATCGATTTGTTTGAACTATGTGTACTCCTCTAGTGTTTGAACTATGCTTGTAACTAAACTATCGCTTCGAGACTATTTGGTGATGATCGAGAATATGGTTCGAGACTATGTGGTTCGAGACTATGTGTTGATGATCAAGAATATTTCTGTTATTTTGCTGTCATTTTCATATTTATTTCTGTCAATTTGCTGTAATCCTGTTATTTTCGTTTCTTTTATTTTTTGACACAACGAAACCATACCCCAGGCGAATAAGAAATCATACCCCAGGCGAATCTGTACCCCAGGCGCACAGTGCCTGTTCGCCTCAGGTAAAAGGCTTACCCCAGGCGCACAGGGCCTGTTCGCCTGGGGTATGTCAACTTACCCTAGGCGCATTTTGAGGTTCGCCTGCGGTAAATCATTACCGCTGGCGATGTGGTCCCAGGCGAACCAATATTCGCCTGCGGTAGCATAATTTGGTTCGCCTGCGGTAGCCATGAATCTTCATAGATGATAGCTCATTTATGTGAACACCTTTTCAACCCTATTGTCGTATTCCAAGTTTATTATTTTTGGTGGATACTAGGACATATATAATAACACCACACGAAGGTCTTGCATCATTTCGAGTTTTTTTGAATTTTCTGGAATTTTCTATGCCGGTTTTAGGAGAAAGTCAAGACGGCGGGCATTACCTTTCGTAGCTAGGGGATGAATATTGTGAAACTCTTGGTGTGTCTCTGAAGAAATAGGTACTTTTGTACCTAAAAATGATTTTTTTCAAAAAATCATGAGCAAACTACGAGGCACCTGTAGTTCAAATTTGGCCCGGTTTCATCTGAATCAGCAGAAATTTGCCTTTTTCAAAAGAGGTTTATTTAGAGCTACTGAGAGGTAGGAATTTGGTTATTTGTACATCAAATATGACATATTTGCTTTATAATTTTACTTTGTACAATTTTGTGTATGTGCTTCACAAAAAAAACCAGTTTTGACACTCCGAAAATGGAAAATGATATTTTTATTCAAAGAAAATAAAACTTTCTTCGTCAATATTGTTAGGTGTTCCAATATGCATCTTTGTGTGGAATATGGGCACATTTAAACAAATTATGCCATGAATGTGGCCATAACATCCGTCATTTCGCCCGAAAGCCATGAATCTTCATAGATGATAGCTCATTTATGTGGACACCTTTTCAACCCTATTGTCGTATTCCAAGTTTATTATTTTTGGTGGATACTAGGACATATATAATAACACCACACGAAGGTCTTGCATCATTTCGAGTTTTTTTGAATTTTCCGGAATTTTCTATGTCGGTTTTAGGAAAAAGTCAAGACGGCGGGCATTACCTTTCGTAGCTAGGGGATGAATATTGTGAAACTCTTGGTGTATCTCTGAATAAATAGGTACTTTTGTACCTAAAAATGATTTTTACTAAAAATCATGAGCAAACTACGAGGCACCTGTAGTTCAAATTTGGTTCGGTTTCAGCTGAATCAGCAGAAATTTGCCTTATTCAAAAGAGGTTTATTTAGAGCTACTGAGAGGTAGGAATTTGGGTATTTGTAGATCAAATATGACATATTTGCTTTATAATTTTACTTTGTACAATTTTGTGTATGTGCTTCACAAAAAAAACCATTTTTGACACTCTGAAAATGGAAAATGATGTTTTTATTCAAAGAAAAATAAAACGTTTTTCGCCAATATTGTTCATTGTTCCAATATGCATCTTTGAGTGGAATGTGGGCACATTTAAAGAAACTATGGCATGAATGTGGCCATAAAATCCGTCATTTGGCCCGAAAGCCATGAATCTTCGTAGATGATAGCTCATTTCTGTGAACACATTTTCAACCCAATTGTCGTATTCCAAGTTTATTATTTTTGGTGGATACTAGGACATATATAATAACACCACGCGAAGGTCTTCCATCATTTCGAGTTTTTTTAATTTTCTGGAATTTTCTATGCCGATCTTAGGAAAAAGTCAAGACGGCGAGCATTACCTTTCGTAGCTAGGGGATGAATATTGTGAAACTATTGGTGTATCTATGAAGAAATAGGTACTTTTGTACCTAAAAATGATTATTACAAAAAAAACATGAGCAAACTACGAGGCACCTGTAGTTCAAATTTGGCCCAGTTTCCGCTGAATCGGCATAAATTTGTCTTTTTCAAAAGAGGTGTATCTTGAGTTACTAAGAGGTACGAATTTGGTTATTTGTATATAAAATATGACATATTTTCTTTTTAATTTTACTTTGTACAATTTTGTGTCATATTTTTTGTATGTGCTTCACAAAAAAAAACCATTTTTGACACTCCAAAAATGGAAAATGATCTTTTTATTCAAAGAAAAATAAAACTTTCTTCGTCAATATTTTTCGGTGTTCCAATATGCATCTTTGTGTGGAATATGGGCACATTTAAACAAACTATGTGATGAATGTGGCCATAACATCCGTCATTTGGCCCGAAAGCCATGAATGTTCGTAGATGATAGCTCATTTCTGTAAACACATTTTCAACCTAATTGTCGTATTCCAAGTTTATTATTTTTGGTGGATACTAGGACATATACAATAACACCACGCGAAGGTCTTGCATCATTTCGAGTTTTTTTGAATTTTCTGGAATTTTCTATGCCGGTTTTAGGAAAAAGTCAAGACGGCGGGCATTACCTTTCGTAGCTAGGGGATGGATATTGTGAAACTCTTGGTGTATCTCAGAAGAAATAAGTACTTTTGTACCTAAAAATTATTTTTACAAAAAATCATGAGCAAACTATGAGGCACCTGTAGTTCAAATTTGGCCCGGTTTCACCTGAATCTGCAGAAATTTGTATTTTTAAAAAGAGGTTTATTTAGAGAAACTGAGAGGTAGGAATTTGGTTATTTATAGATCAAATATGACATATTTTCTTTATAATTTTCCTTTGTACAATTTTGTGTATGTGCTTCACAAAAAAACCATTTTTGACACTCTGAAAATGGAAAATGATGTTTTTATTCAAGGAAAAATAAAATTTTATCGTCAATATTGTTCGGTGTTCCAATATGCATCTTTCTGTGGAATATGGGCACATTTAAACAAACTATGCCATGAATGTGGCCATAACATCTGTCATTTCGCCCGAAAGCCATGAATCTTCGTAGATGATAGCTCATTTCTGTGAACACCTTTTGAACCCAATTGTCGTATTCCAAGTTTATTATTTTTGGTGGATACTAGGACATATATAATAACACCACGCGAAGGTCTTGCATCCTTTCGAGTTTTTTTGAATTTTTTGGAATTTTCTATGCGGGTTTTAGGAAAAAGTCAAGACGGCGGGCATTACCTTTTGTAGCTAGGGGATGAATATTGTGAAACTCTTGGTGTATCTATGAATAAATAGGTACTTTTTTATCTAAAAAAGATCTTTATAAAAAATCGTGAGCAAACTACGAGGCACCTGTAGTTCAAATTTGACCCGGTTTCACCTAAATTGGCAGAAATTTGTGTTTTTCAAAAGAGGTGTATTTAGAGCTACTGAGAGGTAGGAATTTGGTTATTTGTATATCAAATATGACATATTTGCTTTATAATTTTACTTTGTACAATTTTGTCTCATATTTTGAGTATGTACTTCACCAAAAAAACATTTTTAACACTCCGAAAATGGAAAATGATGTTTTTATTTAAAGAAAAATAAAACTTTCTTCGTCAATATTGTTCCATGTTCCAACATGAATCTTTGTGTGGAATATGAGCACATTTAAACAAACTATGCCATGAATGTGGCCATAACATCCGTCATTTGGCCCGAAAGCCACGAATCTTCGTAGATGATGGCTCATTTCCGTGAACACCTTTTCAACCCAATTGTCGTATTCCAAGTTTATTATTTTTGGTGGATACTAGGACATATATAATAACACCACGCGAAGGTCTTGCATCATTTCAAGTTTTTTTGAATTTTCTGGAATTTTCTATGCCGGTGTTAGGAAAAAGTTAAGACGGCGGGCATTACCTTTCGTCGCTAGGGGATGAATATTGTGAAACTATTGGTGTATCTCTGAAGAAATAGGTACTTTTGTACCTAAAAATGATTATTACAAAAAAAACATGAGCAAACTACGAGGCACCTGTAGTTCAAATTTGGCCCGGTTTCAGCTGAATCGTCAGGAATTTGTCTTTTTCAAAAGAGGTTTATTTAGAGCTACTGAGAGGTAGGAATTTGGTTATTTGTAGATCAAATATGACATATTTTCTTTATAATTTTACTTTGTACAATTTTGTGTATGTGCTTCACAAAAAAACCATTTTTGACACTCCGAAAATGGAAAATGATGTTTTTATTCAAAGAAAAATAAAACTTTCTTCGTCAATATTGTTCGGTGTTCCAATATGCATCCTTTTGTGGAATATGGGCACATTTAGACAAACTATGCCATGAATTTGGCCATAACATCCGTCATTTGGCCCGAAACCCGTGAATCTTCATAGATGATAGCTCATTTCTGTGAACACCTTTTCAACCCAATTGTCGTATTCCAAGTTTATTATTTTTGGTGGATAATAAGACATATATAATAACACCACGCGAAGGTCTTGCATCATTTCGAGGTTTTTTTATTTTTCTGGATATTTCTATGACGGTTTTAAGAAAAAGAGAAGACAACGAGCATTACCTTTTGTAGCTAGGGGTTGAATATTGTGAAATCTTGGTGTATCTCTGAAGAAATAGGTACTTCTGTATCTAAAAATGATTTTAATAAAAAATCATGAGCAAACTGTTAGGCACCTGTAGTTCAAATTTGGCACGGTTTCAGTTGAATCGACAGAAATTTTCTTTTTGAAAAGAGGTGTATTTAGAGCTACTAAGAGGTAGGAATTTGGTTATTTGTAGATCAAATATGACATATTTTCATTATGATCTTACTTTGTACAATTTTGTGTCATATTTTGTGCATGTGCTTCACAAAAAAACAATTTTTGACACTGCGAAAATGGAAAATGATGTTTTTATTCGAAGAAAAATAAAACTTTCTTCTTCAACATTGTTCGGTGATCAGGTATGCATCTTTTTGTGAACCGTGCACACCACACGGTGCAAGTGGTGGGCCCTCCTCTCTCTCTCTCCCATATGTAATCCAACAAAATCTTCCTAGTCACGATTTCTCTTTCTTCTACCTCATCTCTCCAGAGAACCCACAATATGTTCTCGCTTCTCTACCATACCGAGAGAAAATTCATGGAGATCAGAGGTTAGCGAACACCCACGAGCCGGAGACGGCGCACGACGCGGAGGCGATGACGCTAATATAATCGAGGAAGCAACTTATCGAACCTAGAGGGATATCCGGGGGCAGTGGACCGACGGCGGTAGCGGCTCGAGGAGGACGGGGTGGTGAGGTGGTCGCGGGAGCATCGTCTACTTCCGGCGACCATGACATGCGGTCGGAATTAACCGTGCTTACGGGTGACAGTAAGCTAGCAGTCTCCAATACAAACCCAGCTTAAACAGAGGTACCTCAAGAGGTGGTTCCTAATTGCAGTCACACTGGTTCGACAGGATCGAAAGTAGCGAGCGGGTACAATTTCATTTTTTCAGTTCTGTTAAGTTCCACGGGCGGGCACACGCACAACGGAAAACCCTAGTCCTTTTCTCTCCCCTTCCCTGTCGCCACACAAAACCCGATCCAATCTTGCCTGTCCCTCCTTATCCTCCCTCCTTCGTCCTCCCATTGCTGTCCCTCTCCTCCTCCCATCGCGGCGCCTCTGGTCTCCACGCATGCGCACCTCTCTCCTTCTGCGCTCTTGCCTCTGGTCACCCGCCTCCAAGTCTTGCTGGATGTGCCGCGCAGTCGCGGGATCTCTCCATGGGGTCGCCGGATCCCCTCCCCTCTGGATGTGGGATCACCTACCCCGACCCGATAAACCCATCGATTCATGTGCTCGTGGTCCTGGCGGTGGTCGCTCTCCATTGCGTGTCGTCCAGACGAGCAGCAGCCCAAAATCCCCTCTCTCTGGAGCCCTAAATCAGTACCCTACCTGATTTGCAGGAAGGACACCCAAAGAAGACCACTCCCGCCTCCGCATCCACCTCCTCCACAAGTCAAGCACCATCGCCAGCAAAGAAGGAGGACGCCGACAAGTTTCATCATGGAGCAGATCCCACTTACTCTCCATGAATCTTTATTTTCCCTCTCTCTCGGTTGCACTCATAGCCTCTATCTCCGTGGAGATGCCGTCGCAGCGATGGTGGATTCCATGCCTACACCTGAGTGTGGACATGATCGACAGGAGTTGGAGGTACGCACGGTTCCGTTCTCTCCGACTTCGGCTACTACACCATGCTGCTCAAGCTGTAGCAATTCCCATTCGAGGGGATGAAGCACATCAAGTTCACCGTAGATGTAAGATCCCACTTCCTTCCACGCATGAGGCATCACAACTTGACTTTTGTTTCCTGAAGCGTGTCTCTCTGGACCGATCGAAATGAGTGCTGGTGGACTCTGATTTTTTTCTGGATTTAATGTTGAGAGTTGTGCAAGAATTAGCTCTAGATATGATAGTTTTTTCAGATTAATGTGTTACAGTCAAAACATCAATCATTAGTTGGTCATATCTTTTATAAATGAAATTTGGAGTCAAGAATTTCCCAAACACTTGGATATATTTTGGTGCTAGTTAATTAGAAAATGACTGATTAGAGAATTGTTCATCTAGTCTTGTGTCATGAATTTCCTGAACTAGTACTTGAGAATTACTATGTTTAGCACTTGTAGCTAGAGATGAAGTAAGATCTGCTGATAGCCAATCGACTTTGACATATCATGATATCAATATAAGTTGTCTCCATCTATTACTATTGGTAGTGCTCTTCTTAGTACCATAACTGCTGTAAGTTCTTACTATTATTAAGTACCATAGTTGCTGATGTATCAAGATAAATTGCCTCCATTTATGTTGTGCTGGTTGTCTCAATTATTGTTGCATTGTAAGTTCTTTGATTCTCTACTTTATTTATCAAGTATGAATCCCAAATTTAGTACTTCACACTCCAAATTAGTAAACCTTGTTCTCTAGCAGTGCTACTGTGTTTATATATTGTCTTTGATTCTCTAATTGTTCAGTTTTTATCTAGCTATTCCATTGTTCTTAATTGTGTATTTACCATTTTTTGGATTTTCTTTTTTGTACTTTGAGGATGAGCCTGATGGTGATGATGACATGCAAGATCTTGATGCTTATCTCAGGATGTTACACAGATGATGAGGACCACGGGGAGTGGTGTTTGTATACTGGAAGCTTTGCTAGCTTGACCCTTGTACTCTCTTGTCTGATCCTAGATACTTGTACTTATTATTTCTGTAAAATCATTTGTACTAACAGGGGTGGAAGGGATCTAAGCGGGAACAAACGAGCAAACAAGGAGCAGTCTTCAGATCAGAAATTTGAAAGTTCTAATGCTGCTTTGCAGCCCTAGCTGTGATACGTCATAAACGTATCCCTAATTTCTGATGTTCCATGTTGTTTTCTTATTGTTTCCCACATGTTTTATATACACTTTATGTCATTTTACACGTTTTCCGGGACTAACCTATTAACAAGATGCCACAGAGCCAGTTCCCTGTTTTCTGTTGTTTTTAGTTTCAGAAAAGTTGTTCTGGAAATATTCTCGGAATTGGAAAATTCGAAATCCAGAAGTCCTAAAAGTCCCGGAAGCTTCCAGAAGTCCTGAAGATCCCCGGAGGGGGGCCACAGGGTGGCCACACCATGGGGTGGCGCGGGTCCCCCTGGTCGCGCCACCTAGGGGTGTGGGCCCCCTGGCCACCTCCCGGCATCGCCCTTTCGCCTATATATACTCCCCGATGCATAAACCCTAGGAAAATCGACCTTTTCCGCAAAATACATCCGTATCTCCGCCGCTGCCGACGACGGGGAAGTGCCCCCGGAAGCCATCTCCTTCGACTCCACTGCCATCTCCATCGTCGTTGTTGTCTCATATGATGAGGGAGTAGTTCTCCCCCGGGGATGAGGGCTCTACCGGTACCTATGTGGTTCATCTTTCTCTCCCATGGTGTGATCTTTATGTGATCATGAGCTTTGTAATATAGTTGAATATGTAGATTGATCTTCATCTGTTATGCTACTCAAGTGGTTTTGTTATCTCCGTAAACACTTTGATCACGGGGTAAAGGTGATAGTGTGTGGACCGTGTGGTTTAGCATGCTATTTATATCTTGTGTTGGAAGATGAACCTATGAAATTGTGGTGTTTGCGTGGAACCATCTGGGTCCCATGGTGATAGCATGGGGGTTACTTGGTTGGGAAAGTTCTTACTCTGAGGAGTGCTGTTAAAGCCCTACGCAATGATTAGTGTTTGTTATTCGACCGGAGAGTGGTTCGGAGTAGCATAGTGAAGAAATGATATTTATGCATTCAATTATGTGAGCATTGTTGAGAGTGTCCGCTAGTGAAAGTAGGAGCCCTAGGCCTTATTTCCAAGCATTCAAACACCGTTTTATGCCCTTTCTGCTACATGTTTGTTTGCTGCCATTTTTATTTCAGATTGTTATTATCACTTATAATCATCCATACTAATTGTATTTTATTCTCTCTTCACCGAACTAGTGCACCTATATACCTGACAGGTATATTGGGTGTGTTGGGGACACAAGAGACTTCTTGTATCTTGATTGCAGGGTTGCTTGAGAGGGATATCTTTGACCTCTACCTCCCTGAGTTCGATAAACCTTGGGTTATCCACTTAAGGGAAACTTGCTGCTGTTCTACAAACCTCTGCACTTGGAGGCCCAACACTGTCTACAAGAATAGAAGCGTGCGTAGAGATCAAGCTCTTTTCTGGCGCCGTTGCCGGGGAGGTAAGGTAAATGGTACTCACATCCTTTGTGAGTGCTCGAAGTTATTTCCTTTAGATTCTGCAATTATATCTTTTTTTCTTGTTTTCACTAGTTAGGCTTATTTTTACTTGTTGCTTGTTTTTATGTTTACTAGTTAGTGTTAATGGAAAACAACAAAAATATGATAGAGCTTTATTTGCATTCTAGTAGCAATGTTATTAGCATTAATTATTTGGATACCATTATTTCTAGTACTATGGAAAACTCTAAGCTTGGGGAAGCTTGTTTCTATATTTTTTTTATTTCCCCAGCTTTAGAGGAGAAAATTTTCTCTGATGATACTTTATCTCCCATATGGGATAAACCTAATGATGCTTGTGATATTTTAAATCCTCCTACTGAAAGCATTCCTTTCAAAATACCCAAGAAAATTGTTGAACTTGTCATGGATAACTGTTATTTTGGAGATGGAACTGTCCATCCTCGTGATCATTTACTCTTTATACATGAATTATGCGGGTTGTTCAAGTGTGCAGGTATTTCAATGGACCAAGTTAAGAAGAGGTTATTCTCTTTGTCTCTTAAGGACAAAACAAGGGAGTGGTATGAGCTTCTAGATGATCCTCATCATTTGGATTGGAAGGAGCTCGAATCTCTATTTCATTCTAAATTTTATTCTTCTCATGAACTGTATTTACATATGAATTACATTTATAATTTTTTGCCTCGTGATGGAGAAAGCATTGCTTAAGCTTGGGGAAGACTGAAAACATTAATACTTAAATGTTCTAACCATGAGCTTCCTAAGGAAATAGTTGTTACTAATTTTTATGCAAGGCTTTCAGGACATTACAGGGATTATCTAGATGCATGTTCAGAGGGTTCTTTCTCAAGTAAGAAGGTTGAAGCTAAATGAGATCTTCTTGAAACAATTTAAACCAATAGTGAAGGTTGGAATAATGACAAAGGTAAAGAATCAGGTATAAACTATGAGTATGATTGCATTAAGTCTTTCGCTGAAACTGCTGATTTTCAAGAGCTTAGTGCTAAAAATATGGTCTTGATCCTCAAATGATTATTGGTTGGTATAGATCCTTTGCTTCTTATATTAATGTTCCTAAATCAAATGGGGACATATATCATGAACCTTTTAAATACACTTGCATGAAAAATAAAATTGTTATTAATGATTGCAATGGACATGCTCAAACTTATGAAAGTACTATTTCGTATAGGCATGTTAATTTTGGTGGAGCACTTAGACCTTGTGAAAAGAATCAAACTGTAGAAGAATATTGCATCCATCATAGGAATGAAAAACTAGAAAGTGGGATAGGGCTCTAAATGATCTTGGTGGAAAAGTTTGTGCCCTCTATCCTTTTATCTGTGAACTTTCCTATGAAGTGGGTCATTTTAATTTCCAATGCTCAGGCCATGATAGTAGTCTTTCGAAACCTATGAGCACTGCATGTTTGTATTGTGATGACACGATCACCCCTAATGAGCATGATGAACTTACATTATTTTTGGGGTGTGAAGAGTTATTAAGAAAAACTTCTTTGATATATATGAGTGCTTTTGATATGAATAGTGTCTTGCATTGATGCCATCTTTATTGTGTTGATAATTGCCATGAAAATACTTACATACAAAATATTATAAAATAGGAGACTTTACCAAAATATGACAGGACTAATATGTGTTTTGTTCTTATTAATGAAGAGGAGAAATCCTCCAAAGTTCTTTCTATTGTTTTTGATAATAAACCAGGGTATGTGGAGAAGCTCCCTTTTAAGCCTCTCCCTCCTAAAGAGGGGAAGATGAGGAATAAGAAGAAGAGGAGGAGTAAAAAGAGAGAGGTAACTGTATCTCCCCCTAAGCATGTTGCTCATATTACAGATTTTGCTGATGAGTCTGAACTTGATGATTTTCCTATGTCAGTTATTTATGAAAGTGATCATGAATGGGAGAAACACACTACTTTTGATACTGAGAATTTGCATGGTACAAATTCTGAAAATGATGATAATAATTGTTGTACCTTTAGTACCATCCATGTTCCTTCCAATGATGATATAGAAAGCTCTAAACTTGTGGATGATGTGTTTGAAAATCCCTTTGATATTAATGATTATATGCTTGATACATCTCCTCCTAGTAAAAATGATGATATGTTTACAAATGAACGCATTTTGGAAGACAACTATTTTATTTCTCGTGATGATACTATGCCTCCAATAGATGATGATTGCAATGATTAATACGATATTTTTAGTCCATCTACTATTAAGGAGAAAATTAATTATGATTTCAATATGCCTCGAGTCTTTGATAATTATTATAAAGAAAGTTATAACATAGGCTATAATTATAATCATCCTCATTAAACTTGTCATATTTATGATGGAATTACCCAAAACCATCTCTTTAATATGCAACTTGTCTATCATGGTCGAATTATTTATGATAATCCTACTCCTGTTGTTATTAATAAGAATGACAATGCCTATGTGGACAGTAATAATTCTTTTATGCATGTGGCCCATGATAAGAATGTTTCTTGTGATAGTTATATTTTTAATTTTATTCATAATTCCACTGAAAGTTATTATGAGATAAGGAAACATAATTTTATGCATCTTAATAATATCAAGTTCCCCCTCTTTATGTTGAAATTTCTGAAGTTGCACTTGTTTTGCTTTCCTATGCTTGTTGCCTTGTGCTTTCATGACTTGTTTTTCTACAAGATTATTTTTAATACGAAGTGGGTTAGACTTAAATGTTTTTTATATTTGCTTCTTGATGCTCTCTTATTGTGCTTCAACTCTTATTCTTATGTGAGCATCTTTTAAAAATCATTGTGCCTAGCTAAAAGGCTTTAAAGAAAGCACTTCTTGGGAGATAACCCATGTTTTTATTTTTGTATTTTTTTTATCTTTTTTCTTTGAGTCAAGGGTTTTTATAGTTCTGTAGCGACTCCTTTGTATATTTATTTTCATGTTTTAGTAGTGTCAAGTAAAGTTTCTGACGAAAGTTGGAGTTGGTTTTCGGATTTCTGCGCAGAAAACAGATTTCTGCTGTCCACCGTAAAACATTTTATAAAATCCTGGAAGATCAGAATGATCTGAAATTTTCTATGCTTATTCCTAAGCTAATTACGCAACTTTTCTTAGTTTACCACTTTTTGATTTGAGCAACATAAGATTTTCGAAAAAATCAATCTTTACCTGTTGTTCTGTTTTGATAGATTTCTGCCAATAATTGCATTTGCCTCTTAATCTCTTTCTTTTGGTGTTATTTTGAGAAAAAAAGTTTTAAAAGAAGTTGTGACAGTAGATAATGTGTTTATTAGTGTTAGGATTGTGTTGAAACTGAACCTTGTGAAATTATTATTTCGATTACACTAACGTTGCTAATAAAGATTGTGAGAAGTTTGGTGTGAAGGAAGTTTTCAAGAGTCAAGAGAAGAGGATGATATGACGTGATCAAGAAGAGTAAAAATTCTAAGCTTGGGGATGCCCCGGCGGTACATCCTAGAAAATTCCAAGAAGAATCAAGCGTCTAAACTTGGGGATGTCCAAGGCATCCCCTTCTTCATCAACAATTTATCAGGTCACTTCTAGTGAAACTATATTTTTATTTAGTCACATCTTATGTGCTTTACTTGGAGCGTCTTTTATTTTTGTTTCCAGTTTGTTTAGTTTTATTTGCTGTAATAAATAGTTGGATCCTATCATACTTGTATGGGAGAGATACACACTATGTTTTCATTGCTTAGAACACTCTAGTTTTCATTCTTATTGTTGTGTGAGTGTTCACTTTTTGCTAGTATTGCGTTTAGCCTTTGTTTTCATGCATCTCTTATTTAGAGCTGTTAGTTTTAGTAGTGTTATGTGAGAAATCTCATGTTTGCTTGTTGTAGCATGTAGAATATTTTTGTAAAAACATATCTTGTACAGTGCTTGTTGGAAAAAAAAACTGCTGCTTGATGTAGAATTTATAACAGTACTACAAGAGATCTGATATACCATGACGAAAATCCTCATGACGATTGTCCGTAATGTCACCGAATATCCTAATATATGATGATTTGCACCTAGCTTCATGAATTCCCGAAAATCTATGACGGACGCACAATCATCGTCACACATTAGCATATTTTGTGACGGTTCAAATAGCTTACATGATGATCCTGGATGCGTCACCAAAAAATTTAAACGTGTTACTTTAGTTTTACACGGAATAGTTAGCGGGAGAACCGTGGAGATAATACCCACATATCGGGAATGAATAAAGAAAAAAAAAGTATAGTTCAAAGGTGACCCGCATGTGTGAAGAAGAAATAAGAAAAATGGATACCGAATAATAGCTTGCCAGAATCGAAACTATGCCATAACTATCTAAAAAATGCTAGGCCGGACCGATGTATCGTCGAGGTTGCTCAATGTTCTTGGCTAAGCATATATCCTAACAAATAATGTTGATTTGAATATTTTTTGTTATAACTTAATGTTCGGTACCATGCGATATTTACGACTTTGGGTTTACGGGTCGGATCGTCGAACTTTTAACTTTTCAAGAAGTTTCATATTTATTTAATTAATTTTATTTAACATAAAATGCAATAAATATGTACTTGCTAGTTTTCTCAACGATTATATTTAATTAACTTTCCAAGGAGTATATACAAAAAATTAATTTTCCCTCCATGGAAAAACCTCTCTTCGCGCTAGTTTCGTCGGAAAGATTCACGAGTCTCCACTACTAATAAAAACGCAAACATCAGTTTGGCTAGACGCACCCAGTCATCTCAAATCCGAACATTACCACCGCTGGATTACCCCACCAAATACATCTAACCGTTCAAATCTAACCACGCAGGTCCCCGTGTGCACTTAGCAATTTCGGTTGACTGAATCGTACTCCACCTCTCCACCACACAGAAACAATACCCTGAAAAAACGAACACGACCCGCGTTCGCCTACAATCACGGAATCAGAAGCCAGGCAGAATAGAAATTGTCCGTCCGTCGCCACCGGTGTCCATCGCTGCTGTATGAGGTCCCCGCCCTCACAGAGCACAGGCAGCGTGGCACCACTGTCGTCTCTCCAGCCACCAGCGGTTTCAATTTGCTTGACAGACGCCATCAGCCAGGACGAGGTGTCCTGCGCGACGCCCTGCACCCCGCCATATTGTCCGTCGCCAGCACGCTCCATTGCTGTAAAACGAGGCCCCCGTCCTCACGGCGCACACCAACCTGGCACCCTCAGCACAGCCCACCAGCAATTTCGAATTGCTGCAGCAGGAGGTGTCCTGGACGGCGTCCTCGACGCCCTGCACCGCGCCATCGAGCGGGTGCCCTCGACCACGCCCTCGACGAGCTGCGCCGTGCCATAAGGTGGGGTGTCGTTGTACTCTGCATTCGACGCCCTTCACCGTGCCATCAGGTGGGCAGCCATCACCCCCAGTTACTCTTTCTCCTATTGGCAAACTTCCACAAGACAAAAAATTGGATTACAATTACAATCATGCTAAATCTATCTTGTATGCAAAACTCTCTCTGAATATTTAAGTATAGGGCACCACTAATCAGCATCGTATTTCCAAATATTCACAAACTTCCATGAAACAAAAAATTGTATTACAGTTACTAGCAGTCTAAATCTATTTTGTATGCAAAAAATATTCTCTCTGGATTTTGAACTATAGAACATCACTCATCAGCTTGCTATTTGCAAATATTGACAAACTTCCACAAGACATAAATTGTATTACAGCTACTAGCATGTTATAAATCTATTTTGTGTGCAATAATCTCTCTGAATTTTGAACTATAGAACATAACTTATAAGCCTGGTGTCTGCAAACCTCTAAATGGTTTTGCCCATTGTTCTAACCAAATTAAATGCAAAACTCTCTCTGAATATTTAGCTATAGAGCATCACTAATCAGCTTCGTATTTGCAAATATTCACAAATGTCCATGAAACAAAAATTGTATTACAGTTACTTGCAGGCTAAATCTATTTTGTATGCAAAAAACATTCTCTCTGGATTTTGAACTATAGAACAGCACTCATCAGCTTGCTATTTGCAAATATTGACAAACTTCCACAAAACATAAATTGTTTTACAGCTACTAGCATGTTAAATATATTTTGTGTGCAATAATCTCTATTTTGAACTATAGAACATCACTTATAATTGTGGTGTCTGCAAACTTCTAAATGGTTTTGCCCATTGTTCTAACCAAATTATAACGAAATTTACTCATGCTAATTACATTCTGTTCGGCTAAACTCCAAATAATGGTTGATTAGACAGTAATGTGACATATAAGTGTTGTTCATGCCATGAATATTTACAGAAAAGCTGACGACATGTCATCTCCCAACGGTGACGTCATGTCATCTCCAAATGGCGAAGCCAGGGCATCTCTCAATGCCGCAGGTGCGCGCACTCCATTTGTTTCTTCCAATGGCGCGGATGCACGCACACCATTTCAGGATATAAGTAACATCCACTCTTTGGGTAACTACTATCATAAAACACTCATTTGGTTACAACTTTATTTAAGAATGAGCACTGGTATTGCTAAACATGCTAACTTTTCCAGTGTATCTATGCAGACCCTAAAGAACTGAAGAGGCAGAGGAACAAAGAATATTATGCACGAAATAAAGATGCTATCCTCAAAAAACGTCGTCAAGCAAAAGAAAATCAACTGGCTTCAGCAACAATGCTTAATGACGAGCATAATGTACCAGATACACCCCTCGCCATGTCCAAAGGTATAAGTGATTCATGACCACTCACTTTTGTATAAATTTAGAGAGATGCTAAATTCAAACTATATCTATTATAGATGTGGACCCTAAGGAGCTAAATATTCAACTGGAGATGGATCGGATTTCAGAATCTATGGAACATATGTTAAACAGCCAACGTCAATCCTACAGTCAAAGTAAAATCGCTGCTACCTCCGTCTCCATATGCTGCTCAAAACAATCAAGTTCCACGAAGTAATTTAAATGAACAGCTAGATGATCCTTATGGAATATTTGAGCCAGTTATTGAACAAACCATTTTTGAAGGTACATTTAATGATTGCCATCCACATTTCAACTTCTTCACCCATGAATTTTTATATATCGACTTGCGGTTATGTTTACCAAAATATTTCCTACTAGACTCTTTGGAGCAATCGCAACATGGTGATGCTGCATACCACGAGCCTGATGAAGAAGCTAGGCTGTTTGCCCAACCATGTGAGATATTGGTAGAAAAATATAATAAGTTATGTTGTGTGCAGTTTTTAACTCGAAATGTCCATTCTATTCCAGGTGTTGATTTTCAAACCATACGAGTGGAGCAACAACATGCTGATGGAACTCCCACCAATGATGCTCATGACAGAATTTACATGAACCTGCCAAAAAATCACCATGTCCTTCGAAAAGTTATGGACTGCCGCCACTGTGGAGCACTACTGTTTCAATATGAGGGGCCTGCATTTTGTTGCCGAAAGGGGAAAGTGGGTGTATTTACTACTGATGTAAGTGAAGAGTTGAAATGGTTGTTTACAAGTCAAGAGGATGAGGATGCTAAATATTTCAGAGAGAATATACGGTATTTCAACTCTCACTTCTTATTCACGAGTCTTGGAGTCACCCTTGATCATCGAGTCAGCACTGCAGCAGGAACCGGCGCCTACACATTCTGTGCATGTGGGAGTCTGTACCACGCTCTTGAGCATCTGTTGTCTGCTGATAATGGCCCTCGACATTTGCAGCTATATATTTACGATACAGATGAAAACCTGATTCATAGGGTTAAGAGGTCTCCAAATCTCAGGCTAGATCTCATCCGGAAGATTCTGTCAATACTAGAGCATAACCGTTATGCTCGAGTTTTTAAGAGCCTTGGTGTTGTTGGGAATCTAGATGAATATAGGATCTCACTAAACATAGATATCAAGCTGGATCAAAGAAGGTATAACACGCCAACTACTTCTGAGGTAGCAGCTATATGGGTTGAAGGGAGTGACCCTGAAAATACCTTTGATAGGAGTGTTGTCTACGGACCATCACGTCGGCGGGAGGAGAGGGTCCGCCATGGACCAACGCGACTGCAGGCGCTTGACGGGCTGACGGCTGGGGAAGGGCGGCCAGGGGAGGGTTGAAGCCTCACCGTCGGTGGTGAACTGGTGATGCGGTGGAAGTGGAAGAGAGGGAGAGCTGAGAGAGTGAGAGCGACTTGTCCTTTTGTTTTGTTAGATCGGGTAAGTGTCGGCCCGTATGGTCACTGGTCTTTCCGTATCTGGCTTTTTTTAGGTAAATTAAAAATTGTTCATTCATTTCAATGATTGCTTTAAAGATTTTATAAAATAAGAACGAAGATTTTTGAATTTAATATATTAAAATTGTATACTCAAAATGTTATAATGATTTAGGTCATCTTGTGGTCTCTGGATGTTAAATTTCATGGAGTACTTCACGGGAGATATCTTGTCCGACACTCTCGAACATGTATATTTTGCTTCGTATCATGATACTTATATTATGTTGTATTAGAATTTGAGAACTAACTATGGTTACTATTTGATTTTAGGATTATATGACACATCTTAGAAACAAAATAGCTGTCATTTTAGTTGACTCGGAATTGAATGATGATGATATGAAAAATCGAGACTTCGAACATGACAAAATTAAAACAGATCCCACGGATTGTGTGATTGTGGATCGCCCCCCAAAAAAACAAAATATCAAGCTCGTCATCAAAAGTTGATCCTTTATCACAATCATTGATCATTTCAACATCTATCCATCCAACAAACACCGACTCCATAGAATCATCAGAAGTTGAGGATCTATTGCAATCATCGGCGCTTTCACCGTTTGTAAAACCAACAAGCGCCGTATCCTATTAGTTTAAATCTAAGACAGATAAAAAACATATTGAAGATGGATGAATATATGGACGCAGATTGCTTCAACATGGATGTGCGCATACTAGCGTGCCACGAGATCCAATTTTTCGTGACATTCCAGTTCACTATATGGATCTAAACATCTGCGTAAGTTGTTTTAGTGTTTCTATCATATCTTTTATCACATTACTAATCTTTTTATTATTTTAGACCGGTCGTGGAAGGATAGATTTTGCTCAGTTAGCAAAGTTATTTCATAGCTGGCCTAATGGAAAGGAATATCATATATCAGAATGTGGCACGGTGAGATTTTATTACTTCGGTAATAGGACTGCTTAATTTTGTATTAAGGTGAATGATTTATTATTTCTATACATTTTATTACAGATTTTCCTGCCTTATGATATTCTTGGCATATTCATATTGTTTGTGTTGGATCTAAAGAAAAAACTTATCTATATTCTGGACCCGCTTCCGAGACCGACTTGGGGGGTGCACATATTAAAAAATATGGAAATTTGCAATAAGATAAACCTTGCGATTCGACTTACAAATCCTGAATGGAGTGATGACGTCTCCAAATGGGGACGCAAAGTCCCGGTTGTTCCGACAAACTCGCACCGGTATGGATCTTTTCACTTGAATTTAACCTTACATGATTTGTTCAACTCTCAATGTGAAATCTTATATGCATGCAGTGCATTGTGTGGTTATTTAGTTTTTCATCTAATGCACGCATGGCGCGATGAAGCGTCATTTTTTCCCATACCCACGGTAAATATTCTCGACTATGCTCATTTCCTACACTTTAAACATAAAATTCATACGACGATGTTTGTATCTAATGCTTATGTAGGATGGTATGGAGAAATTTTTGGTACATATTCTGAAGTATCAAGACAATGCAGCGATAAACAATATTCCTGCCTTCGAACGAGTAATTATTGACCGCATAAAGGGGTGGATCTTCATGAAATAAAATAGTGGGATGATGTTATATTACTTATAATTTGACTTTTTATTTATCTCTTTTAACTGGTGTTGAGTTGTAATTTTTATCCAAATTATAACTATTATTTTATGTATTGTGGATTTTAAATGATACAATCACTAGTGGAAACAACCCCTCTCGTCCAGGGGGCCAGGGGGCAGCTGTCCCGGTTGCAACCGAATCCGGGACAAATGCCATGCTTTGGTCCCGGTTCGTGCGCCCGGGGCAACAGGAATCGCCTGGGGGCATTGGTCCCGGTTCGTGGGGGACATATCGGTCCCGGCTCGTGCCACGGACCGGGACCAATGCCGAGCCACATGCCACGTGGCACGCGCATGAACATTTGTCCCGGTTCAGTCCACGAACCAGGACCAATGCCCCCTTTCCCCTATATATACTGCCCCAGCCCCTCCCCCCTTCCATCTTTTTTTTTGCTTGGAGGTGTGAGAGAGTGTGGTGTTAGTGTGTTTTATTTTACTATGCACACGAGGTGTTCGACGAAATTCCCGAGCCGCACATAAGCTCACTGAAAATGGTATCTTCGACCGAGGTTAACAAACTTATCTTTTTCATCTGTAACTGATACATAAAAAAGTAGTATTTGTCGTATTAATATGTTATTGTAATGTATTTTGATAAACTTAATTATACGATGCAGCTGGATGCACGGCAGCGATGGATGTATGGTGACCGACGCACTTCCGAGTATATGGCAGGCCTGAATGCATTTCTTGCTGTAGCTCACGCGAACAAAGATAATGGCTTCATGTGTTACCCATGTGTTGATTGTCGGAACGTCAGAGAGCACTCTTCCGAAAGAATCATTCACGGCCATCTACTTCGGAGAGGTTTCATGCCCAGCTATAATTGCTGGACGAAGCATGGAGAAAGAGGGGTTGTGATGGAAGACGATGAAGAACAAGAAGAAGATCCTTTGTTCCCTGAATACGACGATACTGCAATGGAAGAGAATGGAGAAGAAGGAGGTGACCAAGAACAGGTATCAGAAGAGCCCGATGATGATCTTGGCCGAGTTATTGCTGATGCAAGGGAAGACTATGAAAACAAATTGGAGAGGTTGAAGCTGGACAACATGTTACAGGATCACAAAAAATTGTTGTACCCAAATTGCGAAGATGGTAATAATAAACGTGGAATACATGATCATAGTTCTTATAACGTAGTATGAACGAGATTTTGTTGGCCAAAATGATATTTATACATATTCTGTGATTATGAATGGAGTAGGTGCAAGTTTGACCAATAATTTGTATTGATCGGTCAAAACCTGGCAAGCATTGAGTGCTTGACAACTATGACCAGCCTGACTTCATTATTATTCCAACCAGCGGCACACCCACCCACTTTTCTGTTTCTCTCTCCTCCGTCTGTTGGTGATGTGTAATAATAAGCGTGGAATACATGATCATATAGTTCTGTTTGATCAGTATTTTGTATTGACCGGTAAAAAGCTGACAACTATGACCCATATCCGAGTATGAGATAACTGTAGGCAGATATTGCAGGAACACTTCGAATTGATAGTACGGATACCATCCTGACAGATATTGCAGGATTATAACTACTTTGGAGATGTAGTATGTGTTGACACACGGTATTGAACAAGTGATTATGGCAGGCCTCTATTGTTATTCATTGGAGTTAACCACCATAAACAGCCCAAAACAGTTTTGACTGACTGCTTTACATCGATATGGGATGCAGTTGCTTCTGCTTGGCCAGGGACTGTCCACCGCTCGGATATATATAAAAATGCAACGAAAGTATTAAGGGATATATTCCACTGTTCGGAAACTTTCGCTCATGATTTTAGTAGGTCTTGGCGAAGTACAACCTGAAGGATAACGAGTGGCTAAGTAGATTGTATGAGGATAGAGAAAGATGGGCTTTGCCTTATGGGTGTCATATATTCTGCGCAGATATTGCAGGCACACTTCGAAATGATAGCAGGGATACCATCCTGACAGATATCCTTAAAACAGAAACAGAGCTTCGGTACTTCTTTAACAGATATGATAAATTTTTGGAGAAGAAACGTCTAACTGAACAACAAAGATCCCAAATGTTGAAGGCGGAGGGGAGCGCGACGGCGACGGCGGACGAGCAGAGGAGAGGAAAGCGCGACAGCAACGGCACGGTCTCCCCCGCCCGACCGCCCGTCTCTGCTTTAAGTCTGCTGCTCCCGCTGCGGCTTGCCGCGTACACGGAGAGAAAACAAAAATTGTAACATTTTTATATTCAAATTATATACAAATGGTAAAATAATTAATAGTTTCAATAGTTAGAATAATTATTTAGTTAAACGAAAAATGGATTTAAATTAGTTATGCAAATTCTAGCAATTTTCATGTTGCAATTTTTGTCAAATTCGAAAGTATATAGAAGTTGGTAATGTGCAAACTTAACCATTTTCAAATTTTGGCGCTAAAATTTTTTGGGTGCGCAGGGTGCCACCGAAATTCGAAATTAGTTTTTGGTCCCGGCCCGTGGTACCAACCGGGACCAAAGGGGCTCTAGTCCCGGTTGGTGGCACGGGCCGGGACTAGAGGCCCAGGTGTATAAATATCTCGGCCCTCTCTCCAGGCCGAACGAACACCCAGGACAGCGGACATGGCTTGGCGAAGCCCTGTCGGCGGCGGGAACGAGTAGAAAGATCCCGCCGGCGGGGTTGGGCTAGGGACACGTTAGACTAGGGACACAAACATATATTAAAAAAGGCCCAGGGGCCTTGCTTACATATAGGGGGCGGGGCGGCCACAGGCGGCCGGCCGTGCTTACATTATAGGGGGGGCGGCGGCGCGGCCACAGGCGGCCGGCCGTTCCTTGGGGGTGTAGCTTAGCCTAGGGGGGGGGCGCACCGGCGCCGGCCTACTCCTCCTCGTCGGAGGAGATGCAGTGGTAGGGGGTGGCTGCCACAGGTGGGCAGGCGGCTGAGGCGGGCCCGCCGGTGGCTGCGGAGGCATCGGGGGCGCGTACGGCGGTGGCGGAGGCAGCACCTCCTGCTGCGGCGGTGGCGGGGGGCTGCTCCTCCGGCGACCATACGCCGCCGGTCCAGGCCCAGCTCATCCCATACTCCAGGCCGGCGGGCAGCGGCTGCGGCGGTGGCTGGTCCTCGGAGGCCTCCATGTCGGCGTACATGGTCTGCCACCAAGGGGCAGGCGCCGAAGGGGGCGGCATGGCGTTGGCGTCGGCGGCAGCGGCGGCCAGGACCGCCTCCCAACGCTTGACCTCGTCCTCGACGAGGGAGCGGCGGGAGGCCTCTAAGGCCTCCTCCATGTGGTCCCGGAGCTCGGGGTCGTCTTCCTCATCGACGTGGGCGTCGCCGTCGTCCACCAGGAGCCAAAGCTCCGGCTCCCTCCCCGGTGGTGGCTCGGGGTAGTCCTCGGTGCTCACCTCCTCGGCTGTGGGGATGTAGGAGTGGCGGCGCTGCTCGTGCTCCTGCTGGAGCCAGGTGGCCCAGTAGGGGAGCTCCGCGCGTACGCGCGGTCCCTGAGGAGGCGGGCCGGCAGGAGACGGCGCCGGCGGTCGATCTCCTCGCCCAGGGCCTCTCTGCTGGACGGGGCCGGCGGCACGGGAATGCGCTGCGGGTTCAGGTGCCAGCCGTCCGGAAGGTGGACGTCCGGCCAGAACACCGGCGTGCGGCGTTCCCAGTGCCACTCGGCCTCCTCCTTCCGGACGTACCGGCGGAAGCGCTTGCCCTTGGGCGCGCCGCGGGCCAGCGCGCGTGACGCTGGAGGCGGAGCGGGGACGTGCGGCTGCCCGCCGATGCGGATGCCTCCCGGGCCAAAGCCGAAGGCCTCCGCCGGCGGCGGCGGAACGCCGGAGCGCGCGCCGCTCGAGGACCCGGCCTCGTGGTCGTTCCGGGGGCGCTTGCCGCTCGAGAACCAGCGGGACATGGTGGCTAGGGTTGCTTTGGCTGGGGCGCGGCCGGGATGGATGGGCTGTACGGGCGGCGAGGGCCCTTTATAAAGGACCCGGGAGAGGCTGGCATGCCAACCGGCGGCCGGAACGTGGCGGCGGTTGCAGGCGGCCATGAATGCGGGGGGGGGGAGCCGAGGCGTGGCGGGGTTGCAGCTGGCTGGCCACGCGCGCGTGGGGAAGTGGAGGGGGGCGGGAAGACGAGGCGGCAGGGGAAAGAAAACAATGATACCCAAGGACGGGCATTCTTTCACTAAAGCACAGTACACAGTTCTACAAAATTCCATCTTCGTGGCTCCGTCTCTCGAGGAACACAAGAATATTGTACGCTCCACAAACCCGGGGAAGGATGACTCATGGATTAAATGCAAACACATGGAGACTTCCGGAAGTTGGTTGCAAACATATCTTATAAATGACACCATTGTTGAAGATCAGCTGTACATGTTGGCCGGGTCACCATCGTCGACTATTGGGAGTTTTCAAGGGTACGAGATAAATGGGAATACATTTTACACGATCGCCCAAGATAAGAAGAGCACCAACCAGAACAGTGGTGTCCGCTTTGATACAACAAACGAGAATGGAAAAAATGACACATACTATGGTTACATAGAGGAGATATGGGAACTTGACTATGGATCTTTGTTCAAGTGCAAATGGGTCAACCTGAATGGAGTAGGGGTAAAGGTAGACCCGCTTTACGGAATGACAACAGTGGATCTCAACAATATTGGTTACAATGACGAACCATTCTTCCTAGCCAATGATGTGGCTCAGGTCTTCTATGTGAAGGACATGTCCTCTAGACCGAAAAAAAATTAGCAAACAAATACATCATACGATGAGCCGAAGCGTCACATAGTTCCTTCAGGAAATAAATACATAGTGAGATTACCATTTAAGGAAGTTCTAGGAATAAGGATTCCAGTTGAAATAATATTAAAGCCCAATATTTCCTATAAAATATTGGCACTATTAGACACGGGTTGTACAAAGAACATCATTCATGATAAATATTTTATGAGATGCTCTGATATAGTAAAAACCATCGATGATAATAAAGCTGAAGTATCCACAGACATGTCAGGAATAAAGAAAAAACATAACCATTTGGAATATAATATTGAAACCTACATAAATGGTACTAACTATATAATTGATGAAATTACAATCAGAGACCTGTCAGTAATTAATTATGACATGATATTAGGATTAAGATTTTTACAACAGTCCTTAGAAACTACTGTTATACATGAAGAAGGTGTTACATTTATCCCTTATCAAGATAATGTTCCTTACATATCCGAAATAAGAAAACAGAGAAAATCTCTACAAAATGTAGAAATATCTAGTCTAGACAATGAATATAGGTCAAGAGTAGAATCTTCTGAAACCTGCATAGAAGAAGAACTTAGTGACACAATAGAAGAATACCATATAGAAAATACATGCACAGAATGTATAGGTTTACAATCATTTGCACCAAATTGGTACAGAGATATAAATTTAAAAAGGACATAGATAAGATTGTGCAAAGATTAGAAGACTTGCAAATCATCAGAGAAATACATATGAAGCATTGGGATAAGAATTCCATAGTCTGCAAAATAAATATTATAAACTCCGATTATATAATAAATTCAGGACCAATAGAAGCTACTCCAAAAGACATAAAAGAATTTAAAATTCACATTGAAGAATTACTAAAGTTAAAATCCATTAGGGAAAGTAGGAGTCCTCATAGATCTGCAACCTTTATAGTTAGAAATTATGTTAAAGAAGTTAGAGGAAAATCTAGGATGGTGCTCCAGCCCCCTCCCGGCCTCCTCCATCCCCTACAACAGCAGCAGAGGTGAGATACTACGAAACATTTAGCAATTCATGAGGCGGGAGAGAACATAAGTTAGATATTGTGGTCTTGTTGGAGACTGGGATATCTTGTTTTAGCTCTTTTTTTGTTTGAATTATTTGACGGGGAGATCTCATTTTAGCTCTCATTTTACTTAGTATTGTTTAGAAAGGACCAGATAGCCAACACATATGTATAAAAACCGACCAAAATACGCCACTCTGTAGTTTCTTTCGACGTTGGGCAAAGAATGCTAGCGGGGATTATAAGAAGCAACGGGATCTATTATTGTTTCTTATTGAGGAGATGGACTTAAGAGCGGAAACAAACCCCATCTTTAAAGCCGAACGGGCTTCTAAGAGGGAGGCAAATGTTTACCTGTCCACCGTTCGATGAGAGGAAGATTCTAAATGAACTCAGAGGGCTTAAGTTCACCATATTCAAGAGGACGGTAATAATACTAGGTATTTCCACCTTATAGCCAATGGTATCCATTGTAAGAAGAAAAAATTTCCATCTAGAACAAGATGAAGAAACAATTTTGTGGAAGGAAATCTATTTTTTTAATCCAAATACTACACAAAGTTGTTTGGTGCATCGTCTTCTTATTCTTTCTCATTATTAGAGACCAGGATAGAGGATCTACCTCAAGTTTCAGGTGTTGAGAATGATTATTTAACTGCTCCTTTCTCCGAGGAGGAGGTGTTCGCTGCTATAACCCAAATTGAACATAATAAGGCGCCGAGGCTAGATGGATTCCCGGCGGAGTTCTATCAAATATTTTGGGATGTCATCAAGGTTGACTTAACGGGTCTGTTTTCACGGTTGCATTCTCGGGAGTTACCACTATTTAAATTGAATTTTGGTATTATTACCCTACTACCGAAAAAATAGGATGCAGCATGATAGAACAATCACTACAACGGAATCGGTCTATTGCAACGACAATAGTCGTTGTAAAAAGTGACTTATCGTCGCAATAGGGTTTTGTTGCACCGAAATCGGTTTCGTTGGGAGGCGTCGCGAAAACCTCCGTGGTAGAAGCCTGTCTCCGCGCACTTAGATTCGTCGCTAAAAAATAATCCAGTTGCAACCATTTCCTAGGCCAATTGCCACGCACGTTTCTGTCACGTCTCGCACATAACGCAACGTACGTATTTCGTTGGTACACCTCTAGTGCAACAAATACCCAAACGTGGCGAGTGACCAATGTGGCAACGACGAGTGTTCCATTGCGCTTGTTCTTTCGTTGCAAAAGTCGAGTTTATTTGCCACGTCCAATTGTGTGGCAAAAAACTATGGCAACAAACATTATACGCGTGGGAACAACGTTTGCCACACACAATCAATCGTGGTAAGATGATTTTGAAATATAATCGCAACGGCCTTCATATTAGTAGCCATAAGCAATCGTGACAATTTCAACTATTCGTGGCGCCATTCAATTTCTACAAATTTTAGTTTCGTGGCGAGATGTAGTATTCGCAACATCCACATTTTATGTTGCTAGAAGCAACTGCGACAATAACAACTTTTCGTGGCGCCATTGTATTTCGACAAATTTTATTTTCGTGGCGACATATACAATTCGCAACGTACAAATTTTAGTAGCTAGAAACAACTGTGACAACTTCAACTATTCGTTGCGCCTTTCTATTTCTACAAATATTAGTTTCGTGGCGAGATGTAGTATTCGCAACATCCACATTTTATGTTGCTAGAAACAACAGCGACAATAACAACTTGTCGTGGCGCCATTGTATTTCGACAAATTTTATTTTCGTGGCGACATGTACTATTCGCAACGTACAAATTTAGTAGCTAGAAACAACTGCGACAACTTCAACTATTCGTTGCGCTTTTCTATTTCAAAAATTTAGTTGCGTGGCGAGAAGTATGGGAATTCTGTATTGCAACGAACATAGTTTGGTGGCGTGAATGAACTATCGCAACAAAGTTAGTTTGGTGGAGAAAAAATATTGCGACGATGTCTCCCTCATGGTGGTGAGAGTCTATTCAACAAAACACTTTGTTGTGGCGACTGAGGCTTCACGCAACACTACAATTATCGTGGTAAACTACCTATTGCCACGTTATAGAAAAAAAAATAAGGAAACAAAAAATACGGGCATTGAATTAAAATGTTCAAAACGGTACGTAAAATGTTTATTTACACAAAATAATAGTTCTCATAGCTATTTTTAATATACAAATGAAATTCTCGTACAACATGGATCAAATCAAGATCAAATCAAACTGAAATATCCAGTGCAGTTATTTGTTTCCATCAGAAGTTTGATTGACGTCCTGCAATCAATTGTACAAAAAAAAAGGTGTGAGTCTAGTCAGCAATAACACATGCTGAAACATAAGAACCAGCAGACTATAGTGTGTGGATGAAGCAAAAACAGTTGTTGTAACTCAACGAAGCCACAACCCATAGTGAAACATAAACTGCAGCAAGTATAGGGTGGGTGCAGCAACGCTATAGTGTGGTGAAGCAAAAACAGAATGTACTACTACCGAATTGTACAAGATTGTGACTTACATATGACTTAAACATTCGACTTTTCTGTATCGTGCTGTGCGGAGGAACTATTTTCTTAGCAGGACTGTTGGTAAGTGATGGTTGCTGGTTCGACTTCTTAGACGTCTGCAAAAACAAAGTGCACTGTTAACAACGCAAGTAAACAACTAAAATCTTACTAGTTTGCAATTGTATGACTATCATCACCTGAGGTGTAGTCGTCTTCTGCTTTTCCATCTGTGCGGAGAGCTCGTCAAACTTTGCCTGGAACCGTGAGTTAAACTGTGCAACCAAGTTATTTTCAAATTCTTTTCTTGAGTTTATCTCCGACTCCATCAGTTGTTCCCTTTGAGCAAGCTCTTCCATTAATCTCTTCTCAAGATTTTCTCTCTCAGCCCGCTCTACATTAATCTTCTCTTCCATGCTTGCACGTTCATCTAGTAACTTCTGTTCTAAAGTAGTGACCTTCGTGGTGCTGGGAGTTAACTTTTTGGGTCTCTGCCGTAGCCCGAGCTTGCTCCTCTAACAGCAACTTAGACCGCTGAGAACTAGTTTGCACCTGGGCCATTTATCGAACCCACGAGGCTGCGATGACTTGCATTGAACTTTAGATTTATATGCTTTCTGGAAAATATTGATTCTTTGTTCAGCTGACAATGGAACACCAGTTCCTAATCTGTTTTCAATCTCTTTACATGCTGTTTCCTGATTACGAAAAAAAATCTCAAATCAGATGAAGAAACATCCAAGATGGAGAACAGTAAATATGTTTAGAGTAGCTTCTAAGTCAGTTAACTCACGTAAACATCCTTGGACTCTTCTGTAGTCCATGTTTCATTCTTTGTGGGGTCAGTCTCCAGAGAGCAACATAGTCTGGCTCTTCTCCAGTTTCCGAATCCCTCTGCAAGTAGTGCAACAATTAGATACTATAAACATTAAAGCAAAGTGAACACCGACGCATGCATAGTGAGTAGGCCCATACATTCTCAAAACTGAGTTGAGAGTAGGATTTTGATCCTACTCTGTGTTTTGTCTTCATCTGCGAACGGTTATCCTTGTTCTTTGGCTGAGTTCCTGCTCATTCAATTATAAAAAAAAACTTGTCAGACAAGCCATTTGATGATAGTACAAAATTCACAAATAGGTAGTATAGAAATAACCAGGAATTTCGGATCAGTGCCAAAGTACTCGATCAACCATTCCCACTCTTCTTTTTGTAAATCTTCTGGGACAACTGCCCTTCTGGCATCATCTGTTCTGTATGCCTTGTAAGTGCTGCTTAGGTTTCCTCGCCAGCCTCTGTAGCGTTCTTTTGCAATTTTAAGAATTTTTTCGTGTGTTTCGTCTGTATCTGGCATATCGTATCTGTCCTGTAATGCGTAGAACAAACATATAGACTTAGTTTAGTAGTAGTACATTTATTATGGACGAAAAAAGCAGACAACACATGTGAGAAAGGTTGTACGCACCAACATATCTGTGACGATCATGCGATGGATCTTAGGGTGAATGTCTGTCCACCTCCTCACTCCAATAATTGGTAACCTTCTTTTCATTGTGATTACCAAGTCATCCTTGAATGAACGGTTGTTCACTGGACCACCCAATGTTTCAGAGAAATCAACACCTAGCTTTGCAGCTCCATTGGCATGACGCTTCTTATTGGCTTTCAAACCTTTCACAACCCTCGCCCTTTCTTCTTCGGTATGTCATCACCTACATCCAAAACACACACAAAGAAACAATTTATTTTGTAGTTGATTGAAAGAAATTAGAACACAGCGGTAAAAAAAATAGCTAGTACCTTCTTGTAGTTGTAGCTTCGGGCGACAGCAGCGTGCATGGGAAGGCCAATCATCAACGGAACACATGTCAGTTTCAGACACATCAGTGTTAGGTTCAGTTCCTGTTTCAGGGTTAACATTTGTACTGAATCAGCAACCGTAGATTTTATCCATTAAAACAAATATTAGACAGAGCTCAAATGTCAAAAATAAATTACCACGTCTACGTTTTCCCTGACTTTTTTTATATTGTAGTACTTTCAACCCTTGTCATGCAGACAGATCCTTTCTTTATTACTGAAAATGTTAACAATAAATGGACAAAGCATTAGCATTGTGCATAATTCAGAAAGCTGATTAAGAATTAATGAACTTGTGTACCATTCCCAAAGGAGTAATCTGTATCTTCTTCTTCGTTTGAAGCTTGTTCCTCTTCGGTTGCATCCCTAACTGCATGTTTATCAAAATTGTGGATTAGGTAAGGAATGCATAAAATAGTTACCGGGGAAAATATTTATTAAAGTCTGTATTGAAGGAGTTGCGAGTTGGAGATTTGGCATGAAAGTATAACCTATGATAGTGATCTGTCGCTTTTTTCTGGTGGATCCAGTTGCATCATCAAGCAGACTCTATTGTTGCAATATCAACCGCCCTGGCCTTCTCCCTAAAACACACACAGGGAGATCTTCTTATCATTAGAGTATATGCGTTTCAATTGCTCCAAATCACTACCATGGTCTATTGGAACAAGTTTTCCTTTGCCAGGGCCATTATTTTCCTGCAGTACAGGTAATCACGCGCGCCACTGAAGCCAACGTTTTCAATCAAATTGATGAACTCCATATAGCAGATTTCCTCCGGTTCCATGGCTGCTTCCACAACTTTTTTGTTTTTATCACTTCCTCATAGAAAAGTCTAACTTTCCAAATGGGTTCGGTCGTCTACAATTAGATAGAAGGAAAAAATGAGAACCCAAATAATCAGTGAGTTCGCAGATCTGAAATAAAAAAAGTTACATGGCATTATTCACATAGAAAACCAGATACACATATGATCGACTAGGTGTTCATACACGGATTAACGCTTCAACCAGAGGAAGAACAGAGAATAACAACCAATATCGAGACCATATAAGAGACGGCGAGATCACGGAGATGGACGAGAGAAGCAGATTAGACTGGAAAACCTGAGAGGATTCGCGTTCCATGGAGTCCGATCGCGACATCGACATGTGTAGAGCTCTGAACGTGATGAGGGCGAGATGAGATCTATCTGCAATGGCGAAAGAGGTGGCCCGCAGATTATGCTATGGCGAAACAGGAGGGGGCATCGTGCACTTCTACATACACTTTAGCGGGAAATTAAAAGTGACTGCTTTATTTTTTGGTGGGAACACAAAATTTCGCTACACTTGGCGTTTTAGCGGGAGGATTTAATTTTTTTGTGGGACATCGTATTCGAGCAACCACAACGCCTTGTCGACAATATAGGCGCTAATAGAGCAGTTAAACAATGCATGCAATCGCAGGCTGCCTAGAAGGCATATTTTGCATTGAGTTTTTCAAGGCGTCAGGCTCTTAACTATCGAGGGAAAACTAATTGGATTATTCCCTAGCGCTTACAACGTAGGATTGAAAACATGTGGAAGTCTCGCATGAGTCATGTAATGTCACTGAACAATTATTTCATGCAACTTATTAGCCGCCGCCGCCTTGTTTATTTCTGCAAACTTGAAATTGCCACTGAAAATATAAAAACAAGTAATCTTCACTGCAGATGAAGGTTTGGGTGATCAAACCACTGAAGCACATTGCTGATGGCAGTACGATAATTACATACATCCATACGTTCATGATCCGATGAGAATGTCCAAGTTGGCAGACTACGTACTACAACCAGGGCGACACCGCCCGCATCACGATCTTCACGTCCAAGTGGCGGTTACGGGTGCTCCTAGTGTAATGAGAATAGCTTGCTTTCATATAAATGCTTGCCTTCAAGGAATTCCCGCCATGCATTCCTGCCAAACATAATGCGGCCGTCCCTGTCCGTGTTGTAGAACGGTGGTGAACGCCTCTGATGATCCGAGGCATAGCCCAGCATGGCCTGAAGACGGAATGCCAGCACTGTCCGCTATGGACTGAGGTAGTTTCTGGATTTCGAGCGTGTGGATGACATACAAAAAGAAGTAGGTCATAGTAAGGCACACGTTGTAAGCATAAATTGTGTTGAAAAACATAAATAGCATTGGCACCTTACGTACCATCTCATATCTGGCCACACATTTTTCCACGTCAAACGAGTCACGTATGGCACTCCAATGTAATTCATCTATTGTGGGTAGAAGCTCACGAACGTGGTCCTTCTCATCGTCATCAAGATCAGCTCTCTGGGAGAAGATGATGGAAGAGTCGAATGGGTCATCCTCATCCATGGACTGCTGATCCATGGACTCCTCATCCGTGGACTCCTCATCAGTCCTGGGATCTGGTTCAGTTTCAATGCTTGTAGTAGCGTCGTGGTCGTACAAGTAGTGCCTGCGGCACATGTTGAACTTGAACACCTTGACGGTGAGCAAGGCGTCGCCGTCGTAACTGAAGAGGAGGAACATGCCGCGCTGCAGGAAGTAATATTGGGCGAACTGGTCCCAGCCGTGCCCGAGGAAAATGCGGCCAGCTTCATCGAAAAGCACATCCATGTCCCAGTTCTTGCTACTCGGATCGTCCGCCTCACGCAGCTTAAGTTCACGTGGTTCACGGCCCTTCAGCAACTCCACAAACTTCTTAGGCAGCACCTGCAGCAATATAAAAGTTAAATACATAGAAAAGAGTGCTTACTAGAAATAAGTTTACTGTTTGATGATGGATGAGTACTATAAAAATGTAAACAAGTAGTACCTAGTAATCAGTTATACTAAATCTTAGTTGAGCAATGAGGGTTTGCCACATTAATTAAAAAAGATGAACTTTCAGTGGGAGCTGAAATGTACCATATCGAGTGAACATATTCACGTAGAGAGCAATTGAGCTACTACAACCCATCTACTAGACCTTAATTTGATTCACAAATTTAACTAGCTACAGGATCATAGCTCAGACACTATGTCAGACTAAATAACTGAAGTGGTGGTGTGGGTCGATGAAGCGTACTAGTTTGTCCGATGTAGCGTCTACTACGAGGGAGTAGAACTCAAAGTGTGCCAACTCCATCTTAACAGATCCCTCTGTTCATCATATAATAGAAATGCAAATCAATTTCCGGCTACATATATAATCGGGAATTAACATTTTGGTGATACAGTCCACGTACTGAATGTCGCGTTGTATTGCAAGCGGCAACTGTTAGGTCGAACATCTTTACTGTGATGACATTGCGGCCGTCGTAATTGCAGATCAGAATAAAGCCTCTCTGCAGTTTGTAGGTCCGGGCGAAACACTCCCAGCCGCGCTTGAGGAACATGCGGCCAGTGCTGTCGAACCACACATCAACGTCCCACGTGGTGCTACGCCGATGGCCGACTCAAGCAGCTTCAGTGCACGGGGTTTACGGTCCCCTAGCAACTCTGCGAACTTCTTAGGCAGTGATTGCAGCAGAGGATAGAGCAAACCATGAACATCATTCCACCTATCTGACTAAATGACAAGTAAAATGAGTACAATACCTGTTTGTCCGATGAAGCATCATCTACGTAAGCGAGGAACTCGTAGTCCATCGTATGCAAACCCGCTGTAGATCGTACTAAAAAGTATGACTTCAGTTACATTTAGCAGACGTGCCAAAACAGCAGAGGTTAAGAAACATGAAGGTTCACTACAAATTTAGGACTAAATGCAGTCTAGCAGCATGATGGTTCAGAGACATTCATACACAGGTGCAATTTAAATTTGACATGCATTCAAGAATTTCATGGAAGTACGGAACTTCAGAAAAGAAAATCTATAGTATGTCAAGGAAATGGTTGCGACAATCAATTGTACTGCTTTAGCAAAATTAATTGAAATAGCTACTGGTCCTAAAAAATGGCTCACATCTATTGTCCTGCTGAAGATTTAAAAATCGAAATTACTAAAAATAGCTAGTGAACCTAAAAAGGGGTAAAGTCAACTGTACTTGTGAATAGTAAAAAGGGAAATTACTAAAAGTAGGTACTGGTCCTAGATTATGCCAGTGTGAGTACCAGAGGTCTTACTTTCAACATCACTAATTACCTACCTAGAAAAAGGCACACACACAACAACAGCTACCAACATCAATTGGGCACCTGGAACTATCAAAATTAACATGAAGGTATAGTGCAACATCTCAATCAGATGCATGTAAGTACCATTTACTTTAGTCATAAACGTGTAAAAGACAAATCAATCATGAATGACATCGAACATAAATACGTGCTACCATCTATATGTAGCACAAGATTTCACATTTCTTTCATGTCTAGACAAGTAGGACATAGTTACCTTATAGAAAATGAGTGTTTGAACTTAAATCGTTCTGCAATGCATCCACAAGAGGTGAAGTTCTAACCTGAGTGTTGCCCGCGATGGATCAGTGGTGAATCGACGCGCCGTGGGTCAATCTACAGCGCGATGAAGAGACTGGCGATGACGGCGGTCGCGAGAATGCGGCGGCCCAGAGAGGGATGCTGATCGAGGGGCGGCGAGGGTCGAGAGATGGATGGCGGCGGCGGCAGCGACGGTGTCGGTGAACTGCGGAATAAGGGTTTTCTCGGAGCAAATAACTGTAGGTACACAAAGAGGAGGATTGCGAACTTGACGTGACAACGAGAGGAAGATGATACTTGGGCCCACCTGTAAGTCTGTTACCACAAATGGTGGGTACATTTCCGCGGGGCAGTTGCCATTTTTATGGTTCCTATCTGAAGTGCCACCGAGCGTCTCCCCTCCCTCGCTTCATTTCAGCAACATTGCACGTGTGGGATCTCAAAAAAGCCGCTTCCATTCTCAAGTTGCCTACCAATCTTATGTCGTAGCCGTTTCCGGGGACTTTCGGTCCAGAACATTGTTCCCTTCCACCTACGATGCCTGGAATACAGCAGAGATGAGAATGTAAGCCACACTTGGCAATGTGGGCCCACACAAAATGCTTGAACCCCATTGCAGGACTTGTATGGTGGCTCCGTTGCGCTGGGTGGCGTCGAAGCACCGGACGTTAACCGGGACGATTCTCGCCGCTTCTCGCTCTTGCATGCCAGCCTCGACACCTGGGGCATCCTTACAACCCACTCCAGCAACTCACTCCACATGCAACACTGCACCTTGTTACCCCTGCCCATGAGTGGGCGATGCGTGATCTGGTTTTATATTGCCTTCGAAAGCGGAAGGAACGGCCGAAAAACGGGGATTTCCTTGGCCAACTTGTTGTTTCCCATGCCCAAAGTCGAAATCATGATGCATTCCAAGAACCTCGCTTCATTTCAGCAACATTGCACGTGTGGGATCTCAAAAAGCCGCTTCCATTCTCAAGTTGCTTACCAATCTTATGTCGTAGCCGTTTCCGGGGACTTTCGGTCCAGAACATTGTTCCCTTCCACCTACGATGCCTGGAATACAGCAGAGATGAGAATGTAAGCCACACTTGGCAATGTGGGCCCACACAAAATGCTTGAACCCCATTGCAGGACTTGTATGGTGCCGCCGTTGCGCTGGGTGGCGTCGAAGCACCGGACGTTAACCGGGACGATTCTCGCCGCTTCTCGCTCTTGCATGCCAGCCTCGACACCTGGGGCATCCTTACAACCCACTCCAAGCAACTCACTCCACATGCAACACTGCACCTTGTTACCCCTGCCCATGAGTGGGTGATGCGTGATCTGGTTTTATATTGCCTTCGAAAGCGGAAGGAACGGCCGAAAACAGGGATTTCCTTGGCCAACTTGTTGTTTCCCATGCCCAAAGTCGAAATCATGAAGCATTCCAAGAACCTCGCTTCATTTCAGCAACATTGCACGTGTGGGAACTCTAAAAGCCGCTTCCATTCTCAAGTTGCCTACCAATCTTATGTCGTAGCCGTTTCCGGGCACTTTTGGTCCAGAACAGTGTTCCCTTCCACCTAGGATGCCTGGAAAACAGCAGAGATGAGAATGTAAGCCACACTTGGCAATGTGGGCCCACACAAAATGCTTGAACCCCATTGCAGGACTTGTATGGTGTCGTCGTTGCGCTGGGTGGCGTCGAAGCACCAGACGTTAACCGGGACGATTCTCGCCGCTTCTCGCTCTTGCATGCCAGCCTCGACACCTGGGGCATCCTTACAACCCACTCCAAGCAACTCACTCCACATGCAACACTACACCTTGTTACCCCTGCCCATGAGTGGGCGATGCGTGATCTGGTTTTATATTGCCTTCGAAAGCGGAAGGAACGGCCGAAAACGGGGATTTCCTTGGCCAACTTGTTGTTTCCCATGCCCAAAGTCGAAATCATGATGCATTCCAAGAACCTCGCTTCATTTCAGCAACATTGCACGTGTGGGATCTCAAAAAGTCGCTTCCATTCTCAAGTTGCCTACCAATCTTATGTCGTAGCCGTTTCCGGGCACTTTCGGTCCAGAACAGTGTTCCCTTCCACCTAGGATGCCTGGAAAACAGCAGAGATGAGAATGTAAGCCACACTTGGCAATGTGGGCCCACACAAAATGCTTGAACCCCATTGCAGGACTTGTATGGTGCCGTCGTTGCGCTGGGTGGCGTCGAAGCACCGGACGTTAACCGGGACGATTCTCGCCGCTTCTCGCTCTTGCATGCCAGCCTCGACACCTGGGGCATCCTTACAACCCACTCCAGCAACTCACTCCACATGCAACACTGCACCTTGTTACCCCTGCCCATGAGTGGGCGATGCGTGATCTGGTTTTATATTGCCTTCGAAAGCGGAAGGAACGGCCGAAAACGGGGATTTCCTTGGCCAACTTGTTGTTTCCCATGCTCAAAGTCGAAATCATGATGCATTCCAAGAACCTCGCTTCATTTCAGCAACATTGCACGTGTGGGATCTCAAAAAGCCGCTTCCATTCTCAAGTTGCCTACCAATCTTATGTCGTAGCCGTTTCCGGGCACTTTCGGTCCAGAACAGTGTTCCCTTCCACCTAGGATGCCTGGAAACAGCAGAGATGAGAATGTAAGCCACACTTGGCAATGTGGGCCCACACAAAATGCTTGAACCCCATTGCAGGACTTGTATGGGTCGTCGTTGCGCTGGGTGGCGTCGAAGCACCGGACGTTAACCGGGACGATTCTCGCCGCTTCTCGCTCTTGCATGCCAGCCTCGATACCTGGGGCATCCTTACAACGCACTCCAAGCAACCCACTCCACATGCAACACTGCACCTTGTTACCCCTGCCCATGAGTGGGCGATGCGTGATCTGGTTTTATATTGCCTTCGAAAGCGGAAGGAACGGCCGAAAACGGGGATTTCCTTGGCCAACTTGTTGTTTCCCATGCCCAAAGTCGAAATCATGATGCATTCCAAGAACCTCGCTTCATTTCAGCAACATTGCACGTGTGGGATCTCAAAAAGCCGCTTCCATTCTCAAGTTGCCTACCAATCTTATGTCGTAGCCGTTTCCGGGCACTTTCGGTCCAGAACAGTGTTCCCTTCCACCTAGGATGCCTGGAAAACAGCAGAGATGAGAATGTAAGCCACACTTGGCAATGTGGGCCACACAAAATGCTTGAACCCCATTGCAGGACTTGTATGGTGCCGTCGTTGCGCTGGGTGGCGTCGAAGCACCGGATGTTAACCGGGACGATTCTCGCCGCTTCTCGCTCTTGCATGCCAGCCTCGACACCTGGGGCATCCTTACAACCCACTCCAAGCAACTCACTCCACATGCAACACTGCACCTTGTTACCCTGCCCATGAGTGGGCGATGCGTGATCTGGTTTTATATTGCCTTCGAAAGCGGAAGGAACGGCCGAAAACGGGGATTTCCTTGGCCAACTTGTTGTTTCCCATGCCCAAAGTCGAAATCATGATGCATTCCAAGAACCTCGCTTCATTTCAGCAACATTGCACGTGTGGGATCTCAAAAAGCCGCTTCCATTCTCAAGTTGCCTACCAATCTTATGTCGTAGCCGTTTCCGGGCACTTTCGGTCCAGAACAGTGTTCCCTTCCACCTAGGATGCCTGGAAAAAAACAGAGATGAGAATGTAAGCCACACTTGGCAATGTGGGCCCACACAAAATGCTTGAACCCCATTACAGGACTTGTATGGTGCCGTCGTTGCGCTGGGTGGCGTCGAAGCACCGGACGTTAACCGGGACGATTCTCGCCGCTTCTCGTTCTTGCATGCCAGCCTCGACACCTGGGGCATCCTTACAACCCACTCCAAGCAACTCATCCACATGCAACACTGCACCTTGTTACCCCTGCCCATGAGTGGGCGATGCGTGATCTGGTTTTATATTGCCTTCGAAAGCGGAAGGAACGGCCGAAAACGGGGATTTCCTTGGCCAACTTGTTGTTTCCCATGCCCAAAGTCGAAATCATGATGCATTCCAAGAACCTCGCTTCATTTCAGCAACATTGCACGTGTGGGATCTCAAAAAGCCGCTTCCATTCTCAAGTTGCCTACCAATCTTATGTCGTAGCCGTTTCCGGGCACTTTCGGTCCAGAACAGTGTTCCCTTCCACCTAGGATGCCTGGAAAACAGCAGAGATGAGAATGTAAGCCACACTTGGCAATGTGGGCCCACACAAAATGCTTGAACCCCATTGCAGGACTTGTATGGTGCCGTCGTTGCGCTGGGTGGCGTCGAAGCACCGGACGTTAACCGGGACGATTCTCGCCGCTTCTCGCTCTTGCATGCCAGCCTCGACACCTGGGGCATCCTTACAACCCACTCCAAGCAACTCACTCCACATGCAACACTGCACCTTGTTACCCCTGCCCATGAGTGGGCAATGCGTGATCTGGTTTTATATTGCCTTCGAAAGCGGAAGGAACGGCCGAAAACGGGGATTTCCTTGGCCAACTTGTTGTTTCCCATGCCCAAAGTCGAAATCATGATGCATTCCAAGAACCTCGCTTCATTTCAACAATATTGCACGTGTGGGATCTCTAAAAGCCGCTTCCATTCTCAAGTTGCCTACCAATCTTATGTCGTAGCCGTTTCCGGGCACTTTCGGTCCAGAACAGTGTTCCCTTCCACCTAGGATGCCTGGAAAACAACAGAGATGAGAATGTAAGCCATTTTTGTCTTTAATTTCAGTCTTCAATTTTAACCATTTTTGTGCAAAAAATATGGAAAAACAACTATACAAAAAGAAACCCTAGATTCACGCGTGCACATTGCGTCAGAGGGAGAGCAAAAGGGAAACTCCATAAATACACGGTTTGACGCATATCCACTTCCTTCCTTCCTCCGTCTTTGCATCAACTTTTCCCCAAAAAACGCATCCTCCCCTCCACTTCCACCGCAAAACCCTCGACGGTTCCCCTGCCCTTCCCATCCGCCATGAAGAGATCACGCGAAAGCTTCGACGCCGAGGAAGGTAATAAGGTGGCGTCCGTCGTCGGCGAGCCATCTTCTGCTGTCGTCCCAGCCGCGGCCAGCTCTAGTACAGTGGCTGCTGCTTCCGGCGAGGTCACGCCGGTGGAGGAGGCGCTCCGTGATGTCTCTTCGGAGATAGATCGGAAGAAGACGAAGAGCAGGGACGGAGAAGATGGCCCATCCCACGCCTCCGTGCCATCTGACCTCGAGGCTGCGTACAAGGAGATTGACGAAAGCTACGACCAATCAGCTGAATACGCCATGTGGGGGGCCATCTCCGCTAAGCTGACCAACGCTCCGAATTCCGCGCCGCCCGCTGCGCCGACTGCCGCGCCGACTGAGGTAGTAGATCTATTTTTAGTGAACTTGCCATGTATTTTTGATAATGCCCTTGTATTCACAGACTGGTAGTAGATCGATTTTGCTTTGCACTATGTGGTTGTTCATGTTTGCCACTTATTTTGGTTGTGAGTTGTGACTTCTGTGAGTTGAGAGAACTAAGATAGAAACCTCTATGTGTGTGCCTAGGAAATTTATTTTGTTCTATGGTGGATTGGAGCATAACCTGATGGTACCGTGTGTGCCTAGGAAATTTATTTTGTTCTATGGTGGATTGGAGCACAACCTGATGGTACCGTGTGTGTGCCTAGGAAATTTATTTTGTTCTATGGTGGATTGGAGCACAACCTGATGGTATTGCATGCACGTGTGTGCCTAGGAAATTTCTTTTATTTTTTGATGGATTGGAGCACAACCTGGTATATATGAACGTGTGTGCCTAGGCAATTTTATTTCTCACATGTTATTTACATTAGTTCAAATGCCATTGTATATCTCATCATGTAATAATTACAACTGCAACTTCATATGTAATGTTCAAATAATTGTACAGTGTGTTATCATCCTAGATTCTCCTATTTATGATGTTACAACCTATTTTGGGTTGCAATAATCTTCACATTATTTCAACTTCAATTTCATATCTCATTTTCTAATAATTGTACACTCTGTACTATGTTTTAATAAAATTCAATTAACATAGCTTGGGTAATTTGATGCGCAAGATTTTAGTTTCCCTCCGATCCATATTAATGGTCGCTAAATCGGATGTATCTAGACATATTTTAGTGCTAGATACATCCGATTTAGCGACTATTAGTATGGATCGGAGGGAGTATCTGTTTTTGTTATGAAATACTGGGGCATATTACTCTATGGTTGCATGGCACATTGACATCAATGAGCACCATTCTATGTGGTAGAATCGAAAAAATTCCTCATTGCAAGAGTTAGCGGTCTAGCATACATAGAAATTGTATTTTTGATAGTGGCCTTGTATTCAAAGAAAGAGAGAGTAGATCGATTTTGCTTTCAAATATTATTCTGTTATTTCTCAACTGTTATTTACATTAGTTCAAATGCCATTTTATATCTCATCATGTAATAATTACAACTGCAACTTCATATCTAATGTTGAAATAATTGTATAGTATGTTATCATCCTAGATTCTCCTATTTATGGTGTTACAACCTTTTTTTGGGTTGCAGTAATCTTCACATTATTTCAACTTCAATTTCATATCTCATTTTGTAATAATTGTACACTCTGTACTTTGTTTAATTAAAATTCAATGAATATAGCTTGGGTAATTTGATCCGCAAGATTTTAATTATCTGTTTTTGTTATGAAATACTGGGGCATATTACTCTATGGTTGCATGGCACATTGACATCAATTAGCACCATTCTATGTGGTAGAATCGAAATAAATTCCTCTTTGGAAGAGATAGCGGTCTTGCATACATAGAAATTTTATTTTTGATAGTGGTCTTTTATTCAAAGAAAGAGGGAGTAGATCGATTTTGCTTTTTAATTTTATTGTTTTATTTCTCAAGTGTTATTTAAATTAGTTCGAATGCCATTTTATATCTCATCATGTAATAATTACAACTGCAACTTCATATCTAATGTTGAAATAATTGTGTAGCGTGTTATCATCCTAGATTCTCCTATTTATGGTGTTACAACCTTTTTTGGGTTAATCTTCAAATTATTTCATCTGCAATTTCATATCTCATTTTGTAATAATTGGTCATAGTAGCTTTTAGGTTAATTAAACGTGCATGCCTACATGGATTCTAATTATCAGATTTGGTTATGATATACTAGGTTTAGTATAGGTTGTACATTTCATATCCATTTGAATTCTTCGGCAATAAATGATATAAAAGTTAAAAACGAATGAGCAACTTCAGTTTTCAGTTAACATATTGGCTTATTGCATTTTAGGAGCCGAGAGTTGGAGAAGAGTCATCTGATGGCGGACTGGCCTTGCCAGATGGTCATGGTTCTGGGGATGGAGGCTCTGGAGAAGATGATGAAGATTTTGAAGAAGTACCTCCAACATCACAAATGTTGATGAAAAATCAGCTTGCAACGTCCATGTCTCCAATCTGGTGATACTTCAGCTAAAGGAGCAAAAGGGGGTGCACACCGACTTTGTTCTTCAAGCTGTGGTAAAGCCGAACCAGCGACCATCGTCTTTCATGGTTTCGCGTGTACTCCTTAGCAAGTTGGGTACTACCAACTGGCGCATTGTCCAGTCTCACGAAGAGGGAGACTCCGCGTATCTTTACATCAAGATGCGTAGACAAGATGTGCTAAGGTGTCACGGGAAGAGGTACGAGTGGGAGGGAGAACAAGTCACCTTCCGTAAGGTGAATAGACTCATTCCACTCATACCTGATCCCATGGAAGCTGGCCCAGTTCACAAGATCTTCTAAGTTGTGCCTATGAAGACAATGTTTCTTTTGTTTAAACTATGTGTTGCTTCCAGTACTCCTGCATGATGCACTATGTGAAACATTATGTCCTTTTTATGTTATCGTTTAGCAGAGCTTATTAATATTGTTAAAGAGTTGTTTATTTTTTGGAGGGCACGCAATTGGCACCTGATTTTTATAGGAGATAGTGGTTTGAGTACATGAACTTGACAGTTCGTTGTGAGCAACACTATCACTTACACCACTCCACACCGGCTAGTCCGAGAACTGTCCCACAGACTCAAAAACCAAACACAAGAGAAGGCCTTTCCTAAACAAAGATCAGAGCCGCGTCGCCACAGATGCTGGTGCCTCTTAGGAATAACAAACTCCATCTTGACATCCCTAGTCGTCGAACCACCCAAAGGAGAATGGCGGCAGGACTAGTTCTGCCTCGAGGAGGGAACTACTTGAACACCGCCAGCGAGGAGAGTTGTCATTGAGTTCAAACCAGACTTCACGTAGCATAATTTGCACTACTAGTTAGATATAGCACTTGCAATATGAACAAAAGTACCAAGATTAATCCATAGCTCAAAAGTAGCATATGTACTACTCGAATAAATTTACATATACTCTAATTACAAAGAACAAAAGTAGCATATATACTACGGAGCAGGTGATCTAGTGCCAAGTGTGGGTCGCCCTCGCCCTCCTTTATCTGCCTCCCTCCTCGGCCTTCTTGGCGTCACTCATGGGTTTGAGCTTACGGTACAACTCTAGGTAGAGGAACCATCAATTGCAGCATAGGTGATGTGTTCCATGTCTAGCATTTGGTTGTCCCAGTAGCTGTGCCACCGGTAATCCTTCTTCTTCATGTTTTTGTAGACGGGATCAATAAATTTTGCTGCCATGGTAGCCATTCCAACTTTCTTTTCTTTGAACACATGAAAGTATAAATCTTGGATATCCTCATAATTTTCTTTTGGAATAGAAAAATTCCAGGTTCTCGCAAACATTTTCTTGTCGTTGTTGGTGTCAACACTTGCAAATTTGACGCCGCCAAAACGAAAAAGATCAGCCAGCGTCGCAGATTGCCACCAGTCACCACTGAAGTACACAAGTAACAAGAGTTTAGAAAAGTACTACTCCTCCGATCCGAAAAAAAGTGCGTGAGAAAACTGTTACGCATGCATGTCTGGATGAGTACTAGTTGCAGAAAATCTAGATGAGTACTAGTTGCCGAAAAAAGAGGAAAAAAGTAGTAGTAACACCAATCACAAGAACCAGGAATAACCAAATAGCAATCACAAGAAAATGGCGGCGGAGCAGATGAGTACTAGTTGCAGAAAACAAGAGGAAAAATGACTTTAACCTGGAGTGATGGTACACCAGGACGTGGCGTCGTAATGCAAGCTGAAGGACGGCGACCTTCTTCTCGATATCAACCTTGTGGGATGTGTACTCGAAATCGAGCCCCATGAACCTTTCTTCTCCGCTATCCACTGCTCGTACATGTCTACGACACACTGCACCTCGGCAGGGTCGTTGGTGTACGTGACGTCGATGCTTTCCTCGCCATGGATGGGGACCTTAATCGTGCGGCAGAAATACTTCTGTTCGTCCATTCTTGGAAGAAGAAGAGAGGGGAGCGGATGGAAGAACAAGAGACTGGAGTGCAGCGGTTGGAAGAGATGCAGTGGTGAATACGAATGGAAGTATAGGGGAGTATTAATATTAATTCTGTATGGAGCAGACTCAAAGTGGTTTCCGTGTGAAATCGATAGAAAAAAATTGGGAAGCACAAGTGCCGTGTGTGTACATAGACCTACTAAACCTACACAATGGCCAGCGCGGCCCACGATTTGTCCCATAGTACTCACTTGTTTGTGGGCCCAAACTAATAAGCCTATTTTTAATCTACTAAACCTACACAATGGCCAGCGCGGCCCACGATTTGTCCCATCAAAACAGCTAGTCTACGGCCTGACCTAAGGCAGCGTGCGTGTAATCAATCTCCCACAGAAAACCGCCGACTTCACACGCCTCCCTCGCCACGTGTTCGCCGCCGCCTGCCCTTCCGCACAAGTTTGACCTAGAATTTTTAGTCTACCGGCCGGCGCACCCTCCACTTCGATCATGAAGCCAACCAAAGACGTGCCAACTTGATCTTACGCATCATTTTGCATCTTTGATCGTGATTATCACACCAGATCTGATCGTTTTTGTTCGTTTTTTCTCGCAGTGTCCAGTTTGTTTTGACAAACTAGGGATGTGTGGCAGTGATGACATGACGACTGATTATTTCGTCATAACCCTTGTAGAGGGATTTGAGGAGAAGACGGTAAGGATTCTAATCTACTCATGTACAAATTGGATTTGGATTTTTCATGATTATTCACATGTAATATACGTAGCATATCTACCGGTCCTAGCTAGTACTCATTGTGTCATGTGTTAATCATTGATGTAATATACGTAGCTGATCTAGCTAGCAAATGTTTTGGGACTGTGATCTCTAGTAGTTATGGACGTGTTTTTTTTATGAACTACCTACATGCAATTTCAATACTTGAAGGGTACCATTCTGAAATATGAGTGCATGTTCAGTTATTTGCAGTACAGGACTATTGCTTCAATGTCCAATTATAGGAAAAAGTACAAATAGCTACTCTTGTAGGATATATCTACTTTTAGTAAGTCCAATTTACTACTGACTCATAATTTAATAAAATACATGCTCTTATTTAGGTGATCCCCTGCTACATCAGACAATATTTCTTAAGAATGCATGCTTTTTCCTATGGAGGACAGAAATTTTCAAGCCACACTGATTACCAAGGAAGGATTCTCGTTTATAGTTGAGCTTAGCAACATCGACGGGATAACCTTTCTGAAGGGAAATTACTGGAAAGAATTTAGTAGGGTTTACAAACTTGAAGTTGGTATGGAGCTTGTTTTCAAGACCGACACACAAAGAGGCCAAACTGAGGTCATAACCGGAAATGACCCAATCATCCATCCGTGTAAGTTCTTACTTAATACAAAAAAATTATGTTGTGCACATAAACATTAATATATTACTTGGTTGCGGCATGTGTAATCCACTAATTTCAGGCGTATTACATTTTTACAGCATACTACCACATGTCCCCTGAGAGGCGTCACATTGTTGACCCACTCTCTAGCACTGATGGGACCATGATTAACTGGAGGATGATGGAGACGGTGATCGACGCTGTTGAAAACTTGGATTACACTGTTCTATTCCACAGAGCTGGAGAGTATGAGGAAGCAGAATTGGTTGTCGGGGTGTTGCATACTCTGAATTGGACAAACAGCGAGAACTTGAATAAACATGTGGTAAATCTTTAGGAACACATCTTCTCTTATGCGCAAAGTAATACGTGTACACTTGTTCTATTTAATTTCCTTTCTTTTAACATGATTATTTCCCGATAGCTTTTTTCTTGACTATAAGTCTTTGCATGCAACAGAAAATCCCAAGCCGTCTGATTCCTGCACATATGGCAAGAAATGGTACAATCACTATTGTTTGCTACCCGAGAACTGAGGTGACATGACATATTCAATTTCTGATCTTGATGGTCGCTTGTGCGTCAGCGGGTGGAAAGAGTTCATGGCGAAGGAAAGTCATCTCAAACAGGGTGACAAGATGTGTTATTGCTATACCAGTGCGCTGAAGGGCTCTACTTGTTTGCTACCCATGTCCCTGAAGTTGGTCTGTAATAGGAATGCAGTGATATTGATGGTTTCTGTGTGCAACTATATGCATGCAGCCACGTTGCTACAATATAAAAACCGTGTTAAGACTCTATATTAGATTGTTGAATTCTCACACAATTTAAATGTTATGTTCTTTTAGTTTTACTACTTTCATGATGTCATTTTGTTTTTTATGCTGAGCTTTACCATTTTTGCTTTACCATATTGGATTTATGACTCATAAAAATGTAAACAAGGGTGCAAACCACACATGCTCAATGGAAAAAATATCCAGTGATACTAGCCCCTTGTTCTCCATGCTACCATTTTAAAAATCAACTATAGATGTTTCATAAAATTCCGGAAAAAATTATTAATGTTCCCAAAGAATTTGTGTACATAATGTAAAAAAACCAGGTCCAAATTCGACCTACACATTGAGAAACAAAAAGTACAATCAGCAAATATGCACTATATATTCACATTTGGATTTGTCTTTTTGGTTAGTCAATATTACTTTCGTATCTGGACATAAAATTATTACACATTGTTGTAACTCTACTCGTGATTTTTCCTAGATTTTTTTGAATCACCAAAACTTCATTTATTCGAAACGGTACCATGGTAGCATGCAAGAGGGCTAGTATCACAGGATATTCTCCCCATGCTCTGGCGAAATAGGCTGAATCACCGCTATATTAATATAGCAACCACCCGGTGCAACAGTTTTGATACAACGCCGGCTGAGGCGACAACCAATAAACGCAAAAGAAGAAAAGAAAAGGAGACGCAAGTGGATCGACGAAACGACCACTGCGCCCACCTACAAACTACAACCAAGCTGCTAGCACCGGGACGTCAAATACCAATCAACACCTTCAACATGGATAGTCGCGCTTCTAGGGTTTCCCCCGGCACATCGGGGCGGCCGATGCAGGGTAGACGCGATGCCCTTCATGAAGGGAGGATGCCACCCGATGGCGACACCGCTTTAATATCGGTACTCCGACAAGGATTTCTCCCAAACACACCCTCACCACCATCCTTGACGATCCGTCGCCTAGGTGCCTCGCAACCGGACGAACCGACCACCAGCATGCGACACCACGGTGCGACAACATTTAACCAGGATGAGGGAATCAAATGTGTTGGGCACGGTTTATCATTGGCTTCATCATTAAGGACCAATTTACGAAAGATCAAATGTGGAAGGCACGTTCACATGATGAAAATTTTGAGGAAAACCGTTTATACTCTAATTTAATCGATTGCTACACGCACACCAACTGCTACACACACGAACTCGAGTTCTCTCCCTCTCCACCCCCCGATTCCCCACCGCCGCCACGGCTAGCCCTCTCCGCCCCCAGATCCCCCACCGACACCCGGCGGAACGACGCCGCGACAAACGCCGCCGCAACCGCACCGTCGTCCTCGCGCCGTCCAGCCGTCGCGCCGCAGGTAAGTTTCCCGGCCGCCGTACCTTTCATTGTTAGGTTTAGATGTAGATTGAGTTATATGTTAGATGAGGCCTCTTTGATTCATAGGAATGCCATAGGAATTTTGTAGGATTAGATCCTATAGGAATTTTTCCTATATTGCTTGTTTGATTCACAGGATCATATCCTATAGGAAATATTCCCGTAGAAATCTTGTAGTACAAATCCTATAGGAAAAGAACATGAGGTCCAACCTCATGGAAAAATTCCTTCACACAAGCAAAGGAAAATGCTCTTCTCATAGGAATCATTTGGCCATACCATACCAATCCTACAAGTTTTCTATCCCTACACTTTTCCTATCATATGAATCAAAGGAGCCCTATTATTGTGATTTTAGATGTAGATCGACTTAGAAATTAGATTTTCATTGTTAGATTTAAGTTTATTCAGCCACCAAAATTAGATGTACATTGTTAGATTTAAGTTGGTTTTTGAATGGTAAATGGTTAGATGTGTATCTGAATTCAGTGTATGGAACGCACCACCGCAGGCAATGGATGTATGTGAACAGTGTGGCTACAAGGAGTGCATGAACAAGAAATTTACCATTGTTCTACCAGAGGGGTTTGAAAACTGATTGGTATATACTTTCGGTCAATCTAGTTTTTGAAAACTGACAATAAATTTGTACTAAAAATGTGTACCTTTTTTTTACAGATCATACCTTGCAGATTCAGGCGTGACTTTTTGGAGCATATTCAAGTTGCAATTTGGGACCACCCTAGAACTCTCGAGGTGAACTTGGTGAGCTTGAGAGTGCCAGAGCACCAGCACAAAGTTGTAGTCACACATGAGGATGGAAAAACATACTTCAGTGGTCAGCAATGGGGCCAGCTTGTGGAACGCTACGAGATGGATCCAACAGGGAGATTGATATTCTATCTCGATGAAGGTGATGTGTCCACCTACTTCCTCTACGATCGACCTGACGATGCTGAAGACACCGAAGATGATGTTCCCATAGCTCCCTACTGAGGATACTGTCAGACCCCGGACCCAGAGATATACATACTGTTATGTGCTCCTAGTCATGGACTCACAAGGGCTTCAGGGTTACCAGCCCCGGCCGCAACAAACAACGGCAGGCAGACCAGATTCATCGGCACGTAGTCCGGATCCCCGGTCTACTACTCCTTGTATCCATGCTAGTCATAACCAACTATGCATACCCAAGCGTCCACGAGTCGGATGAAACTGAAGGAACGGGACCAAAGTTATACAGAGCTGCTATGTGTCCAGAAAGTGCAACAACAATCGAGGGTTACTGGGGTTACCTCGCCCCAGGCCGATCATATCGACAGGCGGGCTCGGACATGGATCATCGGCTCCACAACCCCTCGACTGCGACAACTATGCAGGCATAGCCAAAACTGTATAGCAATGAGCTCGAAACCAACAACCGATCAAAGCAACACTCTAGACATGAAGTTGTATTAAACAGATGTTACTAGAGTATAGCTTACAAGCAGAGGTCACACGACCCAACATTACATCAGACAACGGAAAGCAAATTATGTTGCTAATCAACAAGAACCAAAAAGGCCTAAGAGGCCGCAACATAAGGCGACGTCCCAGCCCATAGATTCCAGGCTGCTACCTGGGAACCCCAAACTACTCGTCGATGTCCACGTTGAAATACCACCGAAGTGAGGAACTCCACCTGAACCAAATTGAAGCAAACATGAGTACGGGAGGTACTCAACAAGACTTAATCAACCTATTATATATCTGCTAACTTCAGAAAGGGTTTTATGAAGGCTGATTTGCGTAAAGCAATCTTTGTTTTGCAAGTTGAGGAAGGGATAGCACGTCTCATAGAATATTTTGAAAACAGATGAGGAAGCTACTCAACTACTGAAATCATCATCTTTTTAATCCACCAACTCATATCAGCACATCGTGCTTCAAAGATCACCACCTCAAGTTGTTCCGGTAACTCCTGCTACAAGGTAACCCCTCTCGGCATCTCCGAGGAGGCATCCTTCATTCGTTATCAGCAAGTTTTAATCATTCCGTTTAAGTTGTCCATGATCACAGAATCCGTCACCAAGTCGTCCTTAACCGCGGACACGGCTTTTCGAAAAGATTTAACCCTGCAGGGGTGTACAACTTTAACCACACGTACCAACCAACTCTTAATGCCACTAGATTAGCACTATTCCGGGGAAGTGCCGGCAGATGGAGGTTGACCACGACCTTTCCCTTACTTCGCCTATTCCATGAGTCGCTCCGAGTAGAGATGGACCGCCAATAGGGAGTGGCCATCTCCTGCCGGGTCTCTATCGTTGTGCGCGATGCTCGACGGTTGCCTACCCGCATTGCGCCGATACATCCCCACATCCTAGTTTTGAAAGTGTTTTGATATCCCCGCAAATCGAAATGGAAAGCCCGAACTAGGCAACTCATGGAACAAACTAGGCAAGTTGAGACCGAGGGGAATCCAATCCCTCGTGTGGATGCACGCTCAGTCTTGGCTCGAAGACGAGAACTCGCTCCTAGGGGCATGAACGAGACAACCACCACAGACCCTCTGTGGTCTCGTCATCCACACCTTTAAGTCATGTTAATCAAACATCTCTTTAACTTACCACTACTTCCTACCATACTAGATTTATTCGCAACTCTGATTCATCAACCGGATGGAGCAGAGACCAACAGGCATGTATGGCTAAGCATGGCATATTTGAGGCTCTGGCGATATACACAAACAAATCCTATGTCTGCTAGGAGCATTGAATCTGGGTTATGCAAATAAATAGGATAACTCTATCTACTGACTCAAGATACATTGGAATCGAATGCATTTGTACGAGAATGAAAAAGTCCTTCGAAATCATATATGGGCAGATAAGAGGTTATGCTTGCCTTGCTTCAAGAGAACCAGAGAAAGTCTTCAGGAATAAGTGCTTGACTTGTCGGTTAGGATCAAGTATTCGCCATTGGAGTTGTTTGCCTTCTCTTCGGGTTCACGTTCTACCGAGGGGGAAACAAACACCGAAAGAAGAACAATCAACTATGGCATCGATGCAATGCGCAACATGTATGCATGAGCAAGTTAATGCACTGAAAGAAGCCCTAAACATGATCGTTGGGTTGCTACGGTTCATATGGCAATTATGAAATTTTACTGAAATTAACCCGAAATAGACCCCGGAGGGGGTTTCGGACGGTTATGAAAGTGAGTACAATTTTAAAAGCCCAAATGGGTTTGAAAACATCATGAATAGGTTGCATTTGTCATTTTGAGCAAAATGGTATATAACTTGTATTTTTCTGATTTTATTGATTAAAATCTTATTTATTTATTTTAGATGATTTAATTGCATTTAAATAATGCTCAAAAATAAAGTTTGTCAAACATGTATGAAAGTGACATATTTGGGTTGGAATTATTTTTCTGAACTCAACCATGTATTTTTCATATTTTTCTGAGTTACCAAAAAGGAGATATTAATTATTCATCTTAATTCAATTTTCTGTAAATTAAAAAAAAGGATTGGTGACGTCACAATGACATCACAGTGACATCACCCGAGGAACAAACTCCTCTGCCGATCAAGCAATCGATCAATTTCGCGCGCCAAACTGAAATCAAAATACACAGCGAGCTAGAGGAGGTGGAGGGGATCCTAGGGGTGGTATCGGCTCGCCGGATGGTCGCCGGAGTTGCTCCGGCGAGCATCAACCGCGGCGGCGGCCGGCGGTGCGTGGCGAGAGGAGGAACCAGAGGAGGAGGGAGGCAAGGGAGAGCACCTGGAGGTGCGTGAGATCACCAGGAAGGTGATGGCGGTGTCGGGGAGGGCAGGGGAGCAACGGCAGCGACGAATCGAGGGCGGACTTCTCCGCCGGCCGTGGGGAAGACGGCGATGGCGCGGCCGGCTCCGGCCACCTCTGCTCGATTCACTTGCTGGGGAGGACGAGGAGGTGACGGGGAACCTTCTGAGATGGTCAGAACGACGGGGGAAGCACCTAATCGTCGGCGGCGCCGTCGAATCTCCGGCGAGCTATGGGTTCCGGTTCCGGTTAGGGTTTCGCCTTGGGGAGAGCCACAGAGAGAGAGGAGGGTTCAGGGAAAGAGGCTTCGATCTAAACGTCTCCTAGGCGTTATCCGTATCGAGGGAAAGGGAGCAGGAGGTGTCAAACATCCATGGGGGCTCGGACACGCAGCTCCTCTGCTTTCTGTCCAAAGGAGGAAGAAAGAAAAGGGTGTTTTCAAGAAAACCCCCTGAGGTTTTGGGAAAAACAACAAGGTCCTTTTCTATAGAAAACTGCAAAGGAAACAAGGTTTTGAGGGCTTTTTTGCAAACATAAAATTTGACAAAAATAAGATTTGAAACCCTTGTCAAATTTCCAACCACACCATATCATTGTTTGGTGAAAATGAAATATTTTTCAGAACAAGATTTTGAAACCCATTTTAAGTACTATCTGCTGGAAATTTTCTCAAACCATTTGAATTCAAGTTTTAAATTGGTTCAAACATGATTTGAATTTCGTTTGATGCATGTATGAGATGGACACACACCACACACCTTAAGGTAGCTCAAATTTGGGATGTTACAAATCTACCCCCCTTACAAGAATCTCGTCCCGAGATTCCCGAAGGAGAAGAAAGAAGGAACACCGGTTTTGGACGATCTTCTCGAACTTTACGGTTCTCTTCTCGAAGAGGTTGATCCGTAGCACTTGCGAAGATCTCTAGCGGCAGCACTTTAGGTAGAGGGAAAACTCTAAGGAATTGATCTTCACGAAGATCGAGTATCTCATGGGTAACTCATGACAGGAATGTTCAAAAAGAACTGTTGAGTTAACGTGCATGAAACACATCAAGGTAACGGAGGAAATAGGAGAAGTTTTCAAGTTCGTGGACGATTGTTCTTGAAAGGATTTAGAATATGAGCTTTGCACAAGACTTTAAATCCTTCTGGAAAAGATAGGTTGAACAACCTTTGACATCGAGGTTTCTTCAAACAGATAACCAGAATGGAAAGTTTGGTCTTGGATATCACAACGTAATATCCGTAGACAAGGGAAAACACGAGAAAACACTGTAATCGTGAGTCGGAGAGAAATTTTGATACATGATCATGTTCACTCTTCGGAGTGGACACGAAAGATAACGGAACTTTCACTCCGTCAAAATTTTGTCGAAATCTTTGTCAAAGATCGGGATGTTACTTCACGGCAGAAGATGAGTAACCAAAAGAAGTTGAGGCACCGTAATTAGGGAGGAATTCTTGGTCACGCCGTAAGGATGGTTAACCAACGAGGATTGAAACACCGAAAGAGAGTATGGAACCTCTTTCCTATGTGGTTTCGACGTAGCAATACGTTTACCACATGGTTAAGATCCCACGGCTGAAGTGACTGACAAATTCACACAATGTGTGAGATGAACAGAACTTCAGGTATAAACAACTTGAGAAAGGGAACTGATCAACGGCGGTTACAAAACACCACGAGTTGTTCTCACGAGGAACTTGTTTCCACCAGAACAAAGGTTTTGGATGTTCAACGAAGAGATATTGGAAATGTCAACTTCCAACTTTATCCTTGATGTTCTAGATACCGACAGCAGGCTCACGACAAGCCTTCTATAGGTTATTCAGTCAAAGATGAACTCCGGTTTGGAAAAACGGGGAGGAAAACTTGTTAGGAATGAGCCACACAAGAATTTTCACGGAGAGTGGCTGTTCTTACGGATTCAAAGAGATATGACATTAGGTCTTCCGGCTAATTGTGTCAACCACCGCATCAACCATGACGTATTTTAAAAAGACCTAATTCAGTACCCTTGAGGAAAACACAAGCCATCATTGCTGCTTGAGATTCAGCTCTGGTTAGTGGATTGAATAACTGAGACTCAACGTGTTTGATTGAAGGGATTGCACCGGTTACCAACGAGATACATATGCCAGATTCTCAAGATATGGACGACGATGTCAAGCTCAAGAAGATGAGCAGGATTACGGAACTCATGGATTAGCAACTTGCGGAAGACGGTAGCATCTACGTGGCTTACTTACAAAGAACACATCGGAGTCCTTGTTAGGAAGACGATTACAAAGATAACGGAGTTCTTGAACTTCTTCTCTTTTACGAAAGATCAGTCAGTGGCTTAATGTGGATGGAAACTTCTTACAGTAGACGGAGGTAACAACCAACCATCTTAAGAATAGTCCACACATGCATGACCGACTTGGGATTAATCCTGAGGGAACAAGAAACTTTACTCGGATCCACGGCGACAACTTTCACCATAAGCACATGAACCGGAGTAAGTCACTTCGGACATCCAAAACACAACTTCGTGATGACACAAAGATGGTTCTCGAAAGTTTCCAACATTGTTGCCATTTGTTCAGCATGAACCTCTTGCAACTTGGAGAAAGCAGGAATGTCGTAGCTGGGCTCAACAACATCCTTATCAGGTTACTCCAAGAAGAGGGATTCATATGATACATGAACACGGCAAAACATTGGCCAGACCAAAGGACATGAGGTGTACTCGGGCCAAACACCATGAGTGAAAACACCATCAGAATAGTCCTTGAATCTGGACTTGATCTGACGATAGCCCAAATCAAATCAAGGTAGAATGACAGCATGTCCACAAAGGAAATACTATCCTGCTTTAGTATGAACAGAACTGGACATTCCGTTGCAAAGGAACAAGTTAGGAAGAGCTCTGGTCTTTCAACTCTCCAAGTTGTTGTTTAAGCTCAACCAACTAGTTCAGGGTATCCAGCATAGTTTCTTGGAGAAAAGAGTAGTTCAAGCTACCCCTCGTATAGACATCACGGTCAGGTAACAACCTGGTGATACTTCTAGAAAGACAACCAGAATATCACAACCCACCGGTATGTCTTGGAGTTCGAAAGAAATCTTGCTTTTCAAGGCAACTGATATGGTCTTGGGAGCTTCGGCATAAACCTAACTCTCTGATCGAGAAGGTGCAGCAGAATGAACGGATTTGATAGCACGGTCAACTTTAAATAGAGACCGGGTGATCGAAAGTGCTAAGAAGGATACAGATATTTTCTTAGAGTTTCAAAGCAATAAGAATTGCTAGGAATAGCAGATACACACATGTCGATGAACAGACCAATCCATCTCAAGCGTTCAAGCTTGGAGGAAGGCGGGGTGAAGATGTGTGAGAGCATCACTTCATCATTAAGGCCATGAAACTTAACACAGCCTCTTGATATATAAGAGTGTGATACTCGAAGGTGGAACAGAACAGAAGCTAATGAAACTTCTTTAATCTGAGAATTACAAAACTTTGACCTGGTTCGTAAGATGAACGAGGTACTGGAGTTTGTTTCTCCTGACATTCCAAGGAGAAATGTTCTGACGGAAAACAAGAGCAAATGCATTGAATCAATCCAACACACATATGCAACTTGGTTTCAAGCAACAGATGGATATTTGAGTGCAACTGGAAGGTAGGAACATGCTCGGAGAATCCAGAGATCATGTGGAATGCACAGGGTGATACTCATTTTGTAAAACCCATGCAAAAGAGTTGGTATAACTGAAATAAGAACGAAGATGTGAAATTCAGGATGATCACTCTTGTTGTGATCCCTTCTTGATTACAAGGGAAAACCTACGGCTATTGAGCTGAAACTACCTAGCCATCCTGAGGTAGAAGATATTCCTCAGGATCCAAAGAACAGAACTTGGGTTAAAGGTCAGCATCCTGTACTGATAGAGTGAGCATCACATGGTTATAAAACCACATGATTCAACCCACCACCATTCAGCACATTCCGGGACCTTCGGTTCAAGTCCAAGGTTAAAAAACCAAAAAGAAAGGAGTAACTACTATCTGAGTGCCTTGAAGGACACTACGAATAGTAATCACGGGAAGTCTTTCAAAAGACACACAGCTCCGGAAGAATTGGAGTGGAGGGTATAGGGTACATTCGAGATGGAAGGAAATCTCGTGGTTCAGGATTTTGAAACTTTGAAACATGTAAAAATGTGGAATCTATACAACTTTGAGAGATTATGAATGGAAGGAAATCTCTCAGTTTAAAAGATAACGGAACACGGAACACACACGACTCTAGAAACTCATAACTAGGTCAACTTGGGTAGAAGACGTCCTTGCCAGAGAAGGCACCTAGGTTTTGGATGACTAGAAGAGATAGCAAAACCTTTTCAAACCAAAACAGGTAAGAAGACCCAGAGTTAGAGCGATACCAGATAAGGAGTAAAAAGAATCCTAAGAAGGTTTTCACAACACATTTGAAGTTTTCAAATAGTTTTCACAAACACTAGACTCGACATCGATCAAGCAATAAGGTTTTCCTACAGGCAGTCCTGCTCTGATACCAAGACTTGTCAGACCCCGGACCCAGAGATATACATACTGTTATGTGCTCCTAGTCATGGACTCACAAGGGCTTCAGGGTTACCAGCCCCGGCCGCAACAAACAACGGCAGGCAGACCAGATTCATCGGCACGTAGTCCGGATCCCCGGTCTACTACTCCTTGTATCCATGCTAGTCATAACCAACTATGCATACCCAAGCGTCCACGAGTCGGATGAAACTGAAGGAACGGGACCAAAGTTATACAGAGCTGCTATGTGTCCAGAAAGTGCAACAACAATCGAGGGTTACTGGGGTTACCTCGCCCCAGGCCGATCATATCGACAGGCGGGCTCGGACATGGATCATCGGCTCCACAACCCCTCGACTGCGACAACTATGCAGGCATAGCCAAAACTGTATAGCAATGAACTCGAAACCAACAACCGATCAAAGCAACACTCTAGACATGAAGTTGTATTAAACAGATGTTACTAGAGTATAGCTTACAAGCAGAGGTCACACGACCCAACATTACATCAGACAACGGAAAGCAAATTATGTTGCTAATCAACAAGAACCAAAAAGGCCTAAGAGGCCGCAACATAAGGCGACGTCCCAGCCCATAGATTCCAGGCTGCTACCTGGGAACCCCAAACTACTCGTCGATGTCCACGTTGAAATACCACCGAAGTGAGGAACTCCACCTGAACCAAATTGAAGCAAACATGAGTACGGGAGGTACTCAACAAGACTTAATCAACCTATTATATATCTGCTAACTTCAGAAAGGGTTTTATGAAGGCTGATTTGCGTAAAGCAATCTTTGTTTTGCAAGTTGAGGAAGGGATAGCACGTCTCATAGAATATTTTGAAAACAGATGAGGAAGCTACTCAACTACTGAAATCATCATCTTTTTAATCCACCAACTCATATCAGCACATCGTGCTTCAAAGATCACCACCTCAAGTTGTTCCGGTAACTCCTGCTACAAGGTAACCCCTCTCGGCATCTCCGAGGAGGCATCCTTCATTCGTTATCAGCAAGTTTTAATCATTCCGTTTAAGTTGTCCATGATCACAGAATCCGTCACCAAGTCGTCCTTAACCGCGGACACGGCTTTTCGAAAAGATTTAACCCTGCAGGGGTGTACAACTTTAACCACACGTACCAACCAACTCTTAATGCCACTAGATTAGCACTATTCCGGGAAGTGCCGGCAGATGGAGGTTGACCACGACCTTTCCCTTACTTCGCCTATTCCATGAGTCGCTCCGAGTAGAGATGGACCGCCAATAGGGAGTGGCCATCTCCTGCCGGGTCTCTATCGTTGTGCGCGATGCTCGACGGTTGCCTACCCGCATTGCGCCGATACATCCCCACATCCTAGTTTTGAAAGTGTTTTGATATCCCCGCAAATCGAAATGGAAAGCCCGAACTAGGCAACTCATGGAACAAACTAGGCAAGTTGAGACCGAGGGGAATCCAATCCCTCGTGTGGATGCACGCTCAGTCTTGGCTCGAAGACGAGAACTCGCTCCTAGGGGCATGAACGAGACAACCACCACAGACCCTCTGTGGTCTCGTCATCCACACCTTTAAGTCATGTTAATCAAACATCTCTTTAACTTACCACTACTTCCTACCATACTAGATTTATTCGCAACTCTGATTCATCAACCGGATGGAGCAGAGACCAACAGGCATGTATGGCTAAGCATGGCATATTTGAGGCTCTGGCGATATACACAAACAAATCCTATGTCTGCTAGGAGCATTGAATCATGATATCTGGGTTATGCAAATAAATAGGATAACTCTATCTACTGACTCAAGATACATTGGAATCGAATGCATTTGTACGAGAATGAAAAAGTCCTTCGAAATCATATATGGGCAGATAAGAGGTTATGCTTGCCTTGCTTCAAGAGAACCAGAGAAAGTCTTCAGGAATAAGTGCTTGACTTGTCGGTTAGGATCAAGTATTCGCCATTGGAGTTGTTTGCCTTCTCTTCGGGTTCACGTTCTACCGAGGGGGAAACAAACACCGAAACAAGAAGAACAATCAACTATGGCATCGATGCAATGCGCAACATGTATGCATGAGCAAGTTAATGCACTGAAAGAAGCCCTAAACATGATCGTTGGGTTGCTACGGTTCATATGGCAATTATGAAATTTTACTGAAATTAACCCGAAATAGACCCCGGAGGGGGTTTCGGACGGTTATGAAAGTGAGTACAATTTTAAAAGCCCAAATGGGTTTGAAAACATCATGAATAGGTTGCATTTGTCATTTTGAGCAAAATGGTATATAACTTGTATTTTTCTGATTTTATTGATTAAAATCTTATTTATTTATTTTAGATGATTTAATTGCATTTAAATAATGCTCAAAAATAAAGTTTGTCAAACATGTATGAAAGTGACATATTTGGGTTGGAATTATTTTTCTGAACTCAACCATGTATTTTTCATATTTTTCTGAGTTACCAAAAAGGAGATATTAATTATTCATCTTAATTCAATTTTCTGTAAATTAAAAAAAAGGATTGGTGACGTCACAATGACATCACAGTGACATCACCCGAGGAACAAACTCCTCTGCCGATCAAGCAATCGATCAATTTCGCGCGCCAAACTGAAATCAAAATACACAGCGAGCTAGAGGAGGTGGAGGGGATCCTAGGGGTGGTATCGGCTCGCCGGATGGTCGCCGGAGTTGCTCCGGCGAGCATCAACCGCGGCGGCGGCCGGGGTGCGTGGCGAGAGGAGAACCAGGAGGAGGGAGGCAAGGGAGAGCACCTGGAGGTGCGTGAGATCACCAGGAAGGTGATGGCGGTGTCGGGGAGGGCAGGGGAGCAACGGCAGCGACGAATCGAGGGCGGACTTCTCCGCCGGCCGTGGGGAAGACGGCGATGGCGCGGCCGGCTCCGGCCACCTCTGCTCGATTCACTTGCTGGGGAGGACGAGGAGGTGACGGGGAACCTTCTGAGATGGTCAGAACGACGGGGAAGCATCTAATCGTCGGCGGCGCCGTCGAATCTCCGGCGAGCTATGGGTTCCGGTTCCGGTTAGGGTTTCGCCTTGGGGAGAGCCACAGAGAGAGAGGAGGGTTCAGGAAAGAGGCTTCGATCTAAACGTCTCCTAGGCGTTATCCGTATCGAGGGAAAGGGAGCAGGAGGTGTCAAACATCCATGGGGGCTCGGACACGCAGCTCCTCTGCTTTCTGTCCAAAGGAGGAAGAAAGAAAAGGGTGTTTTCAAGAAAACCCCCTGAGGTTTTGGGAAAAACAACAAGGTCCTTTTCTATAGAAAACTGCAAAGGAAACAAGGTTTTGAGGGCTTTTTTGCAAACATAAAATTTGACAAAAATAAGATTTGAAACCCTTGTCAAATTTCCAACCACACCATATCATTGTTTGGTGAAAATGAAATATTTTTCAGAACAAGATTTTGAAACCCATTTTAAGTACTATCTGCTGGAAATTTTCTCAAACCATTTGAATTCAAGTTTTAAATTGGTTCAAACATGATTTGAATTTCGTTTGATGCATGTATGAGATGGACACACACCACACACCTTAAGGTAGCTCAAATTTGGGATGTTACAGATACACATGTTGTCATTATTCAGTCAGATGATGAGTAGGTATCGTAGTTGTAGCTGAGAGTTCTAGCTTTATGCAAACTTTTAGATTACATGTTAATGTTGAGTACTATCTGGTTGAATCTTTGAATGTTTATGCGGTTTTTTTTAATGCTTGTTATGTTATCTCATAATTGAATACCATTTGTGCGCTTCTAGTCAATATTACATACCCTTTTTATTTACCGATTTCTATAGGATAGTGATGTGGACTATGACATCAACGCCAATGATCATGTAGTATAACCTGTGTCGATTCCAGAAACACGCCAGTGGACACCTAGATAGCAGGGGCGTACGAGTTTCATGCCAGAACTGAAGAAAAACCACACCAATAACAGGGCTTTTCCGACTAGTGTTGAATATTAACACAACAATGCATTTCGAAATGAATTAATTTAATCATAAAATGAAACTAGTAAAACTTAATAGAGCATTTATAATACTTGAACGTTATTGCCAAGGGAAAAACATATTGTTCACAAGGCAAATGGGCTGTGAAGACAAATTGTACAATTAATAGGCCCATACTCCGGTTGGGCCATTGGGCGAGCGAAAGGGCTACGTTTGTCCGCCAGGTCTCCTCCAAACTGCCCTGCCCCCACACGACAACGCCGCTCTATCCGTTCTCACGCGACTTCGCCGCCGTATCGGCCCTGCGCGACCGATCAATCCGCCACTATTACCTCGCCGCCATCCGAACTCGATTAGCGTAAACTATTGAACTGCCGCCAACACTGCCCCGCCGACTTGTACTCAACCGCTGCTTCCGCCGCTCGTCAGACGCAATTACAAGGTTTGTACCAATACTGATGAAATCCTTGGTTTCCATCCTGCCGGTTCGATGAAGTTAATGGCGATTGCAATTGCTGTCAGATAGACTAGCTGCTTGTGTTCACATATGCGTGTCTGTTTTATCAGTTTCAGTTGTAAGTGTTAGTTTAATATTCATAGCAATGTCAGGAATTCAGGTACGAACTAGGTTTTATTTTCATAGCCATGTCAGTTTCAGGTGTAAGTGTTAGTTTCAATCGAACACTGTGTTGGAAGTAATGTCTAATGTAATCCCCTGCAATTCTTACTTACTTGAAAGACCAGTATGCCTGTCTCTCTGATGTATTTGTTGTTTCGAAATACTTTTGTGTGAACTAATGCTGCTCCTTTTTCTTTACAAGACCGGCTAAACGGGGATAACGCAAAATGTCACAAGACAAGAGCTGGATGGAGAAGGATAGAGATTCTGTGGAGTGGCAAAGTGGCATCGAGAGTTTCTTGGAACTTAGTTTTGATGGTGCTGAACCAGACGCAAGAAACTTTTGCCCGTGTACGAAATGTCTGAATAATGCTCAGAAAACTAAAAAGGAGATCCATATGCACTTGCTTAAGAATGGGATGGATTCGTCCTACAAAAAATGGGTATTCCATGGTGAACCCGAGGAGGACAACATGTCTGAAGATTCTGATGATGAAGACGATGCAGGTGGTGGTGAAGGGATATGTGACATGCTCGATACTCTGATAAGGGCCACAAAAGTGGGAAGTAATGCAGGAGACACGAGCGGTGATGGAATGAAACAGGAGCCAAATGCATCTGCAAAGGCGTTCTACAAACTATTGGAAGAGGGAAAACATCGTTGTACCCAGGTTGTGAGGAGGTCACAAAGATATCTTTCATTGTGAAGCTTTACCAAATCAAGTGCGTGTCTGGGATGCCAACAGAGCATGTGACTTAATGCTGCGGATGTTCACGGAGGTGCTGCCAAGGGTCACTGCATTCCTACTAATCTCGCACAAGTAAGGAAGGTCATTCGAGAGTTTGGACTGCATTACAAGAAGATACACGCGTGCTATAATGATTGTGTGCTATTCCGTAATGAGCATGCTGATGCCCAAGAATGCCCTGTCTGTCATACGTCTCGATGGAAATCAAGTCCAACCGTAGACAAAGCTGATTCATCGATCCGTAAATCAAAGAAGCAAGTGCCACAGAAAGTTCTATGGTATTTCCCACTCATTCAAAGACTGCAAAGGCTGTACATGACAGAAGATATGTCAACTGATATGAAATGGCATAAGGAGAAACGTAAAGATGATGGCATAATGAGGCATCCTGCAGATTCGAAGGCCTGGAAAAGCCTTGATGAAAGATATAGTCAGAAAGAATTCGCAAAAGATGCTCGCAGTGTTCGGCTTGGCCTTGCTTCAGATGGATTCAACCCCTTTGGGCTCATGAGTATATCACACACTACATGGCATGTCATTCTGATCCCATATAAATTGCCACCATGGATGTGTATGAAACAAGAGAACTGATAATGTCAATGATTATTCCAGGACCAAAGTCAGCAGGAAATAACATTGATGTCTACTTACAGCCTTTGATTGATGAACTGTTAGTTTCTATGGAGGATGGTGTTGAAGCATATGATGCTGCAACTAAACAAAATTTCAAGTTGTATGCATGCGTGTTGTGGACCATCAATGACTACCCGGCTTACGCAATGCTGAGTGGTTGGACCACAAAAGGCAAGCTAGCATGCCCTTACTGCCACAAGCATACAGACTTTTTATGGCTCCGGTATGGTAGAAAGCATTGCTACATGGGACACCGACGTTTTCTACGGAAACAACACAAATGGCGTCGAAACAAGGTTATGTTCAACAACAAGCCAGACCATAGATTACCTATTTATATAACAGATCGTATACTAGTATTCTCTTAGGACTTGGAAGTGTGCCCCGGTGCCACTTACAGGCATTGAAGTTCTAAAGGAGCTTGATAGCATTCAGCATGAACCATTTGGGCGGTCAAATAAGAGAAAGCGACCGGAAACTAATCCCTGGCACAATTGGCGGAAGAAAATGTGTTCTTCCAGCTCCCGTATTGGCAGCACTGCTCGTGAGGCACAATTTGGATGTTATGCACATCGAGAAGAACATTTGTGACAGCATTCTGGGTACTTTGCTTGAGATGGATGGGAAAACAAAGGATGGTATGAAGGCTCGCCTAGATTTGGAGTTTTTGAAAATTAGGGAGGATCAGCACGCAAAGCCTGCCGGTAAGGATAAGTACAAACTTAAGAAAGGCGTGTATGCTTTAAAAAAGGAAGAGAAGATAATGCTGCTCAGGTTTCTGCAGAGCATACGGATGCCTGATGGCTATGCTTCACACATTAAGCGATGTGTGGTCCTCGAGCAGTGCAAGTTTAGTGGACTCAAAACTCATGACTGCCATGTTATATTACAGAAACTTCTTCCTATTGCGTTGCGCAAGCTTCTGCCGGAGAATGTCCTTACCCCATTGCTTCAGCTCAGTAAATTATTTTCCGATTTATGCTCCAAGGAGTTAAGGGATGAGGATTTGTTGAATTTGGACCAACAAATTGCAGTAATTCTATGTCAGCTAGAGATGATATATCCACCAGCTCTCTTTGATATTATGATGCATCTCCCAATTCATCTAGCTCGAGAAGCATGGTTTGCAGGGCCTGTACAGTATAGATGGATGTATCCGGTTGAGAGATACCTGCGTACGTTGAAGGGATATGTACGTAACAAGGCTCATCCAGAAGGTTCAATTGCAGAGGGGTACATACTTGAAGAGTGCATGACGTTCTGCAGTCGATTCGTTAAAGGCTCGCCTACAAAAATAAGTCAGTCCGAACGCCATGCAGATGGAGCTACATATGAGGGACCAACAGGGTTTAGCATAATGAGTGCAGTTGATTACTCCAAGAAAGGTTTTGCCCGTGAATCACTGTCTTTGGAAACTCTTAATCAAATGAGGCACTACATAATAACAAACTGCGAGGAAATCGAGCCATGGATTCAGTAAGGAAACTTATTTATGTGTTTCATATCATGATATGCATTAACACTTTGGTTATGAAGTAACCATATATCATTTCTTTTTGAAGGCAACATATTGACGAGCTCAAAAAGAACAATTGTCCTAATCCTGAAAAGAAACACAAGGAAGATTTTGTTGCTGGTTCGAAAGACGGGTAAGTTACTTTAGCATTTTCATAAATGTTTCTCGTAATAAAAAAACAATGGTGTATAGTACACTCACACATATTCTATTCCATGAAACAGATCACACAACTCCATAAAGATGGGAAGGTCAACAGTCTGTTGTATACAATAGCTAAAGGGCCTGATCAAATTTCTCGTGTGTTCAACCGTACAGTACTGAATGGATATTACTTTCGTAATACCGAAATAGAGCCTGACTTGAGTACCCAAAATAGTGGCGTCGTAGTCAACGCGCAAGAAGCACCGGCAGTACTGATTATTATGGGGTGATAAAGAAAATCATATTTCTTGACTTTCCTCTAATAAGGAGGTTGTTCTATTGCAGTGCGACTGGTTCGACGTGCCTCCTGCCAATAGAAATCAGAGTAAGGGGTATAGGAGGGACAAATATGGAATTATTGACCTTGACACTAGTGTACACCGATTCATGGAAGACCCTTACATTCTAGGCATCCAAGCTGCACAGGTTTTCTATGTGAGAGATGTGAAGAGCCCTAATTGGGAAAGTGCTATAAAAATGAATCCACGCAATTTGTTTGCTCCTTCGGTTTAAATGGTGCAGACCTAGATGATCTTGCAGAAGGAGATGAACGTGGTGATGCAGATGACAGGATGTCGTCGATGCAGGAATTACAGTTTCCAGAATTTATTGTACCTGACGAGATGACTAGTTGGTGCAGAAATGATGATGATGGAACCAACGTTGATGTTTCAGTCATAAATAATTTAAGACCTGCTGATTTTGACGAAGACCAAGTCGAATATGATGCTGATACTGATGATGATGAGGCTTACAAAAATGATGGTCATGTTGCTCCTTTGGTAGAAGATGAAATTGGATGATGACCATGGATTTCTTTGTGTAGGCTGTCTCTGCACTGTTTGGCTTAAATGTTTTGCCATGAACATGCATGGGATGAAAGATCGTGTAATAACATAATTTTTGTTTAAAGATTCCAAAGTTCCAGTGTTTAGAAATTTTGAATTTCCATGATAAATGTACTAGTGAATTGCGTCTTATATGAGTTTCTTGATTGATTATTAAGTACTGTCACTAGTTGCAACATTAGTAAAATGCTAAGTGCTACAGAAATTCGGTTGCAAACAATATTAAAAAAAAATGTGCTCACCAAACTGAGATACTGGACCAAAAATGAAGTGTAGTCCTAAGAAAATTGCAACAGTGATCAAGGGCACGGCCCATGAGGCCCGTTAAGCTAGTCTATGAATGGTCGTTGCAAAATAACTTGTTCATTTTCGCAACAGTACGGTGATTGTTGCTTTACCTTTAACCTATTACCATACGACCCAAATTGTCGCAGTAAACAATAGGTATTGCCGCAGGATAAATTTGAGGCGAAAAACATGGTATTGCCACACGAAAAATTTGGTTGCAATAGTTAGCTTTTTTTTTGCAACAATATTTGTAACTACCGCAACACAAATACAGATGTTGCAATAAATGACTGAATATCACCACGAATGCTTATTTCGTTGGAATACCATGTCTCTAAGGCAACAAAAGGAGTGCCTCGCGCAACGAAAATACTCTGTCGCAAAAACGCGGCTGTATTCCAACAGCAGTACAAATCGTGGCAATAGGAGGCCTCTACCGCAACAAAATAACAATTTATCGCCACCAAAATGAGTCGTGGAAATACGAGTGCCCTATCACCACAACCTGAGAGGTCGTGGTAATTTGTGATTATACCGCAACGAAAAAAAACCGTAGCTACAAATTTCGTTGCAAGAGACCGATTCTCTTGTAGTGAATATCGATCCATATGTTTATTGAATGCCAACTTCAAAATATTAACAAAGTTTGGCACAAATCGGGTAACAGGAATAGCACAAAAACATTAGACCTTCACAATAGGCCTTTCTTCCTGGGAGAAATATTTTGGAGGGAGTGGTGTTACTTCATCAAACCATTCGCGAGCTTCATAGGAAGAATATGGATGGGGTCTTATTCAAAATAGATTTTGAAAAGGCTTATGATAAATTCAATTGATCCTTTCTTCAACAGACTTTACAAATGAAAGGCTTCTATGCATACATTTGTGAATGGGTTGCGAGATTTTTTCAGGAGCAGCGGTGGCATTCTCTTAAACAATGAAATTGGTCACTACTTTCATACCTTAAAAGTTTTGAGGAAAGGGGATTCGTTATCTCCTATTCTTTGTAACTTAGTCGCGGATATGTTGGTCGTCCTTATTGCACGGGCAAAGGAGGACGGTGAGGTGGGGGTTCTTGTTCCTCATCTTGTTGAGGGAGGGATATCTATATTACACTATGCGAACGGTACTATTTTATTTCTAGAGCATGATCTGATCAAGGCCGTAAACATGAAACTGATTTTATCTATCTTTCAACAACTGTCTGGATTAAAATTAATTTTCATAAGAGTGATATATTTTATTGTAGGAAGGCTAATGAGTCTCTGGGGTACTATCGACACATTTTTGGATGTTACATTGGTAGTCTTCCATTTATATATCTTGCAATTCCCATTCACCATTGTAAACTTCTTAAAAAACAATGGAAACCAGTTGAGAATCGTTTTGAACAAAAACTCAGCTCTTGGATTGGGAAATTGCTCTCATGTGGAGATCGACTACTCTTAATCAATTATGTTCTAACAAGTGTTTCCATGTTTCTTTTAACTTTCTTCGAAATACCTACTGGGTATGGAAAAGGCTAGATTTTTATAGATCTTGTTTCTTCTTGAAAAATGACCATCATAAAAAGAAGTATCGTCCTACTAAGTGGAACATTATACGTCATTCTAAATATTAGGGCCTAGGTATTGAAGTTCTCGATATCAAGAATAAATATTTACTTAGTAAATGGCTCTATAAGTTATTAACAGAGGAAGGCATGTGGATAGAAATTTTAGTCAATAAGTATATTAGCGATAAGACTTTAAACCAGGTTGAGGAAAAACCCAGAGACTCTCCTTTCCGAAAGGGGATTATAGGGGTTAAAGGAGTCTTCTTTGAACATATTAACTTGATGGTTGGCAACGGAACATGATCCAATTTTGGGAAGATCCTTGGTTAGGTAATATTTCTCTTTCAGTTAATATCCAGGGTTGTTTAGCTTTGTGAGTCGGTTTTTCTGTCTCACTAGTTTTAATCATGCACATCCAAATTTATAATTTAGATGCCCCTTAGTTTGGTCTAATTGGGATACATTGCTTCACTTGGTGGAGAGACTAATGAATGTTCGTTTAACAAATGGCATTCATTCTTTTACGTGGAAACTGACATCATCGGGTGTGTTTTCCGTTTGTTCACTTTCTAGAGAAATACTGGATGGTAATGTTAGTTACTTACGTCGGTACCTTTGGAAGCTGAAACTACCTTTAAATATTAAGATTTTTATGTGGTTTCTTTCTAGGGAAAATTTGTTGACTAAGGAAAACTTGGCTAACAGAAGGTGGACAGGGTGTAAAAGTGTGTCTATTTTGTGCAACATATTTTTATTAACTGTGATTTTGCTAAGAAAATTTGCAGACTTGTTCACTTCACTTTTAGCATTAGCCCATCGATTAGTATATCTCATATGTTTGGCAATTGGCTTGGTGTTATTGAAATGAGTACTAAGCCTTCTATTCGTATTGGAGTTTGTGCTTTTCTTTTGGACAATTGGAATGCATGTAATGATGTTATTTTTAATAATGCACGAGCGGGCAATTTTTTGCAGATTGTTCATCGAACTATATATTGGATTCACATATGATCTCACCTTCTATTGGAGGACCATTCACATTGGATTTACGTTTGAACTCTAGTTGCACTCAGTTAATGCCGGTCATTTCGGTTATCTTCAGCAAGGGTGACTGGTTCCAGACTAAACTTTTGACCGATGTATAGTGTTGATTTATCATCTACGTTTCTGTGGTTGATTCATGTGGCTACTCTGTGTCGAGACATCGTAGTAGGGTTCATAGACTGGGGTGCCATGAGCCTACGGGTAGAGACGTGGGTGGAACGTGGTAGTATGACAACCAGGGACACAAAAGTTTACCCATGTTCGGTACGTCGCAGCTAGGCGACGTTCCTACTCCTGCAATCTCACTAAATCAGGGCTAAAGCCTGAAGTATACAGAGTACAATGTGAGTTTGGGTTGCTAACTCGACAAGGATCAACTTCTCGGCGAGTTGGCTTCTAGCTAATTCTCTGTTCTGTCTCTTCTCTCCCGTCCGGCTTTATATAAATAGCCGGGTTAGGGCTTACAGAAAGGAAACCTAGAATACTACGGTAAGTTCTAACTTGGAAGGCAAGAATCCGCCTTCTACTCCAAGCCGCACCACATGGGCCGTGGTCCGGGTTCTTCTAAAATCCGGCTTCTGCGCGTCAGCTTACTTACTGGGCCACCTAATGGACTGTGATCCATTACCAATCAGGCCACCCTGGTAATCCGGCTCTTTAGGACAATGCCGGTTATACCCCTAATCGGTATATATCCGACAGTAGCCCCCAATAAGGATTGAGACTTCAATTCACCGTCTTTCGTCAATTTGAATTATTTCCGAGAAATGTTGTCTCTTCGTCTCGACTCTTCTTTTCCTTAAATCATGCATTAACATGAAACTCAGATTTCAGGAAAAAAATCCGGCTTTCCCTTCCACGAGCCTTTGTGAAGAAGGAACTTCCTACGTCAACGATAAAAGCAAGCTGACGTCAGGGACGTTTGGGTTCCAAATATGAAACCCTGAAATGTATCTCTAACAGATTCTCGCGGGAAACGAGGAGATAGCAATAATCACTCGCCACCTCATTTCCCGGATTGTCAGGCGAGTGACACACGTTGAAGATCTAACGGTCCAAAGAGCCGTTGAAACACATCTCAAAGGTTTTTCGGCTATAAATAGCCTCCTTCGTGCCCTCCGGCGATTCTTCCGCTCTCACTTCACCTCCCAGCCCCCAAGCGCCATAGCCCCCGAGCCAAGGTTTTCTAGCGAGAGCAGAGACAGTGCACGTCCAGCACCGTTCCCGGAATTTGTTCGTCGGGAGCTCGAGACACTCACTGCGCCGCCGGCAAATGGACTTTGGCAACTCACCGCGCGCCGTAGAGGAGCACTCGATCTCCGTCGACATCGACGAGATCACCAACACCAACGCACCGGAGAACACTTCCGGCGACCAGGCCCGCGAGGATCCTCCTCTCGCGGCTGAGAACCTGGCCGCCACTTCCTCTGCGCCTCCTCCGCCACTCGTCCCCAAAACGGTGGAAGAGAAAATCCTCCTCGTCGGGGAGGAGCTCGCCGCTGCGGCCACCACCGGAGCCAAAGATGAGCGCGAGATCTCCGGCAATTGGAGCTGGTGCAACATCACCCCTTTCCTTCTTCCGACAATGGATAAGGAGGGGCTAATCGTGAAGGGGAAGTGGCGGCACAAGGAGGACGACTCCGAGCCCTTGCCCAGAGCCGGGGAACAGGTTCTCCTGACCTCGCACATTTCTCGAGGTATGGGAATTCAACCTCCCGCCTTCTTCCTCCAAGTTCTCAACCACTACCCCACAACCTGCCACCAAACTCTATTCTATATTTAGCCGGGTTCGAGGCCCTCTTCGAAGGGTATCTAGGATTAGCACCTAGGCTAGATTTCTGGCAGTATTGCTTTGAGGTTAAGCGAAACCCCTCTGAGGGCGCACTCCCGACTTGCGGGACCATATCCTTTACCCTGCATAGATTCAGGGAGCATTGGTTCCCCAAGATAAAAACATCGGAATCCGTCAAGTTCTAGACGGGTTCCTTTTTCTACCACCAAGACATCCCGTTTCCTGGAAAGGAAACGGGGATTCCACCTTTCACAAACTGCGCTGCCACTTCCCAGGATAACTGGGCACTGGAGGAAGTCCAAACTCTGCCGTCGGATTTGCTTAGGATTAAACGACGCATCGCCAAACTTGTCTCCTCCGATCCACCTCTCACCGGCATGGATACAGTTCTATGCTGGTTGGAGTGGCGAATTCAACCTCTGGCTGACCACGGTCCCTGGCTCTTATGCGAATACACGGGAACCGAGGACGCCATGCGGACAACAAACAAATCTTTGACGGCGAAAGATTTGAGGAAGCGTGTAAACCAGTTGGCCGCAGCACGCGACGAATATGAGGAAAGTCGGCCGATGTACACGGTGAAAAAACCGGCTCCAAAGGTACATCTTTTACATTTTGGGCTTTGGCTTTGTGCTCCTTCTTTCTCGGACAATTGTCTTTACCCGGACTTTGTCTTTTTTGACAGATTGCCGATCTTCCTGAGGCAGATCTTGCGACCGATGCCGAGTTGGACGCAAAGCGCGCCAACTTTGCAGGCGGAAGGAAATGCAAGAAGCCTTCCGCTACCCAGGAGATAATCGACCTTGACGGGGTTCCCATTGCTACTTCCAGATAAATCATCCGGGTTACTTTTTCCTCTGCTTTCTGTCGCAGGACTTCTTATTATTTTCTCGAAATTCTAACATCTCGGATTTCTTATTTCTAGCCTTGCTCCAACAACATTGAAGCCAAAAGGCCGGAAGAAAATCATGTATGTGGCTAAAAGAGGACCACATCCTTCTCCTGCCACTGCCCCAGACACTCGGTCACAGCCGCAGAAGGAAGCACTGCTGCCAGGGAAGAGGAAACCCACCATACCAGCCAACCTATTGCGCCGAAAACGGACACGAGGGAAAAGGCGGTCCCGGAAATGGGTGATCCTTCTCACACAATTGAGGAGGAACCCATTCTGACTTTCGACAAGGATTTCAAGGTCATCTAGGACGGCTTCAATCACGTCGGGACTCTTTTTGCAGAATAAACAAAATAGTTCAACGAAAACTTGTCAGGTCTGCGGCGGATGAGCCAGGTAATATCTCTAGCCCGCAAGCAATAAGTCAAATGCATACTTTTGTCTTAATGATTTTTTCATTGTTATGCTTGTTATTAACTTAAGCATTATTTGTCTCTTTTCCGTGTTTCAGCAAACTGCTGAGAACATCAACTCGGAAGTTTTCAACAAACTTACCATGAAGAACAAGGAGGTGAAAACCCTTCTTTCGATTCTTGAGGATAAGGAGGCAGAACTGGCATCCACTCAGCAACAGCTGAGCAAATCAGCAGGTAAAAAAATTCTCTGCTTTCAGTTGTGAATTTTTATAAGTATTTTTCCGAGTTTTTAACTCATCCTTTACTTGCTTTTCAGCTTCTTTGGCGAAAGCCAGACAAATTGCTGAAGATGCCGGCAACGCCGAAAACCTCTGCCGCGAGAACCTGGATCTACACAAGCTAACTGTGAAGCTCCAGAAGGACCTGGAGGCCAGCCAGCTAACTGTTGGCATTGCCGAGTCTAAGGCCTCCAGCCAGGCCGAGAAGGATAAGGCCACCATCCGGGATCTGAACGCCTTGAACCAACGCCTTGAAGAAGGCAGTGAGATGGACCGAATTCTCGGTAAGTTACTTTGCCTTTTACTGGATTTTCCTTGTTTTATCTTCTCCTGTTTTTTCTAACACTTGTGTTATGATTGAAACAGAAGGTAGCTCCCATCTTACCCGGATTGAGAAAATCCGAGCTTTCGGGAAGGTCTTCACCGCGATCAAGGCTGCGGGGATGCTACTTATCAACAAGTACACTCCCGAGAAATCTGGGGAGCTCTCGGAAGTTGAAAAACTTCCAGAAGCTATCGTGGAGGTGGCGAATCTTAAGGAGTCACTGCTCCGTTCTGTGGCTTGCGGTGGTGCACGCATGGCCCTTGGGCTCATGCACATGCACTATTCTACTGCCAAATCTTGGCGTGTGTCGTCCGGCATTCCTCAGGGATACACAGAAGATCAACGAGCCAGCATCTTTGATGAAATCAAAGGTCACGCAACCAAGATTTCCACCATGGTGAGCATCTCCACCTTCTACCCCAAAGAAGCAATCCCGACAACTCCCGAGGTATCCAGCAGCGAGGAAGAGTCAGATGCCTGAGTAGGAGATGGAAAAAATAGAATCATTATTGTTCTTACAATGTAAACCTTATTGTAATGCTTTCTATTCTTTTGTATAAACAAGTACTCCACTTTTGCAGTTAATTATTAAGTCTTTGCAAGTTTTCCGGGTTTTCATTCCTTTATCTTCTAATTTCTCTGGTTTATATGTCTTAATTGTCCTTAGTGTTTGAAATGGCTCGATAGTATCTAATCTTCATGCCAGTGACTCGGTATAACCAATCAGTCGAAACTCGGAAACATGGATCATTCTAAAGGCATTTTTTACTTACTAGCTCCGGTGACCCAACATAAAAACAATCAGATAATACTTAGAGAAAAAGTAAGGAATTTTGTATGAAACTCAGGAGCCCAGGAACAATCTGGGTTTCCTTAAGCCTCCTTAGGCTGAAAATCATTCAATTTTTTTTAACTCCGAGCACACAGGCACAATTCGGGTTAACATTGAGTATTTTGAAAGATCATTGGGAAATAGATAAGGTGGACTTATGCTTTGTATGAAAACTCATAAAAGAATAATACATGAATTCCAACAACTTTATTTCATGATCTCAAATATGTTTACATAGAAAATCAACTAAGTGTAGAAGGGACGTAACTGCTGGATGCTCCAGGGACTTTTTGTCTCTCCTAGCTCAACATCTATTTTTCTCTTTCTTTTGCGATTCGAACGCTTGGGATCATCTTCCGTATCTCGAATATCTACAAGATAATAAGATCCATTTTTCATAGCTTTGCTAATGACAAATGGTCCCTCCCAGACTGGGGCTAACTTGTGCTTCCTTTCTTTCACCAATCTTAGCACTAGGTCACCTTCTTTGAAAGACCGATGCCTGATTTTCCGACTATGGTAGCGTCTCAATCCTTGCTGATAAATGGCGGATCTTTGGAGCACAAGGTCTTGTTCTTCTTCTAAAAGATCGACGACATCCTGTCGAGCACATTCGGCATCCGAGTCATCGTAAGCCTATACTCTTGGACTATCATGGAGCATGTCCGTTGGAAGCATTGCTTCTGCGCCATAAACTAAGAAAAAACAGGGTTTGCCCTGTTGATCTATTTGGCGTCGTTCGAATACTCCAAAGCACGGAAGGTAATTCTTCTACCCATGCTCCAGCTGCTCTATGAAGAGGAGATTCGAGTCTTGGGCGTATTCCTTGCAAGATTGAGCTATTCATTCTTTCAACCTGCCCATTAGATTGTGGGTGAGCCAACGATGCAAGATCTAGGCGTATTCCCGTTTGTCGGCAATATTTTGCAAACTCTCCAATAGAGAAATTTGTCCCGTTGTTAGTGATTATGCTGTGTGGTACGCCATATCTCATGACTACGTCAATGATGAAGTTTCTGGCGGTCACACCGTCAAGTTTTTTGATGGGTTTTGCCTCCACCCACTTGGTATACTTATCTACTGCAACGAGTAGTTGTGTGAGTCCACCTCTTGCAGTTTTGAATGGTACCATCATATCTAGCCCCCAGACCGCAAATGGCCATGTGATAGGGATAGTTTTGAGTGCTTGGGCTGGCATATTTGTCTGCTTGGCGTAATACTGACATCCGGCACATGTATTTACTATGTGTTCGGCATCTGTCTTGGCTGTTAGCCAGAAAAACCCTGCACGGAATGCTTTCTTAACTATGCTTTTTGATTGAGCATGATGTTCGCAATCTCCTGCATGGATTTCTTGCAGTATTTCTCGGCCTTCGTCTGATGAAATACATCGCCGAAAGATTCTTGTAGTGTTGCGTTTATACAGGCAACCATTGATTACCGTGTATCCTTTGCATCGACGTTTTATTTGTCTTTGCAAGACCTCGTCTGCTCCATCTGGGTACCTCTGATCTACTAAGAAGTTTAAATATGGAATTGTCCAATCCGGGTTAACTAGCAGGAGTTCAACTGACTCGGACACAAGAGGATAATCAACGTCTCCACCTTTTATCGATGGTTTATGCAAATGTTGGACAAACACACCTGGTGGTAGGGTTTTTACTCTTTCCGAGCCCATGCGGGCTAATGCATCCGCGTTCCAATTTTCATCCCTTTTGATGTGAAGTACTTCAAATCCTAAGAAGCAAATAGCAAACTCGTTCACCGTTCTCCGATATTAGGCCATGATGGGGCTTTTGGCGTCCCATGTTTGGTTGAGCTGATGTTGTACCAAATCTGAGTCGCCATAGCATAATATACGTTTGACACCTATTTCTTTTTCAATGTGCAAGACATGAAGCAAAGCTTTGTATTCTGCCACATTATTGCTGGCATTGATCGAAGTCTATTTGTAATACATACTCCATAGTATCTCCCTTTGGGGATTTTAGCACTACACATGCTCCAGCGCCTTCCTTCATTTTGGATCCGTCAAAGTGCATAACCCAGTACCAACTCTGGCATTGGTATGTTTTCCATTGCTCTGTCCAATCAGCAATGAAATCTGCCAACGCCTGGGATTTAATTGTCGTCCGGGGTTGGTACTTAATGTCGAACGCAGCCAGCTCGATGCCCCATTTGGCTACTCGGCCTGTTGCGTCCGCATTGTTAATTATATCCCCTAGTGGTGCTTTACATGCCACTGTTATGGAATGTTCTTGGAAATAATGGTAGAGTTTTTGAGATGCGAAAAACACGCCATATGCCTAGATCGGACGTTGTTTGGATTCGGAAAAAACTTCGCTTATATAATATATCGGACGTTGATCTGGTATGCTTTGCTCTTCTTTCCGCCTTTCCACAACTATCACAGCGCTAATAACCCTGTTTGTTGTTGTGAGATACAATAACATGGGTTCTTCGTCTTTTGGTGATGCCAAAATCGGAGCTTTCATCAAGGTTTCTTTTAGCTGGGTTAATGCTTTGTCCGCCTCTTCTGTCCACTCAAATTTGTTGGATTTCTTCAACAATTTGTATAATGACAGAGCTTTGTCTCCTAGCCGGCTTATGAACCTGCTGACGGCGGCTGCAGAACCCGTCAATCTTTGTACATCTTTTAAGCACGTAGGCTTTGTGATGTTTAAGATTGCCTTGATCTTCTCCGGGTTTACTTATATTCCTCTGTGAGAAACAATAAAACCCAGAAATTTTCCGGAGGGAACCCCGAATACGCACTTTAATGGATTCAACTTCATTTTGTACGTGCACAAATTTTCGAAAGTTTCTCGCAAATCTACAAGGAGTGTGTCTTTTTCCTTGGAAACAACGGCAATGCCGTCCACGTAAACGTGAATATTTTTTCCAATCTGACTATGCAAACATCGTTGCATGTAACGCTGGTAAGTTGCACCTGCGTTCTTCAGGCCAAAAGGCATGGTTATGTAATAGTATGTTCCATACGGTGTTATGAAGGAAGTTTTGATTTGATCTTCTTGCCTCATACGTATTTGATGGTACCCGAAATAAGCATCCAAAAAGCATAAAAGCTTAGAGCCAGCACTGGCGTCTATTATTTGGACACAACTTGTTCAAGCCGGTGTAATCTATACACATCCTAAGAATAGTACTATCTTTCTTCGAGACTAATATTGGGCTCGCGGACCATTCAGTATGTATAACTTTCCGGATAAAATCAGCTGCTAATAGCCAGATGATTTCCTTGCCAATAGCCTTCCGTCTACTTCCGTCAAATCGACGGGGACCTTGTTTGACGGGTTTAGATCCTGGAATCACCTTGATTTGATGCTCAGCAAGCTCCCTAGGTACACCTGGCATGTCCGCAGGACACCATGCAAAAATATCCTAGTTCTCACGGAGGAACTTGATGAGCTCTCTTTCCTATTTGTCAGTCATCCCAGTTCCCACTACGACAAATTTTGTCGGATCTTTGGGGTCTAGGATAACCCGCCTTGTATTCTCGAAAGCTTTGAAGCTATCTGGGGGCTTCCGGCTTTCTTTTCCTGCTGGCATTTCTATCGGCGATACTTCTTTTGCCAACTCTTTCAATTCCTCCTTTGCTATCACTTTTTCTGCGTAAAGGGCGTTTCCTTTTTCCAGCTCGTTTGACAATTTGAAGTCTCCTGAAATGGCGATTACTCCTCCTTTTGGCCCTATCATCTTCAGCTTGTTATAGATATAACATGATCTTGCCATGAATTTGGCGAAATCTGGACGCCCGAGAATTGCGTGGTATACGCTCTCGAACGGCACAACCTCGAAAGAGATTTTTTCCCGTCGGAAGTGCTCTTTTTCTCCAAAGGTTACATCTAGGGAAATTTCTCCTAGGGATTGTGCTTGTCTGCCAGGAACAATGCCGTGGAAACGTATGTTGCTATGATTGAGCTGGGTCTCAGAGATTCGCAAATGCTTCAGTGTATCTAGGTACATTATATTAATGCTGGATCCTCCATCCATCAGCACTCTTTTTAGCCTGGTGTTTTGAACAATAGGGCTTACAGTTAGAGCTTGTGTGCCGGGTCCTGGGATATTTCCGGGATGATCGGACCGATCCCAAGTAATTGGTGTATTCGATTACTTCAAGAATTTGGGAGTTGGTGGAACAACCGCGTTTATTTCTCGAAGTGTCCTCTTTGCCACCTTTGCCGAGGGAGTTGCGAGGAAAGTCTCCGTCGGCTCTCGGGAACTTTGGTTCGCCTTTTCGCTGCTATTCCTGGATTTTTTTCGTCAGTGTCGATTCACTGTCTTCTTTTTCAGCTTCTGGATTTTGCTTGGAGAATTTCCTCTTGGAGTTCTTCCCCTTGTTCCCGGATCCTGCACTGCCTTTCATATGCTTATTAAGCCGGCATTGTGCGTTAGTACGGGTTAGTTTGTCAAATTGTGAATGGTGGACACGGTTCTCCGACTTAATCTTTTCCCACTCTTCCTTTGTGTAGGAGATAGGCTATGTGTTTCTTCCTTTCCATTTGCTTCCATTGTCTTTTCCAAAGGCTAGGTTAACTTCTTTGGTCTTTGGCTGTGTTTCTGGGGTAGCTTTTTTCTCAGAAAGAGGAGTAGTTTTGGCCTGGGCCAAAGCGTCGATACTTCCACCTCTCGCTCTGATGTCATCTTCGGCCGCTGCATGCTCATTTGCGGTTTGTAAGCATAGATCCGAGATCTTTGTGCTTCTTTGAACCATCCATGAACGGTACGAGGCCGGGTTTTAAGCCATTGACGAAAGCATGCATTGCTTGTATGTCACTTACTCCAGAGCAGCTGTTCTTCATTGCAGTCCATCTTGAGATAAAGTCCACGTATGGCTCATCTTCAAACTGGGTGCATCGGTTTAGCTAGTTGATGTTGTTGGGGCGTTTGAAAGTTCCCCAAAAGTGCTGAGTAAAAACTCTAGCCATATCATCCCAGCTGTCTACGGTTCTTGACGGGATCCCGTTAATCCAATCTCTGGCTCCATCCAGCAAGATTAGGGGGAGGAATTTTACCGCCTCTAAATCTTTCCCTTTGTTAATCTGGACGGCTATATAATAGTCTGAGAGCCAGTTATCCGGGTTTGTACTGCTGGTGTATTTTTTATATGTTGGACAAACTTTGGCAAAGCCGGAATGTAGAGTTATTCTTCGGATCCTGTCAGTTAGGTCCAAAGTATAGATCATCTCTTTCCGCCTTATCGGCGTGTGCGGAATATCTACCGGCTGAATGGACAGAAGGGGATCTGCTCCTTTCTGGCCCATTGTTGTGCGAATGCACTCTTCCGGGACTATCCATGTTTCGTCCGTTATCATGCCCTTTGGAATGAGGCGGAGTTCTGCTCCTTCGCCTTTCCTTATTCCTAGGGGGAGTACGGGATCTCTCACGCATGTGAGGAATATCGTATCTTCCGGCTTTTTCAGCAAGACATCTTGGAGGCGGCATTGCTTTTCCGTCCTTTCGGTTATGTTCTTCCCGATCACGGGGGTTGACTCCACCTTTCGGCGGATGGGATCCTGTTCTGGCCGTTGTATCCTTGTTATCGGGAATTTTCTTGTCCTTTTTCGCATCTCCTTTCTTCTCTTTTAAATTGCCTGAATGTCCAGGTTCTCCAAGTCCAGATGCTCCAGCGGCGCATGTGGCTGTTTTGCATAGACCAGATGTCCATCCGCTAGCCGCCAGAGCCCCGATCCGGCATTGATCACGTACACCTCGCAACCAGCGAGCCAGGGACACTTCTCCTTGTCACAACAGCCACGGTAGTAGATGTGGACCAATTTGTGCTTCTTGGTTCTTGCGTCGTAGACAAGCGCGAAGCTCGCTGCTCGCATACTTGTTGTCGGGATCCTCTGGGACACCACGGCAACCCGTGGTTGTGCCCAGGGGAAGGGCCGCGATTTGTCACTAGTGGAAACGGGGCATTAGCCCCGGTTGGTAAGGGGCTAATGCCCCGGCTGCCCAACCGGGATCCCCCAACCCGGGCTAAAGGCCCCCCTTATGTCCCGGTTGGGTTACCAACCGGGGTAAAAGGCGCGCCCCACGTGGGCTCTGCACCGCGAGCAGGCCGGCCCCTTTTACCCCGGTTGGTAACACCAACCGGGGCAAAAGGTGTCCTGCCGCGGCAGAGTTTTTGCGTGTTTCTCTGCCGCGGCAGAGCTTTGGCATGTTTCTTTTGGGCTGTTTTTTTTGTGAGGCTGTTAATAACATATTTTTTTGGGCATCGATAGTAATCATCATAAAAATCATTGCATGCATTGATATCATCAAAATATAATTACACTGATCTCAATCAGATCATTACATCCGAATAGAGTTATACACATTGAGATCATTACATGCAGATCATTGTTTATACTGAACAATGCAATCTTCCATTTTCAGATATGACCTCGTTCAGCAGAAAACCCGCCCATTCCTCTTGAAGTGCTTGTAAGGAGTCTGCCGGTAGGAGCTTCCACGGGAGATCGTAGAGCCTTATATTTACTCTTCTTCCTAACAGCTCATTCACGATTATCCTTATGTTCTCCATGACATAGAAGCCACATAAATTTGTTCCCTATGGCTGCTGAGGGCACTTTATGAGAAATATAATTGAGTCAAATAATGATCAAGGAATTAAAGAGAGATGTGAATGTAGCAAGTACTACTTACGATGAGTTTGTCAAATCTCATATTCAACTCCGTTAAACCGGGTTGTTGCCTCCTAAACCGGTTCCAAGCCCTGTCCGGGAAAAATAAATTATGGGTCATCGTACGATAATGATTGAACAAAAGGGTACGGTGTAGTGCGACAACGATTGAACTTACTTTGTGAGCATTGACATAATGGTCTGGTACTCCTCTTTCTCTTTATCCATAGAGTCCATGAGATCAACTATTCCGGTGTCAACGTGAATGTCAAAAAGAATCCAGTGAAATCTGCACATGCATTAAGTCATCAATTACACTTAATTAACACCGACTTAGCGAAATAGAAATGTGAAGGAATATGCATAAGACAATAAACACTCACTTTTGTCTGTAAGGAAATAATATTTCACTACAGTGAGATTGATTCCTCAAAAACATAACTAGGTTATCCTCTGTATCTTTAGCGTGTAACTGTAAAACGACATCATTGATGACATATGGGTCAATGAACCCAACGCCACCGTTTCCATTACATTCCAGAATCTTCTTCCTGCATAATATATATCGTGTAGTGAGGATATAATATATATAAGAAGCAATGATCGAACTAGCTGAGGTAGATACTTACAGACAATAGGTGCTGATGATCGATTTGTCGAGGGCGTCTATATTATATAAGAAATAAAGATCTTCAAAATCAATATACATGGAGTCATTGCGGAAGTAATCCTGTTGTCTAATTTTCACACTGACTTGGTCTAGCCCATCTCTTGCGCTTTGGATATACCACTTATGCAGTTGGCGCTTCAATGTTGTCATAGAGCCCAGCTGCTCAGATTTGATGAGAGACTTCCCCCATTAATATTGCCATGCCAATTCAGTCTTTTCGAAGTTGTCGGATTGGCCTAGGAGTTGCTCAACTCTTATACTAGCGTCTCTGGAAAACCTCTCAGCTCCTTCGATATCAATTTGATCCTGTGCAGTGTCCGCCACCTTGAGCGGGGGGACATATTGTTTTGACTGGTTCCCGAGCTGGGGAATTGTTCTCCCCGCCTTCCTGGCTATGTTATAACTCATCGTTACTCCGCGATAATAGTCAGTTGGAAGACTCATCTGAAGTTGGGACGACATCTCCAACATATTCTTGAAGTGCTTCTTCACATCCGGATCTATTGGTTCCTTTGGTGGCTCCGGGGTTCTCTTTCCCCTCGAAGCCATCTGACGTTTCGTGTCCGCAGTCACCCAGTCGGCAGTCTCTTTCTCATTCATATGGTAAGGCAACACTTTTGGCAGCTTCTTGGCTTTCTTCTTCGTAGGACGTTTCTTCTTCGGGGAAGACTTAGAGGCAGCATCCTTCCGCTTAGAGGACTTAGTGGACGGCGGAGTCGGCTCAGGCATCGGAGATCGAGCCGGACTCGGGCTGCTGACGTCCAGGGCGTCGACGTGTGCTGGCGATGATCAAGCTGGGTTGTGTCTCAGAGAAGTAGTTGGCGGTGATGGCGACGGTGGACTGCGTCTCGGAGAAGGTGGTGGTGGTCGCGGCTGTGAACTGCGTCTCGGAGAAGTAGTTGATTGTGTTGGCGGTGGACTGCATCTCGGAGAAGTAGCTGCTTGTGTTGGCGGTGGAATGCGTCTGGTAGAAGGTGGTGGTGGTGGCGGCGGTGAACTGCATCTTGGAGAAGTAGCTGCTTGTGTTGGCGGTTGACTACATCTAGGAGAAGGTGGCGGTGGTGGTGGCGGTGGACTGCGTGGGGGAAACACTATGCCACTCTTTTTCCATTGAATGATGGAATTGACGGCCTCTCCAAGTGTCTCTACCCCGTCACCTCCGGGGATGTCAAGCCGCAGTATCCTCGCATCCGGCTAAACATCATCGACGCCGACACGAGCATAGCCAGGTCTAACCGGAAGGCCATGCGAGGTCGCTCCCTCTACACAAGGTAAAGCGTAGCCGTCCGCCACCTTGATGGATATGTTTGAGACCGACACGTATAGTGCACAGCTTGTCTTCTCCTTGATTGCATCCACGGCCTCCGTCTGTGGAGGGGCATCAACAAGCAGAACTGCGGCGGAAGCCGGTACCTCCGTTGAAGCCACGTTGCTCCGGCGTTGAGATGGTGTTGTTTCCTCGAATGTACTAGTGTCTTGCGTCTGGGAGGGCCGGCTAGTAAGCTCATTAATCTGTAGTTGCTGCTGCATCACTGCGGCTTCCAAGGCACCAACCCGTGCTACGACCGCTGCATCCTTCTTTATTTGTCCTCTCGCTCGGCTTCTATATGGAAAGAGACAATCTTCCGGCTTGAAGCCAAAGCAACACGGATATCGTCCTTTGCCTCGTGTCCAGCCGCCATGTTCTGCATTCCCGAGGTCCTTTGTAAGCTCGTCATTCTCTCGATCTGGCTTGAACTCTCCCTCTCTAACCTCCTTGAACACTTTCTCAAGTGCTGCAAAGGGGACCTTTATTTTTTCGATCATAATAAGGTGCCCTTGTTCGTGAAACGTCGCCCCATGCCCAAGCAACCAATTCCTTGACCTCCGGGGAAAATTCTGAGTACCTGGAATGATCCCCTTCTCTCGCAGCTCTGCCTCGAGTGCGTCAAACTTAGGAACTGCAACTCTGTAGCCACCTGAACCCATCTTATGGTGATATTTCTTCATCTTGGAATTTTTTGCATTCTTGGCTGACCTCAGCTTCCCTTTTTCTGATTCCTTGTACGCTAGAAATGCTGGCCAGTGTACCTTCTACTTCTCAAGCGGCCCCTCGAATTTTGGGACTTATTTTTTCTTCTTATATTCTTTCCATAATCTTTTCTTGTAAGCATTGAAAGCCTCGGCCATCTTCTTCAGAGCCCAGTGCTTCACTGCATCTCGCAGTTCCTCGTGTGTCGTCTTGTCCTCCTCTTCATCATCATTCTCACATCGTGGAAGCTGGAAATGGCTCATCAGCTTCTCGAACAAGAGTTTTTTGCACCGGTCTGTGACGAAAGAAACTGCCATTCGTCCAGGATCGTCTTCGTCCTTTGCTGGCTCATTCCATTCTTCAATACTTATAGGGACCATGTCCCTAACAATAACCCCACATTGGCTTGTAAACTTTGTTGTTGTCTTGGCGGGCCAAGCAGGTTGGCTGGTTCGATAGACTTGATCGATTATCAGTTTCTCTTTCAAGCTCATCTCTTGGGCCGGGCCTCGTTTCGACCTCTTGCTAGACGATGTCGATGCAGCCTTCACTAAGGCTTGTTCATCATTTCTTTTCTCCGGTTCCGCATGATCTGTTCCTTGCAATTGCTCGTCTTCCTCCTCCATTCCCTGACCTCATTCATTCAGGTACTGTGAGCCGTCGTCTTGATCACATCCCCCGTCGTCATTGGGTCCACCAGGGAGTGTAACTTCTTCTATGATCGCGAACACCTGTTCTTCACCCTCCACTGGTAGAAAATACGCCTTTAGTCCCGGTTCGCAAAGGCCATTATTCCCGGTCGCGCAACCGGGACTAAGTATGCGCGACTAAAGCCCCCCCTTTAGTCGCGCCTCTTACGGACCGGGACTAAAGGCCCGTCCACGTGGGCGCCAGGAGTCCGTCGGGGCGGATGAGCTTTAGTCCCGGTTCTCGTGGCCGACCGGGACTAAAGGCCTCCTCCGCAGGTTTAGGGTTTTAGCCCCCCTAAACCTGGTTTCTTTTTAATTTGTTTTGTTTTATTTCTTTTTTATTTTATTTTGTGTTTTATTTTAATTTGATGAAGTTTCAGTACACATATATATTCTACGCTACTATATACATGCATATGAAATTTCAAACAAGAAGGATTCAATAGGAATATATAATATATATATATATATATTCAATCTCGGGTGACCATATACAACTTCGAACAAGTTTCCATACACAATTACGATGGATGACCATACACAACTTCGAACAAGTTTCAATCTAGGAGATGCATAAGGAAAAATCCTGCTAAGTCATCTTGAATTGGTCGTCGTCGGACGTATAGTGTTCTCCTTTAGAATTGATGACATGCCTAAGGAAAAATCCTGCTAATTCCTCTTGAATTGGTCGGAAGCGAGATTCTGGACTAAGCGTCCTCTGCAAGTTATCCGTCGCCTTCCGCAAGCTATCCGACATCTTCTTCTCAGAGGTTTCTCTCCGTATGTTCTCACAAACATAGTATCCACATAGATTGGTCCCCGGTGGCTGCTTATCCACATTAACTAACTTTCTAAAATCTAGCTTATGTTTGAATTCACCGACAATTTCTCCTGAGAACCGTCTCCAAACTCTACAGTGCAAAGAAATTTAAATGAACAAGGGAGTTATTAGCTACTGCATATTAGGAAATTAACAAAAGAGACCGATCGATATAGAGCGCAAATGATTGAAAATAATTACTTTTGCAGCATTTTTCTCATGTCGGCCCAAAGCTTTGCATCTGAATCCATAGAGTTCATGATATAAACTGTGGAGGTGTGAAGTTCAATTTTTAGCAGCATCCAGTGGAACCTGCGGACACGTTATACATGCACAGTCATGCATAACTTATCGATTAGACATACCATGCATGGAGTAAACAAAAGAGAATTGGCACAAGAGAGAAACACTCACCCAAAATGGTAAGGAAATAGAATATGACTTTTGAGTTGATGCTTTGTAAGAAACATGTACAAGTCTTTCTCCATGTCTTCGGGGTGACGTTGTAACACATGTCCATTAATGATTTGTGGGTCAATGAACCCAACATCATGGATGTTTCTTATTTTGCATTCCCAAATCTTCAATCTGCATAATAGAGTACGCAACAATATAGTTAGGACAATATATATATATATATATATATATATATATATATATATAGTGCAGGCAATGAAGAACGAGATGAGGTAGAAATAAATCACTTACATAACGTAGCAACTCAGGATATATTTGTCGAGCTCGCGCAGATTGAACAGCTGGAACAATTCACTCATATCAACTGCTACAGAGTACCGTTTGGTGTGATACTGCTCTGTAACATCCACATAAACATATTCTTTGGCGGCCCATGATATGAAATTATTGTACCAACGTAGCAGATTTCGCATTTGTGGTGGTAGACTCTTTTCCTGCAAAGGCTCGACGAGAGGCCCATTGTTCACATATTGAAATGCTACCTCACCTACTGGCGCATCGTCAAGGCCTAACGAGGCATGAAGAGTCAAACCCATCTCGGACGCATTTGTCATGGCACTCTCTACCGTCAATCCAATTGCTGCCGCAGCTGCTCTGACCTCGGGGTCCTGTTCCGGATCGGCTTTCACTATGAGCGGGGGGGTCGATTGTTTACTCTGCATCCCGAGCTGGTCAACTTGTTTCCCACTTTTTTTCCTTTTTTTCTTTCTCCTCCTTCAATATTTCTGCTTGCCTACGAAGTTCACTTCCATAGTCGTCAGGCATATTCAGCTCGGCTTGGGACGGTGTCGTCAAAAAACTCGTAGCCCACTTCTTTACCTTCGGAAGGTATACTTCCTTGGGCTTAGGCTCCCTTAGCGCCTTCTGATCGGCCTTCCATTTCTCATACTCAGCATTCGCGGCCAATTTGGTTTCAGCTTCACTAAGTTCCCAAGGCCTTGGGGGGATAGGATTCAGTGATGGCTCCGGTACCCGTGTGGTCTTAGGTACATAAGGCTCCTGGTTAATAGTCCAAGAGCGGGTTTCCTTGCTGTCCGCCTGCTTCTGCTTCTTCGCCGGAGGAGGAATGGGGGGTGACGGCTGCTTATACGCCGGAGGAAGATTGGGGGGGCGACGGCTGCTTACCCGCCAGAGGAGGATTGGGGGGCGACGCCTGCTTACCCGCCAGAGGAGGATGGGGGGGCGACGCCTGCTTACCCGCCGGAGATTGTGGATCGGGGGACGGCGTCGAATGGCGTGAAGGAGGTGTAGGTGAACCACCACCACCACCACCACCACCATCGGAGGGGGGTGGACTTGTTAGCCTTGGCGCCTCGCCTGGAAACACTATGTACTTCTTTTTCCATAGAATGAACTGGTGCTTGACATCTCCAAGTCTTCTCTCCCCTTCGGGTGTAGCTATGTCAATCTCCAGGTCCTCAAACACTTGGACTATGTCTTCCACCGTGACACGAGCATAGCCATATGGAATGGGGTTGTTGTGGTGGAGTGCTCCAGGTGTATATGGTAAAGCACTGCCGGTAGATACCTTCGTGGAAATGTTCCCCACGGGATAATTGAGATCACATTCTTTCATCTCCTTTACATCATCCACGGGGTAGTGAGGCTCCGGTGCACGAATCTCGATCGTCGATGCATTAGCACCTGCAGGCGGGGCCTCCGTGGAAGCCACGCTACTTCTCCGCTGATGCTGGCTTCCGAGATCTGCTTCATGATCTTCATGCGGCCCTGCAGGCGCCGATCTTTTTTTCACAAGTATTCCATGCACGGTCTGCTTCAACTCACTAAGTTCTGATGCAACCTTCGCCAAAAGATCTGCATCCCGGTCCGTCTTTCTCTTACGGCTTCTGTAACAGTACGGGTCATTTTCCTGGGAAAACCCTACTTTCCACGGCATTCTGCCTTTGCCTCGTACATGTCCTCCGTGTTCAGCATTCCCGAGGGCTATTGTCATTGCGTCTTTCTCTCTGTTGAACGTGATCAAGCCTTGTTGAGCTTGGGTCATTGTGTCAATAAGGGCTTTTGTGGGAGCAAACGTTTTTTGCCGATGAACACACGCCCTGTCTCCGGGTCTAGCGATCCCCCATGCCCGTACCACCACATTTTGGCTATTTCGTCCCATCCCTCTGTACCTAGAGGGATTCCTCACGCCCTCAGGCCGTCCTCCATCTTCTGCCACTTAGGCGCCGAAAGGCGGTATCCTCCTGGCCCCATAACATGATGGTACTGTTTCTTATCCGCATTAGCCTTATTTTTTTCGATATTCCCTTGAAATGCTCCGATTTCTTTTGCCTCACAAATTCTGGCCAATCATCTTTCAGTTTCTCATTTTGTCCAGTGAAAATCGGAGTCTTGCCCTTGTTGACATATTCACGGGTTAAATTTTTCTTGAAGTTCTGGAATGCTTCGGCCATCTTCTGAAGAGCGAACTCTTTGACTAGCCTCCTCCTCTGACGTCCACCTGGAACCTCGTTACCGAATTCATCGACTTTGTTGTATTCCGGAGGTAGAATGAAATGTACCATAAGCTTTCTCCAGCAATACTTTTTCGTTCGTTTGTCGACAAAACTGAAACCAAGACGTGCCTTCTTTGGCTCCTTCCATTCCTAGACGGTGATCGGGACGTTGTCTCTAACAATGACTCCGCATTGGTTGATAAACTTTGTGGTGTGCTGTAGGGGCTTGCCGGTTTCACCGACTAATTCGATGGTATATGTTTCTCCTGGTTTCATCGCCTTAGATTTGCCACGCTTTGTCGTACTCGATCCGGCCGAGGGCTAAAATAAGAAAGAGAATCGCGCGCGTTAATGCATATGTATTCACATTTCAGTAAGTTTGTATCACGAGAGGATCAATGTGTATATATATATACGTCGCCGGAGGTGGTTGGTCTTTGCAATTCAAGATCGTCGTTTGTCGACGGTTAACCTCCGTCGACAATGTCTGTTCCTTCACCCTCTTGATCATCGACGACAATGTCCGTTTCTTCACCCTCTTGATCGTCAAGGTTCAGAAAAGAACAGAGTACATCCTCTTCTTGCTCATCTTCTGGGCCCGGCACATAAGGGATCTCGTTGTTTATGATGCCCATTTTATAACTTTCAGCCTCCTGATCAGTAAGCGGCAAGGCTTTATCGTCCGCCATATGTCACTCCTGCATGTAGTAATAATTAATTTGTCAACATGCATGAATTTTTTTGCTTTCATTTCAGCCATTTTTGGAAAACAACAAAAACAGAATTACTTTAGATGTCAAACTGCATGTATAAGGTTGAAAACATGTGCCAAATGTTTCACTGAACATTTTGAGGTATTAAACATAATTTTTGGATAATTATTTAATTAGTTATGCCATTTTCTTTTTTCTTTTCTTTTATGACCAGAATAGAAAATTGATGTTTTTTTGGACAAATTTATACAATTATTCCCAAAATAAAATACCATTGTGTATATTTTGTTAAGACAAAATTTTAGAGCTCAAGTTTGCTCAATTTGGGTTAACAGAATTCAAGTTATGAATTTTGCAAGTTTAGTTTTCTGATCATTTCTATATACTTTTTATATTTTTCTGATTAATAAATAAAAGTTATTCATTTTTAAAGATTTTATCATTTTCTGTAATTTAAAAAGGAGAGGGCCCATGTGTTAGTGACTGTTTCTTTTTAGGGAATAATTCAAATAAAAACGAGGGGCTGACAGCCAGGCCCCACGCCAATGTCAGCATGACATCATCATGACGTCAGCGACAGGCTAGGGCAGCACTGTGTTGCTCGCCGGCGGCGATTCTGCCCGCGGGAGCGAGCGCGAGAGGGATTGTTCGACTCCGTGTCGTCCCGGCGAGCAGAAGATGGCGGCGGGTGACCAAATGGTCACCAAAGGAGCTCTGGCGACCACCTGCGTGACGGCAAGCGGAGGCGCGTTTGGTCGCGGTTGGTCGTCCTCACCGCCGTCGTCCTCTGTTTTCCTCACCGGATTTCATCGGTTCGTGGTTCGTCCTCACCGTCGTCGTCCTCTGTTTCCTCACCGGAGTTCATCGGTACGCGGGGGGGGGGGGGGGACCTACCGGAGACGAGCGACGGCGGGCGCGGTGCAGAGAAGGGCGCGGGCGACGACGGCGATGGCGCGGTCTCTCTGTCTCTGCGGCGCATTTGGTCTCCTTAGAAGTTTTTCGCGGCGCGGAGAATATATAGGGCCAGCCTTTAGTCCCGGTTGGGGACACCAACCGCGACTAAAGGTCCCCTCCGGGAACCCTCCGCGGGCCTTTAGCCGCGGTTCGTGTCCCCAACCGGGACTAAAGGGGTACGTTTAGTCGCGGTTGGTGTCACGAACCGCGACTAAAGGTTTTCGTTTTAAAATCTAAAAAATACAAATAATATGTCAAAAAATTCAGAAAAATAAAATTAAGTCATTTTAAAATCTTAAAAATACAAATACTATATCAAAAAATTCAGAAAAATAAAAATAATTCTTTTTAAAATCTTAAAAATACAAATAATATATCAAAAAATTCAGGAAAATAAAACTAATTCATTTTAAAATCTTAAAAATACAAATAATATGTCAAAAAATTCAGAAAAATAAAACTAATTCTTTTTAAAAATCTTAAAAATACAAATAATATATCAAAAAAATCAGAAAAATAAAAATAATTCATTTTAAAATCTTAAAAATACAAATAATACATCAAAAAATTCAGAAAAATAAAACTAATTCATATTAAAATCTTAAAAATACAAATAATATGTCAAAAAAATCAGAAAAATAAAACTAATTCATTTTAAAATCTTAAAAATAGAAATAATATATCAAAAAATTCAGAAAAATAAAACTAATTCATTTTTAAATCTTAAAAAATCAAATAATATATCAAAAAAAATCAGAAAACTAATTCTTCCCCCCTCCTGTCTTCCCGCTCCCATTTTTCTCGCTATTTCTTCCCTGTCTTCCCGCCTCTCGCTTCCCGCGTCTGTTTTCTGTTTTCCGTGTGATTCTTCCTGATTGGTTGGATTCAGACGACTCACGTTAAGGAGAGGGGGACATGCTTTTCGATAGATAAACAAGGCACAATACACATAATGGTAAGATTGGATCTAAATCTAAATGGAGAGCATAGATCTAAATAAACAAGGCAATACATAATGGCCAGAGTAGCGCAGGCCACGACTCCAGGACTGGGCGTGAGGGTAGCGCAGGCGGGGGTTATCGCCAGCCCTGATGTAGTTCATGACGCTCTCAAGAGTCCGTCCGCCGCCCCACCACAGCCGACGACCGGCCTCGTTCACTACAAGAAATATGTTGATACGTGACCCTCAATTTTTGTCACTAGAAGGTCACGTAGTTTCATTCATGATCCCTTTTTGACCAAAAATGGAAAGTCACATACCGAGCGTCCTATTTGATCGTCAATGACTAATTGAATGGAATAGTCATGGACTCTATGACCCAATCAGAGAGTTCATAACCCTATGACCAATTGATTTGGTCATGTGATATCCTGCCATAGCCACGTCAGATCCTACGTGGCAAATCATGCGTGGCAAAATAATGACCAACTGAACTAGGTCATGGAAGGGATTCATCCCAATTCATGTTGCTCCTCCATATGGGCCAGCCCAACATTTCGGCCCGTTGAAGTTTTCTTTTGCCTGAGTGATTTTTCAGCTAAATGGAACAAATCCAATATTTTTGGGCAATTTTTCATGGGCTCTGGCCTTTACACGGTCTAATTTTTATTTCATTCTTTTGGGCCATGGCCTCAGATTCCAAATTCGAGCTTTTTTGCAGGCTTTTATGGTAAGGTTATTCCAGCCCATGTACTGCTGGGCCATACACACGTTCAAGTTGTTTCTTAACAATACCAATATATGCACAAAGCACCAAACAAATTTCCTTTCACTTCCATTACTGTTAATCACACTTCATCATAAGCAGTAGATGTACATGTCACTTCATCACATTACATAACACTAAACCGATCATAAAAACACCAAATTCCGGATTCACACATCCATCAGTGCAATATCAAATTCCACATACACACATTCACTAGGAGTAAATGTTCTGTATCGTGGTTGCAAGCTAATAGCAATGTAGTCTATGATCGATATCTACAACCTTGGTTTACTTAAATGAAGAAAAAGGATCTCAGGGATTGTTTGGGCTTGTGGGGGTCCTTCTCAGCTCTCTTCATTACCTAGAGCCTGGAACACAACAGAAACCATCCGCAAATTGAATCAAAACTGACATAGAATCACAGGAACACCAAACAGAAACCAAAGGAAATTAAAGATGAAGAGGGATGGGTTTCATCGCCCACTGACCTAGTGTTCGTAACCAGCTTCACCATTCTAGCATTCAAGCTCCTTTGACAGACTCAAACATGGATAAAACAGTTAAACGTTAAACTGTAGTTAATTTTTTTGCATTAATATGTTAACTGGAAAGTAGAAAACTTCAAATATATCCAATATCCTAAAACTAAAAACTCCGGCCATTTATACTACAGGACTAGAAACTTAGTCATATGTTTGTCGATGAACCAAACCACACACAGGGAAAATATCATCCTAGATGCGCATTGCATACAATCTGTTTTAAAGCCAAGTAGGCAGGATCATGGATTGTCGACCTAGAATTAAGAATCAATAAACATGGCATTCAAGATTAACTGCTAGAGCATCAGCAATTCAGCATAGATTCATGCAACCTCTGACCAACAATAACATGGGAGTTAAGCGCTAGCATTTCAAATTGTTAGACGAATCTCGTGCATATTAGACTATTGATTTGTATATGTCAGCTATACTTGGAATCGAAAAACATGCTGGCAGCACACACACTTCATAAATGAAACATTGCAGTGCTTTACTTTCTACAGGAGTAGACACACACACTTCATAAATGAAACACAAGTTATCATCACCACACGCAGCAACCAATTTTCAACATACACCAAGGATAACCACTTCACTATTTCAAAACTAGAGCACTATTATTCATATCCCTGTACAATATAAAGACACCACCGAGTACTAATCAGACCGATCGTCATCCGCTCAATGCATTGAGCACACACTAACGATTATTGGCTGCCGAGGACTCACCTAAACTCACCAAGTGAATAGGAAGAGCAAGACAGCCTTAGGTCGTCAGCTAGGCCGGTCACAAGGGGAGCTACACATGCCACTTGCAAAGCTTCTGCAAAATTAGAAAACAGTTGACGGTGTGTTCCTTGGCAGAACAAGCAAGGATGTCAAAATGAAAGCAAGGCAAGAACCGCACCTCCTTGGAGAAATAGGTGCCATTAGGCCTTTTAATAGCTACAGACCTGGAACAATACACGTTATGTTAACTACAAGGACTTGAGTTGTGGAAACCAGCGGATGAAGTCGGTTTGCCGGACAAGCCGTATCTTCTTCAACACGTACATGCACAAGACACAACACTCCATAGCATTAAAATGAGTGAAACATTCTACAATCTTGTATCATTCTCTGCAATGACATGAGCACACAGAAATATCAAAATACTAAAGATAAGATTCAAATCACTTATCAAGCAACCAGTAAGAAATCATAATCACAAATGAGAGTTGAGGATAAAATCAGTACATAGGAAACAAAAGTACTGCATCTTAACATCCCAATTGAGGAAATCTGTGAGATGACCTACACTAAGGAGCCCACAAGAGGACAGCGAGGCTGACAAGCTTGAAATTTAACCTCTGGAAAAAAGACATAAGTAAAGTCTTGTGCCACTGCAAGCAAAAGATACATGTTCTATATTTTTCACAAACAAGGAATTATTGGTTCATCTATTTTTGCAAACTGAGTGATGCCATCATGCCACAAAAGCAGGCACTGCCTTTCCACCTATAGGAAGGAATTATGTCTATAAGAACTGTGTGATCTTTAGAAAATGGCAAAAAATAGGTTCTGGCTGGGTTTATATATGCAAGCAATCGAATATACTAGTGTACCCGTATGCACGTCCTATCATAGCCAAGTAGTGTGGTAACAGGAAATCAGCAGCTAAGTCCTATCACAGCGACCTATCACAAACGAACGGGAACAAATCGCCACATCGAGATTGGGTTTTCCCTACTCCAATCCGAGATCTGAATGGAGGAGGGAGCAGGCAAGTGGATGGTACCTGGAGGGAAGTGAAGTTGTGCGCGAGCTTGTAGTGGATCTGCGGGCGGTGTTGTCGAGGAGGTAGAGTCGGGGAGGCGTCCAGGCAACGAGGAAGGGTCGGGTACAGCAGCAGTCGTCGGGGACGCGGCTGTCTCCAGCATAGATGAGAGGCCGTGACGAGGAGGGGGCGGGTCCAGCAGCGACCGGAGATGCTTTTCTCGCCAACCTTAGAAGAAGAGTGACGCACGGACGACGGCCATGGCTGCGGGGCAAGGAGGAGGCGGCGACTGTACAGGAGGCCAGAGGAGAGGTCCGGGCCGGAGCTTGAGAGAGGGAGAGGCGAGCGTGTAAGGGTGGAGACGGGCGGCTGGTGGCGGCCGGTGAGGGAGAGACGTCTGCTAGTCGTCCGCTCGAAGGGGCTAGGGTTTGGGAACTGGGGAATGGGGAATTGGGGAGAAGAGGAATGAACGGGCATGTTATCTCTTTCTTGCAGAATTTACGAAAGTGCCCATGGTCAAAATGCCACAAGTCAGGTTATTTCTGTCATTTTATGCCTGAATGAAAAATACAGAGGCGGCAAAGTTTGCCGCCGAGAGGATAATTTTTTGGGCTGGGTGAGTTTTGGGAGAGAGAAAATTGGGCAAAGTCTTTTCAGGTTTTCTCTATCCCAAAAACTAAGTAAATATGAAATAATATTTTCCGTATATTTGTCTAAAACGAGTAAAAATTAAAAAGGTGAACCTTATCCCGGTGCTTTGCCATCATGAATCTCTGTACTCTATCTCACGATCGATTGTCCGGATTCGCACCGTAAGCATACCATAGTTTGTTAAAATGACCCAATATTATGCACATGTAATAATCATGGGATGAAAAACAATCTTGATTTTGGGTGGTTTTATTTTCTTTGACCAAAAAATTATTTTTAGATAAAGCTGTAGCTATTTAATAAAATATACACGGATAATTTTATAATATTCGAACCCTCGTAGTTTCAACTACATGTGTCTCGTAGTTTTCTCATTTTTTTGTAAAAACCATTTCTAGGTACACAAGGAATATAGAAATTATCGTGAAAAAATGTTCACAGAAATTATCCATGGCATAGTTTGTTTAAATGTGACCATATTCCACACAAAGATGCATATTGGTACAACTAACAATGTTCACGAAGAAAGTTTTATTTTTCGTTGAATAAAATTACCATTTTCATTTTTGTCAAAACTGGTTATTTTTGTGAAGCACATACACAAAATATGTTGCAAAAATGTACAAATTAAAATTATAAATAAATTATGTCATATTTTATCTACAAATAACAAACTTACTACCTCTCAATAGCTCAAAATACACCTCTTTCGAAAAAGACAAATTTCAGCCGATTCTTTTGAAACCGGGCCAAATTTGAACTACAGGTGCCTCGTAGTTTTCTCTTTATTTTTTGAAAAAATCATTTTTAGGTACCCAAGTACCTTTTTCAACATAGATACACCAAGAGTTCATCAAGATTCAACACCTAGGTACGAACGGTCATGTCCCCCGTTTTGACCGTTTTCCGAAACCGGCTTTGAAAATTCCAGAAAATTCAAAAAAACTCGAAACGATGCAAGATCTGCGTGTGGTGTTGTTATATATGTCCTAGTATCCACAAAAAATAATAAACTTGGAATAAGACAATTTGGTGGAAAATGTGTTCACGGAAATGAGCTATCTCGTACAAAGATTCATGGCTTTCGGGCGAAATGACGGATGTTTTGGCCACATCCATGGCATAGTTTGTTTAAATGTAACCATATTCCACACAAAGATGCATATTGGTACAACTAACAATGTTCACGAAGAAAGTTTTATTTTTCGTTGAATAAAAATACCATTTTCCATTTACGGAGTGTCAAAACTGGTTTTTATGTGAAGCACATACACAAAATATGTTGCAAAAATGTACAAATTAAAATTCTAAATATATTATGTCATATTTGATCTACAAATAAAAAACTTACTACCTCTCAATAAATCAAAATACGCCTCTTTTGAAAAAGACAAATTTCAGCCGATTCTGCTGAAACCGGGCCAAATTTGAACTACAGGTGCCTCGTAGTTTTCTCTTTATTTTTTGAAAAAATCATTTTTAGGTACCCAAGTACCTATTTCAACATAGATACACCAAGAGTTCATCAAGATTCAAAACCTAGGTATGAACGGTCATGTCCCCCGTTTTGACCGTTTTCCGAAACCGGCTTTGAAAATTCCAGAAAATTCAAAAAAAACTCAAAACGATGCAAGATCTTCGCGTGGTGTTGTTATATATGTCCTAGTATCCACAAAAAATAATAAACTTGGAATGCGACAATTTGGTGGAAAATCTGTTCACATAAATGAGCTATCTCGTACGAAGATTCATGGCTTTCGGGACAAATGACGGATGTTTTGGCCACATCCATGGCATAGTTTGTTTAAATGTGACCATATTCCACAAAAAGATGCATATTGGTACAACTAACAATGTTCACGAAGAAAGTTTTATTTTTTGTTGAATAAAAATACCATTTTCCATTTCCGGAGTGTCAAAACTGGGTTTTTTTGTGAAGCACATACACAAAATATGTTGCAAAAATGTACAAAGTAAAATTCGAAATATATTATGTCATATTTGATCTACAAATAAAAAACTTACTACCTCTCAATAGCTCAAAATACACCTCTTTCGAAAAAGACAAATTTCAGCCGATTCCGCTGAAACCGGGCCAAATTTGAACTACAGGTGCCTCGTAGTTTTCTCTTTATTTTTTGAAAAAATCATTTTTAGGTACCCAAGTACCTATTTCAACATAGATAAACCAATAATTCATCAACATTCAACACCTAGGTACGAACGGTCATGTCCCCCGTTTTGACCGTTTTCCGAAACCGGCTTTGAAAATTCCAGAAAACTCAAAAAAACTCGAAATGATGCAAGATCTTCGCGTGGTGTCGTTATATATGTCCTAGTATCCACCAAAAATAATAAACTTGGAATGCGACAATTTGGTGGAAAATGTGTTCACGGAAATGAGCTGTCTCGTACGAAGATTCATGGCTTTCGGGCGAAATGACGGATGTTTTGGCCACATCCATGGCATAGTTTGTTTAAATGTGGCCATATTCCACACAAAGATGCATATCGGTACAACTAACAATGTTCACGAACAAAGTTTTATTTTTCGTTGAATAAAAATACCATTTTCCATTTCCGGAGTGTTAAAACTTGGTTTTTTTGTGAAGCACATACACAAAATATGTTGCAAAAATGTACAAATTAAAATTCTAAATATATTATGTCATATTTGATCTACAAATAAAAAACTTAATACCTCTCAATAGCTCAAAATACACCACTTTCGAAAAAGACAAATTTCAGCCGATTTTGTTGAAACCGGGCCAAATTTGAGCTACAGGTGCCTCGTAGTTTTCTCTTTATTTCTTGAAAAAATCATTTTTAGGTACCCAAGTACCTATTTCAACATAGATACACCAAGATTTCATCAAGATTCAACACCTAGGTACGAACGGTCATGTCCCCCGTTTTGACCGTTTTCCGAAACCGGCTTTGAAAATTCCAGAAAATTCAAAAAAAACTCGAAACGATGCAAGATCTTGGCGTGGTGTTGTTATATATGTCCTAGTATCCACAAAAAATAATAAACTTGGAATAAGACAATTTGGTGGAAAATGTGTTCACGGAAATGAGCTATCTCGTACAAAGATTCATGGCTTTCGGGCGAAATGACGGATGTTTTGGCCACATCCATGGCATAGTTTGTTTAAATGTTACCATATTCCACACAAAGATGCATATTGGTACAACTAACAATGTTCACGAAGAAAGTTTTATTTTTCGTTGAATAAAAATACCATTTTCCATTTACGGAGTGTCAAAACTGGTTTTTATCTGAAGCACATACACAAAATATGTTGCAAAAATGTACAAATTAAAATTCTAAATATATTATGTCATATTTGATCTACAAAAAAAAAACTTACCTCTCAATAAATCAAAATACGCCTCTTTTGAAAAGACAAATTTCAGCCGATTCTGCTGAAAACCGGCCAAATTTGAACTACAGGTGCCTCGTAGTTTTCTCTTTATTTTTTGAAAAAATCATTTTTAGGTACCCAAGTACCTATTTCAACATAGATACACCAAGAGTTCATCAAGATTCAAAACCTAGGTATGAATGGTCATGTCCCCCGTTTTGACCGTTTTCCGAAACCGACTTGAAAATTCCAGAAAATTCAAAAAAACTCGAAAACGATGCAAGATCTTCGCGTGGTGTTGTTATATATGTCTTAGTATCCACAAAAATAATAAACTTGGAATGCGACAATTTGGTGGAAAATCTGTTCACATAAATGAGCTATCTCGTACGAAGATTCATGGCTTTCGGGACAAATGACGGATGTTTTGGCCACATCCATGGCATAGTTTGTTTAAATGTGACCATATTCCACACAAAGATGCATATTGGTACAACTAACAATGTTCACGAAGAAAGTTTTATTTTTCGTTGAATAAAAATACCATTTTCCATTTCCGGAGTGTCAAAACTGGGTTTTTTTGTGAAGCACATACACAAATATGTTGCAAAAATGTACAAAGTAAAATTCGAATATATTTATGTCATATTTGATCTACAAATAAAAAACTTACTACCTCTAAATAGCTCAAAATACACCTCTTTCGAAAAAGACAAATTTCAGCCGATTCCGCTGAAACCGGGCCAAATTTGAAGTACAGGTGCCTCGTAGTTTTCTCTTTATTTTTTGAAAAAATCATTTTTAGGTACCCAAGTACCTATTTCAACATAGATAAACCAATAGTTCATCAACATTCAACACCTAGGTACGAACGGTCATGTCCCCCGTTTTGACCGTTTTCCGAAACGGGCTTTGAAAATTCCAGAAAATTCAAAAAAACTCGAAATGATGCAAGATCTTCGCGTGGTGTCGTTATATATGTCCTAGTATCCACCAAAAATAATAAACTTGGAATGCGACAATTTGGTGGAAAATGTGTTCACGGAAATGAGCTGTCTCGTACGAAGATTCATGGCTTTCGGGCGAAATGACGGATGTTTTGGCCACATCCATGGCATAGTTTGTTTAAATGTGACCATATTCCAGACAAAGACGAATATTGGTACAACTAACAATGTTCACGAAGAAAGTTTTATTTTTCGTTGAATAAAAATACCATTTTCCAAATCCGGAGTGTCAAAACTTGGTTTTTTTGTGAAGCACATACACAAAATATGTTGCAAAAACGTACAAATTAAAATTCTAAATATATTATGTCATATTTGATCTACAAATTAAAAAACTTACTACCTCTCAATAGCTCAAAATACACCTCTTTCGAAAAAGACAAATTTCAGCCGATTCTATTGAAACCGGGCCAAATTTGAGCTACAGGTGCCTCGTAGTTTTCTCTTTATTTCTTGAAAAAATCATTTTTAGGTACCCAAGTACCTATTTCAACATAGATACACCAAGATTTCATCAAGATTCAACACCTAGGTACGAACGGTCATGCCCCCCTTTTGACCGTTTTCTGAAACCGGCTTTGAAAAATCCAGAAAATTCAAAAAACTCGAAACGAGGCAAGATCTTCGCGTGGTGTTGTTATATATGTCCTAGTATCCACCAAAAATAATAAACTTGGAATACGACAATTTGGTGTAAAATGTGTTCACGGAAATGAGCTATCTCGTACGAAGATTCATGGCTTTCGGGCGAAATGAAGGATGTTTTGGCCACATCGATGGCATAGTTTGTTTAAATGTGACCATATTCCACACAAAGATTCATATTGGTACAACTAACAATGTTCACGAAGAAAGTTTTATTTTTCGTCGAATAAATTTCCATTTTCGGAGTGTCAAAAGTGGTTTTTTTTTGTGAAGCACGTACCAAAAATATGTTAGCAAATTGTGCCAAATAAAATTATAAAGCTATTATGTCATGTTTTATCTACAAATAACAAAGTTTCTACCTCTAAATAGCTTTAAATACACCTCTTTTAAAAAAGACAAATTTCTGCTGATTCAGCTGGAAACGAGTCAATTTTGAACTACAGTTGCCTCGTAGTTTGCTCATGAGTTTTTGTAAAAATCACTTTTGGATACACAAGTACCTATTTCTTCATAGAAACGCCAAGAGTTTTCCAAAATTCTACACCTAAGTCTGAATGATCAAGCCCGACGTTTTGACTCCAAAACCGTAATTCAAAATCCCCTAAAGTCCCAAGAAATATATGATTATGGGATTGGATATGTTTTTTTAACAAAAAATGGTTCATATTGGTCTATAATTTCTAGAGATATTTTTATTTTTTTGTAAAAAATTATTTTGGTCAATTTAAAGGTCAAGTTCAAATTATAGAAAATGAAAACAAAAAAAGAAAAAAAAACGAGCCAACCCAACCAAACCCAGCTAGGTAAGAAAGCCCACGCCGACACTTGCTGTCTAGGCCGAAATATGGCCCATGACAAGAAGCAAATGCCATACGTTGCACCAAGGCCCATGCCAAGAAGCAAATGCCATACGTTGCACCAAGGCCCATGTTTGGTTGAACCCACACGTCAACTGGGCCGAATGCGTGAATTATTCAACAAATAATGGTTGGCCTGGTGGTTAGCCTTTAGCTTGCCAAGCTCGAGAGCGAAGGTTCGAGTCCCGCGGGAGCACTATTTTTGCGAATTTATTCATCTGTTTGAGTTCATGTGTGACCGTCCCACGTATCAGCGGGGCTCCATGTCAGCTCGGAGGGAGGTGGCTCCACATGTCAGTTTGGTGCGCTTCCAACTTAAGCGATTACTAAGTGTACAAAAACAGCTGCGCTTCCAATTTATCACTAAAGAATCGGTGTCTTAATGGTTATGTGGGCTGTAGAGCTCTTGGGAGGCACAGGTTCAAGTCCCCATTTTGTCAATTTTTTTTGTTTTCAGTGAATGATTAAAATTTGACACGTGGCCAAGACACATAGGCAAAAATTGACGTGGACATGATATATAGGCAAAAATCACCGCCAACAAACTCATGACAAATTTAATTGGTCTTAGTTAAGTAAAAAAAGTCATACACGAGGTATTATGTTCTATGACTATCTTATTAAAAGGAAAGCATGACTTTTTTGCCAAAAAAGTCATATGAATATAGGGGTTTAGTCCCTCCCAAATATGTCATGACCAACAAATAAAAAATGGTCATGGATCTATGACCATTTCATCCACGGTCATTATAAAAGGGTCATGTATCAACATATTTCTTGTAGTGGTTGAAGTTCGAAGGAGGCGGGCCGTTCTCCTCGTACCTGGCGAGCGCACTCTCACGCCGATTAACGAACAAGGCGTCCCAAGTAGGGCGGTAGTCAGGATTCCAACTGGGATTCCTCCGCTGCTCCGGTGTGAGATCGTGGTAGTAGTGGTTCGTGATGGCCGTCCGACGCGCCACACCTTGAGGAAGAGGAGGGACCGGCACTCCTCCGGCGCTCAGCATCCAACCGGCGGGAACGCTGTAGCCGGGCGGGCAGGGGTAGTTCGAGGCGGAAATAGCCTCCGCCTGGATGAAGGTTAGAGTGGGTACGGTAGAAGCAATGAGAGAGTGGTGAGTTTGTATGTGTTTATGCCAATGGTGTGGCAATGCATACATATATATAGCGAGAAGAAAACATATCCCTTTAGTCCCGGTTGGGGACACCAACCGAGACTAAATGGTTCGTGTTTCGTTGAACCAATCAGATAGAATCACACGGATCGTGTGTTTCTTTCAAGCGCTTGTGAGTCGTTGGATCCGGGGTGTGTTTCTTTCGATCTGTTGTGAGCCGTTTGATCAGGGCTACGGTGTGTTTCTTTCGAGCTGTCGTGAGCCGTTGGATCAGGGTGTTTCTTAACCGTTGGATCAAAACCCTAGCACAACACTTTGTGATCCATAGGACCCTATATATAGCCCGCCTTCATACACCGATCAGTTCATCGACCAAATACAAAACATCCGGATTCGCCATCATACGTCCTGCCATGCATTTGGTATGCATATATGCACCGAGTAGCCACAGTGGGGCTGTATGATGGCGATACCGATTGTTTTGTTCTACATCCCCCTTTAAGGTTTTGTAACATCCCAAGTATGAAAATACCCCTAGAATGTTTGTTTTCCTGTTCAATTAAAGTATTGCATCATGTCATCATGTTTATTTCTTTGTTTGCATTTGTTTACTATTTGTTTTGCATCTGTTTTATTTTGTTTTCACAATTGAAACTCAAACAATTTCAAATGTTTATTTCATACTTGCTCTGTTACAACATTTTAAATAAAAATCTCAAATATAAACAACCAATTGTTGTCATATTATTCCATATTGATCAACTAATAAAATGGTGCTTTTTATTTCAATTAATAAATTCCAATGTGGTTTCTAATTCAAAGCAAATCATCAACAGCACCTAATTTGAAAGTTATAAAAGTACCAAACAAATTATAATCATAATTGTTCATTTTAATCATTAGGGGTCACCCTAATAAAAACCTTGTTTTCAATATTAATTCATTAGTTAACAAATTCTTCAAATTCAAACCATTTTGCAAAACAGCAACTAAATTTGAATTTTCAAAAAACTTAAGTTGTCAAATGGTAGAGTTTGAACTAACAAGCCCACATGAATTTTCCCAAATTTTTTCTAAATTCTAAACCCTATCTTTTGCTTCCATTTTCTCTTTGCTACAAAAAAAACAGAAAAGCAGAAAATAGAAAAAGAAAAATAAGCGCGCAGCAGCTAACGAACCAGCCAGCCCACACTTACCTCCTAGCGCGGCCCAGCCCGCTAGCACCGCGCGTACCGTTTCGACGATCTAACCCGTCGTCATCCTCGTGTACGGCGCGTCATCTAGCGGTGCCACGGCGGCAGACGGGCGCGCCGACGGCCACCAGTCACCCTAGCCCTCTATATAACTCCCCTAGACCTCCCTGGCGCTAACCCTAGCCCCCTAGGTCCCTGTTCCCTCGCCTCCGCCGCCGATCGTCTCCTCTCTGTCGCAGTTCCCCTCTCTGTTTTTCCTCACCGGCGAGCTCAACCCTGAATCCGCCATGATCGCCACCGCACCACCCACCCACCTACCTATCTGAGCACCGGAACCAAGCCACCTCGTCACCCTCGTTCGTTTAAACACCGGAGGGAGCACGGAGATCAACTACAGCCACGCCGCCGTCCTCGTCACTGCCGCGACATCCCCTCCGCCGTCGAGCTCAACCGCGGCAAACCCCACGGTGATCACCGTCTAACTCCTCCCTCTCCCACCTCTGAATCTGCTCCACGCACTGCACACGCCTCCCTGCACCACCAGCAGCAGCACGAGCACATCGAGCGCGAGCACGTCGGTGATCGCCGCCGTCCCGCTCCGTTCCTGTCAAGTTCAGTTACCGCGTGAGTTTCAGTTAAGTTTCAGTTAGCGCGTTGTAACGTTATCCTCCCCGCGCGTGTACTACTCTCAAGGAACGCAGCGCAGCGCAACTGGTTACAGTCTTTGCGCGCAAGCGAGAGATCGCGAGTTCGAGCCTTGGGCTCGCGGGATAAATCCCAACCTTATTTTCGCCCGCAGTGCTGACAGGGAGGGCCCCCTGTCAGCCTCCCTGGTAGCCACGCAAGCACAGCGAGGCCCTGGGCCCCCTGGCAGTGTCTGGGGTAGCCCTGGGTGCGGTAACAAACGTTTTTTTTTACTTTCTGTTTTCAAAACTGGTCCTTTTATTTAACAGATTGGTCCTCTGTTTTAAATTGTTAATAACTTTTAAAATGTAACTCCAAATAATAAACTCTATTGGTACCAATTGTTTTCTGTTTTGAATTTTCAAAATGCAATTCAAATTTGAATTCAAATAATTCAATTGCAATTTGATAAAATCAATAACTAATTCATTCTTAATCCAATAAATGCAAATAAAATATGGTTTCCATGCTATTTCAAATAACCTTTTCAAATATAAATTTTGTTTCATGGTTTGAATAATTTAAACTGCCTAAATAATTTAATCCTTGTTTAATTCATTTAAATTTGATAAAATCATAACTTGCTCAAATTAAATTATTTTTGAACATGCAAAATATGTTTTCAAACCATCAAAGTATAAACTTTTCAAATATGAATTTGAATTTATGTTTTGAACAAATAAAAATTCAATTAAATTCAAACTTGTTTTAAATTCATTTAAAACTTGTTTAATCTTGTTTAATTCATAATTAAATTATCCTAATTCCTATTTCAATATTTGAAACATGTAATCCAACTAAAATTTGATGTTCTTTTCAAATATAAACTTTGTTATTTGTTTTGAACACTTTAACTTGATGAAAACAACAAATGCTTGTGTGACATCTTTAAGTAACCAAACTCTCCAAACTTAATAAATAATTTTCAAACTTGTTAATTTTCTTTTCCACTTGCATCTATTGTTGTTATCATCATGCATGCATCATGCTAAGCAAACTTTCACATGGTAATAACTTGTAGATCATTTGTTACCACTTAATTCATGGACTCTTGCCATATGCAATCCAATTGCATATGGGTCCATTTAAATTGTGTTATCATGTTAGCTAGTTTATTTTGATGCAACCATTAACTTGACATGCATCATCCCATGATTGTGCACTATGCCATGATATTGATTGTCTATCTTTCTGCATTGTCTGTTTTGCTTCTTCTCGGATAGACGACGACGTTGATACCGACGATCTTTACGACACCCCTTCTGAGGATCTAGCTCAGTACCCGGCTACTGGGTTTGCAGGCAAGTTATCACTCACATGAACCACTGTGTTCCTTTCAACATTGGTTACCGATACTTTCCGTTGTTCTTTTCTGCTAGCCTTAGTGGTAGTTGTTTCTGTTACGAACCTATCACATGAATCCCTTAACCCTGATATTGCCTCATCTCCCCTCCTACAACCCCATTGTTTGAGCCAGTGTCTTACTAGCATGCTTAGGTTGCTTTTGCTCGAGTCTGTTGCCCGTTACTTTCAGTTACTATACTTCTACCATGTTCTGGGGGCTCAATGTTAATCAATCAACCTGTTGTTAATAATATGCTGATAAGGCACCGGCAGGAGGCCCTGTGTGGTTTTGGAGCCTGCTAGTGTCGACCCTAATAGGAAAAGGATCTTGTCTACTGATCCATGATGAGCGCACTAACCGCATGTGGGAAGCGAGTATGGGCGCCCCCCTCAATTTGATTCGATTCGCATCTCGTCCAAATCGCCTCATTTAGTTCGTGTTTTCCATTTGCCGCATGCATGTTTTTGCGAGCCCAGCGCAGGGTGGAACTTTTGTAGTCGGCATATAGGGGGACACGTTCTTAGAGTGCTATGAGGGTCCATTTTCTTCTGGGCTCGATTAGCCGTGCGCCCAAGGTGCTTTGGGCTTGATGCGAAGAAGAGCTGAGTTGTGTAGAGTGCCCCTCTTGGTGGGAGGCATCCCATCTGGCGGGTTATTCTTGCGTGTACGGCCAAATTGGTGCAACCCTGCAGGGATAAATCTTCTCGAGAAGCCGTGTTTTCCGCGGTTATGGTTGACTTGGTGAAAGTACTGGCTAACAAGTACTCAGAAAAACTTACACCTAACTATTGATGAATTGACTAGTAATAGACTTGTTGACACAACAAACTTGATCCATTATTCATTAATCCAACTGTGTGAGTTATCCTCGGATTGCTTCTTTGGATAAGGGGCGAGATCCAGGATGGGTTTGTTTGATGTTAAACAACAGTTGGTTACTTTACGCTATCTTATCTCCTTTCTGTTAGCTGGAAGTTGTAGTTTTCTGTAGTTGGTTAGCGCAGCCAGTTGCAGCATCTTTCATATCCCCTTTCTTCCGTTGAACCCAAGGCATCTGTACTTGGTGTTGACGGTTTACACTTTGGTGAACTGTGAGTCTTGCTTGCCAGTACGTTGTTGTACTAACCCCTTTGGGGCTGTGGTTTCCGCAGACTACGCTTACGAGGATCCAGGTGACGGCTACTATGTGGAGTTTGACGAGGCTGCCGACGAGTAGATAGCGGACCCGGGCAGGATCCGAGACCTACGTGGATGGGCTCCGTCTTTCTTTCAGTTTTCCCGGCTTCTTAAGCCTATTTGGATTTGTCTGTACTCAGACCCCTTTGAATGCTTCCGCTGAGATGTAATGATGCTATGTTGGGACATGTGTCCTCTGGATGATTGTATTTGCTATTCTCTGCCCTAGTGAGGGCCAATTGCAACTTATTTCCATCTTTTGTGTCTTAGAGACATATTGTGTTATCCCTTTGTTCAAAGCCGTTGACGTACCATGTGTGTATGGTATGAAGTACGTCAATGGTAGTGTCCTGATTTCTACGGGATAGTTTACATCGACGGTGAACAGTAACGGTTGGTTGTCGCACATAAGTGCTGGCCTACTCGTAAGAGGACGCGGGTGCCGGTAAGCCCCGTAATCCAACCAAAATACTGTTCAGTTCGTACGGTGAGTATCCTCTAGAAGTCCGGGTGCGACAAATGGTATCAGAGCCTGTCTGCCTGTAGGATCCCTTTTACTGGTCGCAGTTTGAGTCTAGAAACTATTTTGTAGCTATATAGGAAAAATGAAATGTGAGAGTAGGAATTCTGCCATTTTTCTTCTTTCCCCACCCACCCTCCCTTTTCTGGTAAGGAAGTGCAACGTTGTTTTCTCTTCTCACCTAAACTTTCAAGTTAGGATTTCACGTGTTTTGGGTTCTCCGTAGTACCTCAGGTTTTTGGTCTCGTTTTCCCGATGTTGCTTCGATATCCTGTTCTTTTAAAGAACCTTTCGTCCGTTGAAACCTTGTTGTTGTTTTCCACTTCAATTCTTCTACCGGCGTCTAATTAAAACCTTCCAAATCATCTGCAGATGGATCTCAGCTTCTACCCGCAGGTGGTTGGGATGACTCGCTGTGAGAGCACCGCCGGTTATCCGGAGATGCTGAGGGACATGGTCACCTATCTGGGGTTCTATTGGGCACCAGAGTACCAGGTCTACGAGCAGCAGCGAGAGTTTGACCAGACCTACTACCAGGCTATCGTCTATATTCTGTCAGATGATGGCAGGAGCATAGCACACCGCTACGAGGCAGTAGGTTCCACAGTGGACATGGCTGTGCAGCAGGCAGCGTATGTGAGCCTCACCGTCCTTCGTGCTGACTACTGGGGGTTTGATAGTTCTATCTACCGTCACATCCCCCGTGGTTACATTACGTCGGCGGGAGTTCACTTCACTCTCTACAACAACCTGGAGGCATACGAGCATGATAGCTCCAGGCTGCACACCACCACTCAGTTTGTGAGGCACAGTGACGCAGTTGCCACCACACTTGCTCAGGAGTTGGCCTCAGTCAGAGAGCAGCTCTACCTCGCGTTGACTCGTCTGGCGACGTACACCACAGACTTTGTTGGAGATGAGCGCTTTGCCCGTTTCCAGCAGCCAGTTGGTCACCCGCTGCCAGATGCTAGAGGTTACGAGCCGATCAGAGGTCGACTACTCCACCTCGGTGCTGGTTACACAGGGATTCCGCGCTTTGGAGCACAGGGAGACGACGCTTTCTACTTCACCACCCCGAGAGTTGCTCTGAGAGCAATTCCGCTCTACGTGGATCGTCGTTCTACTTACTTTCGTGGGATTCCTCCTCACCGTATCTCTCGCCGTACTCCTAGACGCCGTCCTGCGTGATGAGCATGGGAGTACCGATGTATCCGTTCCTAGCTATGTTTAGTTATCCTTTGGCATTCGAACCATTTATGGTGTGTTGGATATTCTGATGTATTTGAACATGTGATGATGTACCTGTTGGTTATCTATTCATGCGTCGGAATAATCTATCTTTCGGTTACCAAGTCTATCCTTTTCTGTTAGTGTGCTAAAATGCATTTCTGTTCAGGATGCCTCCAACCAGGAACTCCCCGCCTGAGCCACCTCCGATCACGGAGCTATTGACTCAGATGACTCAGGTCGTGGCACAGATGGCCCAGTTCCAGGCTAATCAGCACAACAACCAGAATGCTCCACGGGTCAACATCAAGGAGTTCCTCAGTCTGGGCCCAAAAGCTTTTGTGGCAACACGCGAGCCCCTGGATGCTGATGACTGGATCCGTGACATAGCCAGGACTCTGGAGATTGCACATGTGGCTGAGGAAGATAAGGTCAAGTATGCCACCTACCTGCTGAAGGGTCAGGCAACTTCTTGGTGGGAGAACTACCAGACCATGAGAGCTGGCTATCCTATCACCTGGGGCTGTTTCAAGGAAGCCTTCCTGAAGCACCACATCCCAGATGGTCTCATGGAAAGGATGCGTGAAGAGTTCTGCTCCTTTAAGCAGGGCAAGCTGGACGTTATCAGCTATCAGACTGAGTTCAATCGCCTCGCTCGATACGCTGGTGACGAAGTGTCCACTGAGGCCAAGAAGATGGCAAGGTTCCGCCGAGATTTTAAGCCGGAACTGAATTACGCTCTCACAAATGTCAAGTGCAAGGACTTCGAGGAGCTCGTGAACACCGCGCTCAATGAGGAAAATGGGCGCAAGGCGTTCGAGGATTCGCGCAAGCACTCGCGTGAGGGTGGTTCCTCCTCCAACACCACCCCTCCGCAGAAGCGCCGCATCTGGGTGCCAAATGGTGCTGTCACTCGGGCTCCATATGCCCAAGCTTCTCCAGGCTTTGCTCCCCGCCCACCCAACCCATCTCAGATGCAGGGTCAGAGGGTTCCAATGGGGCAGCCAAGGCCAGGCACTCCTCGTGTCGTCACTTGCTACAAGTGCAAGGAGACTGGACACTACGCTGATAAGTGCACTCAGAGGCAGCTACCTCCACCTCCTCGCCCCAACACCAACCAGGCAATGGTTCGTGCTCCTCCGGCTAAAGCCTTCAACTCCAACAACAGGCCTGTCGGGAGGACCGCGAGGGTGAATCATATCAAGGCCGACAAAGCTGAGGAAGCTGCTGACGTCGTTCGCGGTATATTACCCGTAAACTCTTTTCCAGCTAAAGTGTTGTTTGATACTGGAGCATCGCATTCTTTTGTGTCAAAGATCTTTGCAAAAGCATACAACCTAGTTCTGGTTCCACTAAGCAATCAAATCACTGTTCACTCTCCGGGACCGCAAATGTTGACTTCCAAGATAAGTATGGACAATAAGATCCTAATTGGAGGCCGCATAGTCCTTGCTTCACTCATGTTACTGGGAAATTCTGACATTGATGTCATTCTGGGCATGGATTGGTTGAAGGCCAATGAAGCTAAAATTGACTGTGCTAAGAAGTCAATAACTCTCTCCCACCCTGCTGGCCAGATAGTCTATTCTCCATATGAATCAAGTTCTGCTCAGCTGTTCAACCTCGATGCAAAACCTCTTCCTGCAATTGAGAATGTTCCGGTGGTTTGTGAATTCCCTGACGTCTTTCCAGAAGAGTTGCCAGGGATGCCTCCGGACAGAGCAGTTGAGTTCGTGATCGAGCTTGAGCCAGGTACTGCTCCAATCTCTAAGCATCCATACAAGATAGCTCCTCCTGAACTGAAATTGTTAAAGGAGCAAATCGATATGTACATGGAGAAAGGTTACATTCAGCCTAGTTCATCCGCTTGGGGTTGCCCAACCTTGTTCGTAGCCAAGAAGGATCAAACAAAGAGACTCGTGGTGGACTATCGTCCTCTTAACGAGAAAACCATCAAGAACAAGTATCCAATTCCTCGTATCGATGATCTTTTTGATCAACTTGCTGGAGCCTCAATATTCTCAAAGTTGGACTTGAGGATGGGTTACCATCAAATAAAGATCAGAAAGGAAGATATTCCAAAGACAGCCTTCACCACTCGGTACGGTCTATATGAATACACCGTCATGTCCTTTGGTCTCACCAATGCACCGGCGACTTTCTCTAGACTCATGAATTATGTCTTTCATGAATACCTAGACAAGTTCGTTGTGGTATATCTTGATGACATTCTCGTCTACTCCAAATCCGAGGAAGAGCATGGAGAACATCTTCATCTCACTCTCATGAAACTTCGCGAGCATCGTCTATATGCCAAGTTCTCCAAATGTGAGTTCTGGATTTCAGAAGTTGCATATCTTGGTCATATCATCTCTGCCAAGGGCATAGCCATTAACCCAGAAAAGGTTAAGGCAATTGTTGATTGGAAACCCCCTAAGACGGTGAGGCAAGTCAGAAGTTTTCTTGGCTTGGCTAGCTATTGCCGTCGTTTCGTCCAAAACTTCTCCAAGATTGCTAAACCTCTCACTGATCTCACAAAGAAGGACAAGAAGTTCGTTTGGTCTCCACAGTGTGATGAAAGTTTCAATCTACTGAAGACTAAACTCACTTCTACACCTGTTCTGGTTGGCCCAGATACTACCAAACCTTTCCAGATATTCTGCGATGCATCTCTCCAAGGTCTAGGAGCAGTTCTTATGCAAGAACGTCAAGTTGTGGCTTATGCTTCACGTCAGTTGAATGCACATGAGCAAAACTATCCCACTCATGACCTAGAACTTGCAGCAGTTGTGTTTGCCCTCAAGAAATGGAGACAATACTTGTTGGGTAACAAAACTGAAATCTTTTCCGATCATAAGAGTCTGAAATACATCTTCACTCAACCAGATCTGAACCTCAGGCAAAGGAGATGGATTGAAAAGATTAAAGACTTTGATCTCACCATTTCTTACACTCCAGGCAAGGCTAATGTTATGGCCGATGCTCTCAGTCGCAAATCCTATTGCAATAATCTCATGATCATGGAAAGCCAACCTCCACTTCATGAAGAATTCCAGAAGCTGAACCTTGGTCTTGTCCCACAAGGTTATCTTGCTAGCTTGACAGCAAGTCCAACTCTCGAGGACAAGATTCGTTCTGAACAACTTCGTGATGCTGAAATCAAGAAGATTGTAGAGCACATCAAAGAAGGCAACGATAAATTCAAGTCCTTCTCAATTGATGACATAGGAACTGTGTTCTTCGAAGGACGCATTGCAGTTCCTCAGATTCAAAGTCTCAAAGATGTTATTCTCAAGGAGGCTCATGAAACTCCTCTCTCCATCCACCCTGGAAGTACAAAGATGTACCAGGATCTCAAGACTCTGTACTGGTGGTCTGGCATGAAACGTGAAATTGCTCAATACGTTTCTGAATGCGACGTTTGTCAACGTGTTAAGGGAGTTCATCAGAAAACAGCCGGTCTCCTCCAACCTCTGAAAATTCCTGAGTGGAAGTGGGACATGATTGAAATGGACTTCGTTACTGGGTTTCCAAAGTCCAAGAAGGGCAACGATGCAATCTTCGTTGTTATTGATCATCTCACTAAAGTAGCTCACTTCTTTGCTGTCAAGGAAACTATCTCAGCTAGCCAGTTAGCAGAGCTCTACACAGCAAAGATTGTTCCTCTTCATGGTGTTCCTTTGGAAATAAGCTCAGACCGTGGAAGTATCTTCACTTCTCATTTCTGGAAGAGTTTTCAAGAAGCATTGGGCACTAAACTTCTGTTCAGCACAGCTTATCATCCTCAGTCTCAAGGGAAAGTCGAAAGAGTCAATCAGATTCTCGAGGATATGCTTAGAGCATGCGGTCTCTCCTTTGGCATGAAATGGGAGGATTGCCTTCCATATGCTGAATTCTCCTACAACAACAGTTTCCAGGCAAGCCTAGGCATGGCACCATTTGAAGCACTCTATGGCCGCAGATGCAGGAGTCCAATCAATTGGTCTGGAGCTGGTGAACGTTCACTCTTAGGACCTGACATTGTTAAGGAAGCCGAAGAGAAAGTTCGTATCATTCGTGACAATCTCAAGATTGCTCAGTCTCGTCAGAAGAGTTACTATGACAGCAAGCACCGGGACATGGTCTATGCACCTGGTGACAAAGCATATCTCCGTGTAACTCCCCTCAGAGGCACTCATCGTTTTGGTGTGAAAGGAAAGCTGGCACCAAGATACATTGGTCCTTTCAACATTCTCTCAAGGCGTGCAGAAAATGCCTATCGTCTTGAACTTCCAGAAAAACTATCCAAGGTGCACGATGTGTTCCACGTGTCCCAGCTCAAGAAGTGTTTCAAAGATCCAGATCGTGCAGTTGATCATGATTCCATTGAACTGCAAGATGATCTCTCTTATGAGGAGCAACCTATTCGTATTCTCGATGAGACCGAGCGTAAGACTCGCAACAAGAGCACCAAGTTCTTGAAAGTGCAGTGGTCGCATCATTCCGATAAAGAGGCAACATGGGAGACCGAAGAGGATCTTTGCAAGAAGTATCCGGACCTTTTCACTTCTCAGTAAGGAATCTCGGGGCGCGATTCCTTCAAGGGGGGGGCGTTTTGTAACATCCCAAGTATGAAAATACCCCTAGAATGTTTGTTTTCCTGTTCAATTAAAGTATTGCATCATGTCATCATGTTTATTTCTTTGTTTGCATTTGTTTACTATTTGTTTTGCATCTGTTTTATTTTGTTTTCACAATTGAAACTCAAACAATTTCAAATGTTTATTTCATACTTGCTCTGTTACAACATTTTAAATAAAAATCTCAAATAAAAACAACCAATTGTTGTCATATTATTCCATATTGATCAACTAATAAAATGGTGCTTTTTATTTCAATTAATAAATTCCAATGTGGTTTCTAATTCCAAGCAAATCATCAACAGCACCTAATTTGAAATTTATAAAAGTACCAAACAAATTATAATCATAATTGTTCATTTTAATCATTAGGGGTCACCCTAATAAAATCCTTGTTTTCAATATTAATTCATTAGTTAACAAATTCTTCAAATTCAAATCATTTTGCAAAACAGCAACTAAATTTGAATTTTCAAAAAACTTAAGTTGTCAAATGGTAGAGTTTGAACTAACAAGCCCACATGAATTTTCCCAAATTTTTTCTAAATTCTAAACCCTATCTTTTGCTTCCATTTTATCTTTGCTACAAAAAAAAACAGAAAAGCAGAAAATAGAAAAAGAAAAATAAGCGCGCGGCAGCTAACGAACCAGCCAGCCCACACTTACCTCCTAGCGCGGCCCAGCCCGCTAGCACCGCGCGTACCGTTTCGACGATCTAACCCGTCGTCATCCTCGTGTACGGCGCGTCATCTAGCGGTGCCACGGCGGCAGACGGGCGCGCCGACGGCCACCAGTCACCCTAGCCCTCTATATAACTCCACTAGACCTCCCTGGCGCTAACCCTAGCCCCCTAGGTCCCTGTTCCCTCGCCTCCGCCGCCGATCGTCTCCTCTCTGTCGCAGTTCCCCTCTCTGTTTTTCCTCACCGGCGAGCTCAACCCTGAATCCGCCATGATCGCCACCGCACCACCCACCCACCTACCTATCTGAGCACCGGAACCAAGCCACCTCGTCACCCTCGTTCGTTTAAGCACCGGAGGGAGCACGGAGATCGACTACAGCCACGCCGCCGTCCTCGTCACTGCCGCGACATCCCCTCCGCCGTCGAGCTCAACTGCGGCAAACCCCACGGTGATCACCGTCTAACTCCTCCCTCTCCCACCTCTGAATATGCTCCACGCACTGCACACGCCTCCCTGCACCACCAGCAGCAGCACGAGCACATCGAGCGCGAGCACGTCGGTGATCGCCGCCGTCCCGCTCCGTTCCTGTCAAGTTCAGTTACCGCGCGAGTTTCAGTTAAGTTTCAGTTAGCGCGTTGTAACGTTATCCTCCCCGCGCGTGTACTACTGTCAAGGAACGCAGCGCAGCGCAACTGGTTACAGTCTTTGCGCGCAAGCGAGAGATCGCGAGTTCGAGCCTTGGGCTCGCGGGATAAATCCCAACCTTATTTTCGCCCGCAGTGCTGACAGGGAGGGCCCCCTGTCAGCCTCCCTGGTAGCCACGCAAGCACAGCGAGGCCCTGGGCCCCCTGGCAGTGTCTGGGGTAGCCCTGGGTGCGGTAACAAACGTTTTTTTAACTTTCTGTTTTCAAAACTGGTCCTTTTATTTAACAGATTGGTCCTCTGTTTTAAATTGTTAATAACTTTTAAAATGTAACTCCAAATAATAAACTCTAAGCATGTTTGTTGTTCTAAATTAAATTGTCTACCTATTGGTACCAATTGTTTTCTGTTTTGAATTTTCAAAATGCAATTCAAATTTGAATTCAAATAATTCAATTGCAATTTGATAAAATCAATAACTAATTCATTCTTAATCCAATAAATGCAAATAAAATATGTTTTCCATGCTATTTCAAATAACCTTTTCAAATATAAATTTTGTTTCATGGTTTGAATAATTTAAACTGCCTAAATAATTTAATCCTTGTTTAATTCATTTAAATTTGATAAAATCATAACTTGCTCAAATTAAATTATTTTTGAACATGCAAAATATGTTTTCAAACCATCAAAGTATAAACTTTTCAAATATGAATTTGAATTTATGTTTTGAACAAATAAAAATTCAATTAAATTCAAACTTGTTTTAAATTCATTTAAAACTTGTTTAATCTTGTTTAATTCATAATTAAATTATCCTAATTCATATTTCAATATTTGAAACATGTAATCCAACTAAAATTTGATGTTCTTTTAAAATATAAACTTTGTTATTTGTTTTGAACACTTTAACTTGATGAAAACAACAAATGCTTGTGTGACATCTTTAAGTAACCAAACTCTCCAAACTTAATAAATAATTTTCAAACTTGTTAATTTTCTTTTCCACTTGCATCTATTGTTGTTATCATCATGCATGCATCATGCTAAGCAAACTTTCACATGGTAATAACTTGTAGATCATTTGTTACCACTTAATTCATGGACTCTTGCCATATGCAATCCAATTGCATATGGGTCCATTTAAATTGTGTTATCATGTTAGCTAGTTTATTTTGATGCAACCATTAACTTGACATGCATCATCCCATGATTGTGCACTATGCCATGATATTGATTGTCTATCTTTCTGCATTGTCTGTTTTGCTTCTTCTCGGATAGACGACGACGTTGATACCGACGATCTTTACGACACCCCTTCTGAGGATCTAGCTCAGTACCCGGCTACTGGGTTTGCAGGAAAGTTATCACTCACATGAACCACTGTGTTCCTTTCAACATTGGTTACCGATACTTTCCGTTGTTCTTTTCTGCTAGCCTTAGTGGTAGTTGTTTCTGTTACGAACCTATCACATGAATCCCTTAACCCTGATATTGCCTCATCTCCCCTCCTACAACCCCATTGTTTGAGCCAGTGTCTTACTATCATGCTTAGGTTGCTTTTGCTCGAGTCTGTTGCCCGTGACATTCAGTTACTATACTTCTACCATGTTCTGGGGGCTCGATGTTAATCAATCAACCTGTTATTAATAATATGCTGATAAGGCACCGGCAGGAGGCCATGTGTGGTTTTGGAGCCTGCTAGTGTCGACCCTAATAGGAAAAGGGTCTTGTCTACTGATCCATGATGAGCGCACTAACCGCATGTGGGAAGCAAGTATGTGCGCCCCCCTCAATTTGATTCGATTCGCATCTCGTCCAAATCGCCTCATTTAGTTCGTGTTTTCCATTTGCCGCATGCATGTTTTTGCGAGCCCAGCGCAGGGTGGAACTTTTGTAGTTGGCATATAGGGGGACACGTTCTTAGAGTGCTATGAGGGTCCATTTTCTTCTGGGCTCGATTAGTCGTGCGCCCAAGGTGCTTTGGGCTTGATGCGAAGAAGAGTTGAGTTGTGTAGAGTGCCCCGCTTGGTGGGAGGCATCCCATCTGGCGGGTTATTCTTGCGTGTACGGCCAAATTGGTGCAACCCTGCAGGGATAAATCTTCTCGAGAAGCCGTGTTTTCCGCGGTTATGGTTGACTTGGTGAAAGTACTGGCTAACAAGTACTCAGAACAACTTACACCTAACTATTGATGAATTGACTAGTAATAGACTTATTGACACAACAAACTTGATCCATTATTCATTAATCCAACTGTGTGAGTTATCCTCGGATTGCTTCTTTGGATAAGGGGCGAGATCCAGGATGGGTTTGTTTGATGTTAAACAACAGTTGGTTACTTTACGCTATCTTATCTCCTTTCTGTTAGCTGGAAGTTGTAATTTTCTGTAGTTGGTTAGCGCAGCCAGTTGCAGCATCTTTCATATCCCCTTTCTTCCGTTGAACCCAAGGCATCTGTACTTGGTGTTGACGGTTTACACTTTGGTGAACTGTGAGTCTTGCTTGCCAGTACGTTGTTGTACTGACCCCTTTGGGGTTGTGGTTTCCGCAGACTACGCTTACGAGGATCCAGGTGACGGCTACTACGTGGAGTTTGACGAGGCTGCCGACGAGTAGATAGCGGACCCGGGCAGGATCCGAGACCTACGTGGATGGGCTCCGTCTTTCTTCCAGTTTTCCCGGCTTCTTAAGCCTATTTGGATTTGTCTGTACTCAGACCCCTTTGAATGCTTCCGCTGAGATGTAATGATGCTATGTTGGGACATGTGTCCTCTGGATGATTGTATTTGCTATTCTCTGCCCTAGTGAGGGCCGATTGCAACTTATTTCCATCTTTTGTGTCTTAGAGACATGTTGTGTTATCCCTTTGTTCAAAGCCGTTGACGTACCATGTGTGTATGGTATGAAGTACGTCAATGGTAGTGTCCTGATTTCTACGGGATAGTTTACATCGACGGTGAACAGTAACGGTTGGTTGTCGCACATAAGTGCTGGCCTACTCGTAAGAGGACGCGGGTGCCGGTAAGCCCCGTAATCCAACCAAAATACTGTTCAGTTTCGTACGGTGAGTATCCTCTAGAAGTCCGGGTGCGATAGGTTGATACATCATATATTCAGTTCATCGAGCAAATACAAAACATCCGGATTTGCCATCATACGTCCTGCCATGCATTTGGTATGCATATTGCACCCAGTAGCCACGGTAGCGCTGTATGATGGTGATACCGATTGTTTTGTTCTACACCTCCTCTTTAACACGTGGCGCGGGAGTTGTGACGCGTGGCGCGGGAGTTGTGACGCGTGGCCCACCTCCGCCACCGTGCGTTTCTGGGCCTAGTCGACGCGAGGGACGACCGCGTCGTCCGCGAGTATTACCGGAACAACCCGGGGGAGGAGAGCGCCGACGAGGAGCTCTGGCAGACCCGCGCGGCTGAGCGGGCGGAGCGCCGCCTCGAACGCCACCTCGCGTTAGATGCCGCTCGGGAGGCGAGGACGAAGGCTCTGCAAGAGCTTCGTCGGTCCGACCACGCCGGCGAAGTCTGGGCCTCCGACGATCCATGGTGGGGGCCTATCTCGGACATACCATCATGCACCTCCGACGACGACGAGGAGGTCACCGACGAGTTCGGCGACGACGATGACCCGGAGGAGGTCACCGACGAGTTCCCCGACGACGACGACGAGGAGTAGTGTTCGTCTATTTTCTGTTTTTAATAAAAGAATTTCTATTCCGGCGACACTACGGCGTGCTAGCGCGTCTGTTTTCTGTTTTTAATAAAAGTTATGAAATTAGATATTTTATCTCACAAGGTTTTGAGACATTTAAGTAACATTCTTTTTTCCGTGGTTTCCACTCGTTTTCTCAAATATTTTGCAAAGGAGTTAGTCTTAAACACATCAGAGATAATATAATTCACATGATCCATTCAACAAAGTTTGGTACAATAAATTATTACACATCAATTCTTCCCTTCTGTCCCTGCTTTCTTACGATTGGGCCGTATCCATGGAGCATTAATGCTTGGGTCAGTGTTCACTTTGAAGGGCGGAATTTCACCAAACATATTATAATCTTCTGACATGTCTGTCTTGTCCTCCACTCCCACGATGTTTTTTTCCCCTGAAAGAACAATGTGGCGCTTTGGATCATCGCATGATGTACTAATTGTTTTCTTATCTTTCTGTTTCCTCGGTTTGCTACTCATGTCCTTCAAATAAAAAACCTGAGCGACATCTTTGGCTAGGACGAATGGTTCGTCAAGGTAACCAAGATTGTTGAAATCCACCATTGTCATTCCGTATTGCTCGTCCACCTTTACCCCACCTCCTGTTAGCTTGAACCATTTGCACCGTAACAAAGGGACCTTAAAGTAGGGTCCATAGTCAAGTTCCCATATCTCCTCTATGTAACCATAATATGTGACCTTTTTCCCATTCTCGGTTGCTGCATCAAAGCGGACACCACTGTTTTGGTTGGTGCTCTTTTTATCTTGGGAGATCGTGTAAAATGTATTTCCATTAATCCCGTACCCTTGGAAAGTCGTTATAGTCGAAGATGGTGTCTTGGCCAACATGTACAGCTGATCTCCAACATCATTATCATTAATTAAATGTTTTCCCAACCAACTGCCGAAAGTCTCCATGTGGGCCTTTCTAATCCATGATTCAGGCTTCCCCGGGTTGTCCGAGCATAAAATATTCTTGTGTTGCTCGAAGTACGGAGCCACCAAGCTCAAATTTTGCAGAACTGTGTGGTGTGCTTCAGTCATAGAATGACCGTCCATACATATCGTTGATTTCCTTCCGATCGTGCCTTTTCCACTTGGTCTCCCCTCGTGCCGCGATTGAGGAATACCAATCGGCTTAAGTTCAGGAACATAGTCAATAAAGAACTCAATTACCTCCTCACTTCCATATCCCTTTACCATGCTTCCTTATGGCCTAGCACGGTTACGAACATATTTCTTTAATACTCCCATAAACCTCTCAAAGGGGAACATATTGTGTAGAAATAGAGGACCGAGAATGGAAATCTCTTCGACTAGGTGGACCAGGAGGTGCGTCATAATATTGAAGAAGGATGGTGGAAACACCAACTCGAAACTGACAAGACATTGGACCACATCGTTCTGTAACCATGGTAGATCTTCTGGACTGATTACCTTCTGAGAGATTGCATTGAGGAATGCACATAGCTTCACAATGGCTACTCGAACATTTTCCGGTAGGAGCCCCCTCAAAGCAATCGGAAGCAATTGCGTCATAATCACGTGGCAGTCGTGAGACTTCAGGTTTTGGAACTTTTTGTCCGCCATGTTTATTATTCCCTTTATATTCGACGAGAAGCCAGACGGGACCTTCATACTGCTCAGGCATTCAAAAAAAATGATCTTCTCTTCTTTGGTAAGAGCGTAGCTCGCACGACCTTGAAACCATTCCGGATGCCGGTCATCTGGGTCTTTCAAAAGTTGCTGGTCCTGCCATGCTTCCTTTGTATCATTTGTCTTCCCATACACGCCCAAGAAGCTTAGCAGGTTCACGCAAATATTCTTAGTAACATGCATCACGTCGATTGCAGAGCGGACATCTAAAACTTCCAATACTGTAGCTCCCAAAATATCGATTTCTTCTTCCACATGGGTACGTGCCCGTCAACTCCCAGCGGAACTGATTGTCCGCCAGGACCCTTTCCAAAGATGACTTTCAAATCCTTAACCATATCAAATATCTCAGCACCAGTACGTTCCGCAGGCTTCGGCCAGTGATCTGCCTTGCCGTTGAAATGCTTGCCTTTCTTTCTTACGTTATGATTTCGGCGAAGAAATCGACGATGACCCAGGTACACGTTCTTCCTACAATTATCCAAAAATACACTTTCAGTCTCATGTAAGCAGTGCGTGCATGCTTTGTATCCCTTATTTGACTGTCCCGAAAGTTTACTGAGAGCAGGCCAATCGTTGATGGTTACAAAAAGCAACGCTCGTAGGTCAAATTCCTCTTCTTTGTGCTCATCCCACACAGGTACACAAGGTGCCCCACAACTGTAAAAGTTCATCAACTAATGGCCCTAGGTACACATTGATGTCGTTGCCGGGTTGCTTCGGACCTTGGATGAGCACTGGCATCATAATGAACTTTCGCTTCATGCACAACCAAGGAGGAAGGTTGTAGATGCATAGAGTCACGGGCCAGGTGCTATGGCTGGAGCTCTACTCGACAAAAGGATTCATGCCATCAGTACTTAGACCAAATCTTATGTTCCTTGCGTCAGCTGCAAAATCTTTGAACTCTCTGTCGATCTTTCTCCATTGCGTTCCATCAGCGGGGTGTCTCAACTCCCCGTCGGACTTACGGTCCTCTTTGTGCCATCACAACAACTTGGCATGCTCTTTGTTCCTGAACAGACGTTTCAACCGAGGTATTATATGAGCATACCACATCACCTTGGCGGGAACCCTCTTCCTGGGTTTCTCGCCCTCAACATCGTCACCAGGGTCATCGCCTCTGATCTTATAACGCAATGCAGTGCATACAGGGCATTCATTCAAATTCTCGTATTCACCGCGGTAGAAGATGTTGTCGTTAATGCATGCATGTATCTTCAGAACCTCTAAACCTAGAGGCCAGACAAACTTCTTTGCTTCGTACGTACTGGCGGGCAACTCGTTATTCTTCGGAAACATATTCTTCAACATTTTCAGCAAATTTTCAAATGATGAGTCAGCTACACCTTCCCGTGCCTTCCATTTCAGCAAATCCAGTGTGCAGCCCAGCTTTTTCAGACTATTGTCGCATCCTGGGTACAGCGACTTCGTGTGATCCTCTAACATGCGATCCAAATTCTCCCTCTCCTTGTCAGTTTCGCAGCGTCTCCGTGCATCAGCAATGGTCCGACCAAGATCATCAGCGGGCTCATCATGTGCCTCTTCTTCACCTTCACCAAACCCTTCCCCACCTTCAGCATCATCCTCCATAAAAGTATCACAGAAAGCCTCATGATAGTTGACATCTATATCATCCTATTCTTCATCTTCTTCCATTCTAACCCCTCTTTCTCCATGCTTGGTCCAACAATTATAGCTTGGCATGAAACCGTGCCGAAGCAGGTGCATGTGAACGACTCTTGAGGAGGAGTAACCCTTCTGATTCTTACATTCAGCACATGGACAGATAATAAAACCTTGGTGCTTGTTCGCATTTGCCACTACGAGGAAATCTTTCAAACCCGTAGTGAACTCGCCGGAGAGTCGGTTACCGTACATCCATTGCCGATTCATCTGCATTATTATTATATAAAGTGTATAATTAACCATCATGTATTTGTTAAACTAACTAGCTATAAATAATACAAATCATGAAAGGTTCAAGTTGCTAACCGCGATTGCGGAGGAAAAATAAATGACAAAGCTCAAGTGCGGCTCGGACACTTCATATCATGTGTGTTTCATGCTCTAGGGCATTTCATCGAACACCTTGTGTGCATTGGAGGAACCAAAAGCAAACCCACCACCCCTTGTGAATATTGTGAGTAGAAGTGACACCAAATGTGGCTAAGTGCAGCGAGCTGAGTCCTATATAGGGATGGTCTTTTAGTCCCGGTTGGCCTGGACAACCGCGACTAAAGGCCTTCGGGCCAGCCTGAGGACCTTTTAGTCCCGGTTGGCCAGGCCAACCCGACTAAAGCCCCTCCCGTCCGCCAGCTGTGGACCGAGCGCGCTGGGCCCAAACTGTTGGTCGCGGGTCTCCTCCCGAACCGCGACTAAAGACCCCTATGGTCACGGTTCGATTATTTTGGGGACTAATGGGGGCGTATGGAAAGCCTATTTTCTACCAGTGCTCTCTGTCGTCCATAGCTCAACTAATACAAATGGAAGATAAAATACTTTAGTAAGTTATAAATTCTCTTGAAAAAATAATATTCCAGTAAACAGTCATCACAACAGTACACTTTAGTAAGGAATATGACTAGCAGATCAGATCGAGTAAGAAGAAGAGAAAGTGATCTGCAATGTTTTCACACATGATTGGATAATCTGGAACACTGTTATGCACCCGTTCGAGTCACAAGTATACTAGGAAAGAGTGGATCTTTTCTGCTAGTTATACTCCTGCCTATGCATGTAGTACTCTAACGCGTAGTGTGCCCCTCGGTTCCCTCTGTATCGAAATATGAGATGTTTTAGCTAGCATTTATTAGACAATATGTACCTAGACATGTTTTAGTGTAAGATTCACATGAATCTACACACTAAAACATGTCTAGATACATTATATCTACAAAATATTAAAACATCTTATATTTTGATACGGAGGGAGTACTATCTAAAAATCCTAAGTATACTAAAAATTCCTAAGTATCCTAAAAATTCCTAAGTATACTAAAAATTCCTTAAAATTCCTAAGTATACGAAAAATTCCTAAGTAATCTAAAAATTCCTAAAAATTCCTAAGTAATCTAAAAATTCCTAAGTTTCTAAACTAAGAAATTAATATTCCTAAGTACAAATTCACTAAGTAATATTCCTAAGTATAAATTCACTAATACTAATATTCCTAACTACAAATTCACTAATACTAATATTCCTAAGTACTAATAACAACTAACAACTAAATAACAACTAATAAACACTAACAGTAAAAAACTAACACTAAAAAAAACATGAACACAAAAAAATCCGGCGAGGTGAGAGCACACTACGGCGGTGAAACTCTCTCCGGCGAGCACTACGGCGAGCAGTACCTCGAGGGCGGCGACGAGGACGGCGACGAGGTTCTCGGCGGCGAGCTAGCCACGGGCTCGGGGGCGCGGTGGTGAGCTAGGCGGAGAGCTTAACGGCGCGGCGCGACTGAGCTCTCTCCAGCGGCGCGGTGCATCTCTCTCCGGCGGCGGTCAATTTTGGCAGCCTGACGGCGTCGGAGAAGAAATTTGTGCCGGGGACTTAGCGGTTTCTGCGAGAAGTGAGGGTTTTCCCTGGGCGGTTGCTCCGCCCGGGGTTATATACTGAGAGGCCTTTTTCCCCAGTTGGTAATACCAACCGGGGTAAAAGGGGGTCTTTTGCCCCGGTTCGTGTTACCAACCAGGGCAAAAGGGTGGGAGGTGGGGCCCTCGCTTGCCGCTCACCTCCCCCTTTTGCCCCGGTTGGTAGCACAAACCGGGGAAAAAGCCCCAAATTTTAGTTTTTTGGCTTCCTGCCGCCATTTTTTCCCCTGCCCCGTTTAAATACGTTTTCAAAATGTTTTTTCGATTATATTTCAAATGATTTCGAATTAGGAGAAAGTTTCAATATGAAATGTGTTTAAAATTGGATAAAGATTTCAAACACATTTTCTGTTTAAAAAATTAATTATTCCAACTATTTAAACTAGTAACAATTTTTGAAATTTCAAACATTTTTAAAAACCTAGTTTATGAATGGTTTTGAATTTGAAGAAACTTTCAATATGAAAAGTGTTTAAAATTGCGTAAAGATTCCAAATACAAAATCTATTTTAAAAAATAATTATGAAAAGTGAGGCGCGGGAGTTGTGCCTCGTGGCGCGGGAGTCCTGCCGCGTGGCGTGGGAGTTGTGAAAGGTGGCGCGTGAATTGTGATGTGTGGCCACGAGCGCGCGGTATAAACTGTCGCGCCTTGAGTGTCTTCTCCTCTCCACGCACCGTCGCGCCGCCACCATGCCTCCGAGGAGGAACAACACCACCGGCTTCCGCGGCGTCCAAGCACGGCAGAACGGAATGTTCACCACGCATATCCTCTGCAGGGACGACCGCATCCCCCTCGGCTCCTTTGCGACGGCGGCGGAGGCCGCCCACGCCTGGGACGCGGCGGCCTGGCGCCTCAACCGCCCGCGGTCGCTGATAAACTTCAACGACTGCCACACCCTCTGGGAAGCGGAGGCTAGGGCACCGACGCCGCAGATCGTCACTGCCGCCGACCACCGCCACCTCAGGCACCGCGCGTTTTAGGGCCTAGTCGACGCCAGGGACGACCGCGTGGTCCGCGAGTATTACCGGAACAATCCTGGGGAGGAGAGCGCCGACGAGGAGCTTTGGCAGACCCGCGCGGCTGAGCGGGAGGAGAGGCGCCTCGAACGCCACCTCGCGTTAGATGCCGCTCGGGAGGCGAGGACGAAGGCGCTGCAAGAGCTCCGTCGGGCCGACCACGCCGGCGAAGTCCGGGCCTCCGACGATCCGAGGTGGGGGCCTATCTCGGACATACCATCCTGCACCTCTGAGGATGACGAGGAGGTCACCGACGGATTTGCCGACGACGACGACCATTAGGAGGTCACTGACGAGGGCCCCGACGACGACGAGGAGTAGTGTTCGTCTGTTTACTGTTTTTAATAAAAGAATTTATTGTATTCTGAGAAACTGCGGCGCGCTAGGTCGTCTGTTTTCTGTTTTCCGTGTGATTCTTCCTGATTGGTGCGATTCAGACGTCAGAAAGAAACACACCCTTCATCTAACGACTCACTTTAGGGAGAGGGGGACATTTCGATAGATAAACAAGGCACATTACACATAATGGCAAGATTGGATCTAAACATAAACGGAGAGCATAGATCTAAACCTAAACGGAGAGCATAGACCTAAACATAAAGGCAGTACATAATGGCAAGAGTGCATCGATCTACTAGTCATACTCCTACCTAGGCCTATAATACTCCGACTCGTAGTCGTCATAGTCGATGTCGTCATCGTCACTATCGTCGGACGGTGCTCTGGACTCCGTCGGAGGATCACGACCCCAGGACTGCGCGTGAGGGTAACGCAGGCGGGGGTTATCGCCGGCCCTGATGTAGTTCATTACGCTCTGAAGAGTCCGTCCACCGCCCCACCACAGCTGACGACCGGCCTCGTTGAAGTTCGAAGGAGGTGGGCCGTTCTCCTCGTACCTGGCGAGCGCACTCTCACGCCGATTAATGAAGAAGACGTCCCAAGTAGGGCGGTAGGCGGGATTCCAACTGGGATTCCTCCGCTGCTCCAGCGTGAAATCGTGATAGTAGTGGTTCGTGATGGCCGTCCGATGCGCCACACCTTGGGGAACAGGAGGGACCGGCACTCCTCCGACACTCAGCATCCAGCCAGGAGGGATGCTGTACCCGGGCGGGCAGGGGTAGTTCGAGGCGGAAAGTGCCTCCACCTGCAGGAAGTTAGAGTGGGTACGGTAGAATCCATGGGAGAGTGGGAAGTTTATATGTGTTTTATGCCAATGGTGGGAATGCATGCATACATATATATAGTGAGAAGAAACAGACCCCTTTAGTCCCGGCCGGTTTTACCAACCGGGGCTAAAGGGTTACGGTTTCGTTGGGACCAATCACAAAGAATCACACGGATCGTGTGCTTCTTTCAAGCGCTTGTGAGTCGTTGGATCAGAGGTGTGTTTCTTTCGAGCGGTTGTGAGCCGTTAGATCAGGGGTGTTTCTTAATCGTTGGATCAAAACCCTAGCACAACACTTTGTGAGCCAGAGGACCCTATATATAGCCCACCTTCATACACCAGTCAGTTCATCGACCAAATACAAATCATCCGGATTCGCCAGCATACGTCATGTCGTGCATTTGGTATGCATATATGCACTCAGTAGCCACGGCAGGGCTGTATACTGGCGATACCGATTGTTTTTTTTCTACATCCCCCTTTAAGGTTTGATACATCATTCAGTTTATCGACCAAATATAAATCATACGGATTCGCCATCATATGTCTTTCTGTGCATTTGGTATGCATATATGCACTCAGTAGCCACGGCAGGGCTGTATGATGGCGATACCGATTGTTTTGTTCTACATCCCCCTTTAAGGTTTGATACATCATTCAGTTCATCGACCAAATACAAATCATCCGGATTTACCATCATACGCCCGACCGTTCTTTTGATATGCATATATGCAATCAATAGCCACGGTCGGGCTGTATGATGGCGATACCGATTGTTTTGTTCTACATTCCCCTTGATCGAAGGTTCATCGACCGAATACAAATCACCCGGATGCCAAAAATAAGTGAGCACACTATACCAAAAAGGTGAGTGGCATGCGGAGTGGACAACGCTGGCTTGTAGTGTTTATAAAAATAGAAAAAAAATTTGGATTTGAAGAAAAAATAATTGTGAGAAGAAATATGCCCCTTTAGTCTCGGACCGTTTTACCAACCGGGGCTAAAGGGTTACGGTTTCGCTGGGACCAATCACAAAGAATCACACGGATCGTGTGCTTCTTTCAAGCGCTTGTGAGTCGTTGGATCAGAGGTGTGTTTCTTTCGAGCGGTTGTGAGCCGTTGGATCAGGGGTGTTTCTTAACCGTTGGATCAGGGGTGTTTCTTAACCGTTGGATCAAAACCCTAGCACAACACTTTGTGAGCCAGAGGACCCTATATATAGCCCACCTTCATACACCAGTCAGTTCATCGACCAAATACAAATCATCCGGATTCTCTAGCATACGCCCTGCCGTGCATTTGGTATGCATATATGCACTCAGTAGCAACGGCAAGGATGTATGCTGGCGATACTGATTGTTTTGTTCTACATCCCCCTTTAAGGTTTGATACATCATTCAGTTCATCGACCAAATACAAATCATCCGGATTCGCCATCATACGTCCTGCTGTGCATTTGGTATGCATATATGCACTCAGTAGCCATGGCAGGGCTGTATGATGGCGATACCGATTGTTTTGTTCTACATCCCCCTTTAAGGTTTGATACATCATTCAGTTCATCGACCAAATACAAATCATCCGGATTCGCCATCATAATCCTTCCGTGCATTTGGTATGCATATATGCACTTAGTAGCCACGGTAGGGCTGTATGATGGCGATACCGATTGTTTTGTTCTACATCCCCCTTTAAGGTTTGATGCATCATTCAGTTCATCGACCAAATACAAATCATCCGGATTCGACATCATACGTCCTACCGTACATTTGGTATGCATATATGCACTCAGTAGCCACAGCAGGGCTGTATGATGGCGATACCGATTGTTTTGTTCTACATCCCCCTTTAAGGTTTGATACATCATTCAGTTCATCGACCAAATACAAATCATCCGGATTCGCCATCATACGTCATGTCGTGCATTTTGTATGCATATATGCACTCAGTAGCCACGGTAGGATTGTATGTTGGCGATACCAACTGATTTGTTCTACATCCCCTTTATGGTTTAATACATCATTCAGTTCATCGACGAAAAACAAATCATCCGTATTCGCCATCATACTCCCGACCGCTCTTTTGATATGCATATATGCACTCAATAGCCACGGTCGGGCTGTATGATGGCGATACCGATTGTTTTTGTTCTACATCCCCCTTGAAGGTTCATCGACCGAATACAAATCACCCGGATGCCAAAAATAAATGAGCACACCATACCAAAAAGGTGAGTGGCATGAAGAGTGGAGAACGCTGGCATGTAGTGTTTATAAAAAAAGAAAAAAATTTGGATTTGAAGAAAAAAAAAGAATTCAATATAGAAATAAAGAAACCACAATTAATTTAGGTGGGGCTCATTTGACCCGGTTGGAGCCACCAACCGAGGCAAAAGACCCACCAACGACGCGCCCTCCATCGCCCTGCTTGCCGAGGGCCTTTAGCCCCGGTTGGAGCCACCAACCGGGGCAAATAAGCCCAACACCACGCACACTGCTCGTCCTAGCCCTATCTCTGCATTCTTTTGCACCGGGTGGTGGCTGATCCGAGGAAGGGGTGCTTGCGGGTGGGTAAAAGCTACGTTTTCCACTAGTGTGTGCAGTGGACGGGTTAAACACGTGGTACATCCTTGCTTTGATGGCTTCGAGGATGACAAGGCCTCGGCATTGCTACGTGACGAGGCGCGGAGCAATGTTACCGGTGTCCCTCAACGCTGGGACTGGAAACGGACAGCGGTCACGCGTGAGGGTGCGTGGAACCTCCATGATCGTCGTGCTAGCAGGGTGTTCCGGCGACCACGCCTGCACCACGGGTTGACGTCCGTTTGCTGAGCACCAGTCCTGCAGGAGTAGAATCCTGGGGCCGCCATGGCGGTTGGCGGCGCGGAGGCGGAGGTCCACGAAGTCGTCGGAGGCGAGGGTCGCGGCCCAGGCGCGAGAGAGGCAGCGGCACCTTTGCACGTACTTGCCCGGCAACCGCGCGAAGATGTCTTTGATAACATGGTCGGGGAGAACCGGGCATCGCTTCGGCCGCATCTGGTACGCCGGATGGCCGGCGGCGGGCAAGTGCTGGTTTGGATCAGGCGATCGATCCGTGCCCTAGCTGATCTCTGTGTTCTTTTCCTTTCTTTCTCTGTCTTTGCGTGTTTTAATCCGGTGGGGTAGGGAGTACGTGTCCGAGTAGGTCTCGTGCATTGTTGCTACTTATACACAATCAAATTAAGAGCCGGGTACCAAATCCACCTCTCCGTGTGCGACTGTTCAAAGAGCCAACGAGCCATGGGTAACGCCCAGGCACAGGTCCGACCGACTACGAGCCTCAACCATAGTTTAAAAAACCGAACCGGTAATCGAACCAGCGTGGCTGTCGGTTCAGATTTTCACCGGTCGGACCGTCGGTTTGTCGGTTCATTTGCGACAAAAAAAACGGAATATTTAAGCTAATTTTTCAAAATTTTGACCTCGGAACAAATGAGTACACATAATATTTGATGCAATGCACTAAATTATCAAAAATTGGCGCTAGCATAGATGGCTGTTGAGCTTGTAGTAGACCTGGAGACAAGGTCAAGGGTTCAATTCCTTTTTTATGCACCATTTTCAATTTATTTTTCTGGTTTTTTACTAAAAGACCAATCCTTGTTAAAAAACCGGACAAGGCTTCGGTTCTCGGTTTTGCCGGTCGGACCGCCGGTCCGGTTCGGTTTTTAAAACTAGGGCCTCAACCACGCCGTGCGCTCGGTAAGGACGGTCACACTCCACAGATTCAGTAAGAGATCCGCGGCCAAGGGCTCCGGCGATGACTGCGTCAGCCTGCGCAGGTGGAGCGTCGCCGGGCACGAGTGGGAGGTCTTCTTCTACCCCACATCCTCGGTGTGCAACATGTGGTTCTCCCTCAAGCTCGCGCTCCTCGCCCAACCCAGCGCCGGCGGCGTCGTCGTGACCGCGACCCTAGCCTGCCGGCTGATTCACCCGGAAGGTCTGCCCGTCGAGCCGCCCGTGGAGAGGATGGTGTCGGCAACATTCGCACGCCGCGACGGTGGCATGTCGGCACCGGTCGTGCTGGCGCACAGGCGCGACCTGGAGCTCTACTTCCTCGCTGACGACGACTCGCTAACCATCGAGTGCGCCCTCACGGTGCTCAGTAAACCCACGAACCTGCAGGGAGACGGCACGTCCCAAGAGGGAGCGGCGGAGCCTATGCCGGCCTGCGACCTGCACCGCCACTTCGGGGAGCTCCTCGAGAGCGGGACTGGAGCAGACGTCATGTTCGTCGTCTCCGGCGAGTCGTTCCCCGCGCACACGGCCGTGCTCGCCGCCAGATCTCCGGTGTTCATGGCCAAGTTCTTCGGGGACGCGAACGAGAAGAAGTGCCCGCGGCGCGTAGAGATCGAGGGCATAGAGGCGGCGGGCTTCAAGGCCATGTTGCAGTTCATCTACACGGACACCACGCCGGAGCTGGACCGGCAGGACGAGTACCCGACCGCCATGGCCATGCATCTCCTCGTGGCCGCTGACAGATACGGGCTCGACAGACTGAAGCTAATCTGCTCGCGCAAGCTCTCCAACTGTGTTAGCATCGAGACGGCGGCGACGATTCTAGTTCTGGCAGAGCGATACAAGTGCCGGCGGCTCAAGGCCAGGTGCGTCGAATTCATGCTCGGCACTCCGGCGATTCTTGAGGCAGTGTTAGTGACGGAGGGTTACAAGCAGCTGGAGACGAGCTACCCTTCCCTGCTGACTGACCTTCTCAAGTCTGTACGCGGGAAAAAGAATTGATGCGCTAGAGATTATCCAATCGTGATGAACCCATAGTCTTTTTTTTTGCTTGTCATAGTATATATCTAGTTAGCTCGTGTTCTGTCCTCCCGTAAACTGATGCTCAAATACGCAGTCAATATTTATTACAGACTTGTTATTTGCTGAAGTACAGACAACACGTCCAAACATGCAAATCTCAAATTTTTCCTCAAGTCAAACAATGTGAAGTTTTAAGTCAAACGGCTAACACACAACAAGGACCTGACAGGTGGAGCCCAGCACCCCTCCCAAGGTGTGTCATCTGTGTCAATCTTTGTCGTGTGCTGGAAGACGACAAAGATTTTTGTCTCTTTCGCGTGCGGCAAAGAGTGTAAAAAAATGCGAGATTGCACAGGTTAGCTCCACGTGTCCTCTTTCTTTGCGGTGTGCTTGCACATGGCAAAGAGCTCAAAAAAATCCTTTTTTTTCTCAAACATTTCATTTCAAATATTCCAGAATACATAGAGAAAACATATAAACACTATATTCATGACCAGAACACATATATCACTCTAATAACATCGAAATCACACATAAATCATCGAAATGACACAAACATCATCCATAACTTCGAAAATCATCCATAGCATCATTATTTACAACTAGTTCAGTGTTACATCGATGTAGCATGACAATGAGATCATCTGGGAAGTCCTCAGGCCATCGATGCCGCTCCGAGCTTCAATCCATCTAGAACACGAGAGAAAGAAACAAATACATGAGAATTGAAATATTTGAATGCAAAATGACAGATTATTGACATAGATGTGAAATATTACACAGCTGCTAAACTCGTGCTAACTTGGTGTAAGAGAAGCAAAA